>QVRM01000670.1:62500-211046 GCA_003439945.1 Dermanyssus gallinae | reverse complement strand
ACTCCAGCTTAGTGACTTCTCTAGTCCATGAGTGTAGTAGAGAAGATGAAGGACCTCGTCTGCCCCATAAGCTAATAGACAGAATGAAGCTTGGCTTACTCTAAATTGAGCAGGCCATTTTCAATCATTATTATGATGACATGACAGTGCTGATAAAGCTACTGCTGTTTCTGCCTAGCCAAACTGTTCGCTAAACGAAAGATGGCAGGCAGGAACTTCGTAACATCAAACTGTCGCTACTGTAAGAGTGCGCATACACTCACTGGACATCAACACTATGCATTAAACTCGTTTTGCTAGGCGTCCATTGCGCTAACATTGCTTCGTTCCAATAACCAGCATACATGTTCTCAATTGAGCATATACTTTATTGGTTACATCATTACGAAAAAGATAAGTTGTGCTGCTTTGCTAACGCGTTGGCGGCAAGCTCCGGAGGCGCCTAACAGTCGTCTAACACGAAGGTGGCGGCAATGACTTGCAAGGCTGATGACCTGCCCTCCTCGAGGGCTTCGATAGCCAAGAGATCACCAATTTACCAAATTGGTAGATTGGTGTTCTTTACGATCGAACGATAAGCGAACCCTGTCTGACCAGATGACACCACGCACCCGGGACCTTTCAGCTTCACGGAATCATTCGTGTAGTCGATCTAACATACCCGCTAGCCGGATTGTACACCCAAAATGTGCATGAGTCATTCAATAAACTAATAGTCATACATACTAGTAGTAGTAGTAGTGGTATTAGTAATAGCACTAACAGTCGAGTGCATATACGCCCTATTCTACGGCGACATCTATGTCTGTTTGACCAGCAAGCGTGGCAGCAAAGTGTTGCTCCACCGGGTAAATTGTGGCAAATCGCATAGAGAGAAATTGCCCTCGCATTGCCTAACGTCTTGGCTGCAACCGCAACAGCCACAGCCAGAGACCGCGAGTGCTGTGGTGGTCACTATGATCAAACTTCGTTGAGGAGCGAGTTTTGCCTCGGACGACAAAACAGGGCGAGCTTTCGGGCCGAACTTTGTCCGGGAAATCACCGGCCACAGCCACGGGGCATACGGATTACGCAGACCGCTAGTCAAGAGATAGAGAGAGCGAAGGCAAACGCGAATGAGTTTAGCGAGCAGACAGCGTCAATAACGTAAACAGCGTTGTATATATACATATATGTATATGTATATATATTTATATATATACATATATATATATATATATGTATATATATAGATATATATATATATATATATATATATAGATATATATATATATATATATATATATATATATATATATATATATATATATATATATATATATATATACATATATATATACATACGAGGTGTGTTCAAAAAGTATCGCCACTTTTGTGTTTTTTCAAAAATTATTCATTTATTCATGAATATCTATTTTGTCCCCTTCAAAGTAATCCCCATGAGATATTATACACTTGTGCCAACGGTTTTTCCAATCTTCGAAGCACTTCAAAAAACCATTTTTTTTTATCTTGTTCAGCTCCTCCTTCGATGCCGTCTTTATCTCGTCAAGCGTAGCGTAACGTCGTCCTTTCATGGGCCTCTTCAGTTTAGGGAACAAGAAAAAGTCACAGGGGGCCAGATCTGGGGAATACGGTGGCTGCGGCATCATTAGTGTGTTGTTTTTGGCCAAAAACTCGCGCACAAGCAACGATGTGTGAGCAGGGGCGTTATCGTGGTGCAAAAGCCAATTTTTGTTCTTCCACAAATCCGGGCGTTTCTGGCGGATTGCTTCGCGCAAATTGCGCATAACTTGCAGGTAATATTCCTTATTGACCGTTCTACCCTGTGGCAAGAACTCATGATGCACCACGCCCCTGCAATCGAAGAAAACTGTCAGCAAAACTTTCACATTCGACCGAACTTGGCGCGCTTTTTTCGGTCTTGGCTCGTGCGGCAGCTTCCATTGAGATGATTGAGCTTTGGTTTCCACGTCATAACCATAAACCCACGATTCGTCACCAGTTATGACCCTCTGGAGCAAATTTGGGTCGTCGCGGACAGAGTCCAACATCTCATTAGCAATGTTCATGCGATGCTGTTTTTGGTCGCAATTGAGCAATTTTGGTACGAATTTCGCGGCGACCCGTCTCATGCCCAAATCATTGATAAAAATCGAATGGCACGAGCCAATCGATATGTTTAGGTCCTCAGCAACTTCTCTAACGGTGATTCGACGATTGGCCAATACCATTTTCTCCACTTCATTAATTTTTTCGTCTGTTGTTGAAGTGCTCGGGCGTCCGGCACGCTCTTCGTCGTTCACATCTTCTCGGCCTTCTGAGAACATTTTGTACCACCGATAAACGTTGCTTCGGTCCAAGGTAGCTTCTCCGTATGCCACAGTCAACATTCGGAATGCATCCGCGCGCTTAATTTCGTTTTTCACACAAAATTTGATACAGGTTCTTTGATCCATTTTTTTGAATAGGTAAAAATCGAAGACGATCCAAAACACGTGCAAGCAAAGCAGCTGTCAACAATTAAGTGAACATTCAAAATGGCCGAGCTTGTCGGCATAAGTGAGAGACATGAGTACCAACATAACGCCACAAAAAATCGAAATTCGAATATACGTAACCCGCGAAAATTCAAAAGTCGCGATACACGTTTTTGAACACACCTCGTATATATATATATATATATATATACATATACATATATATACATATACATATACATATACATATATATATACATATATGTATATATATATATATATATATATATATATATATATATAGGAGAAGACGAGAAAAAGGAACGCACAGCGGTGCATGATAAATATGATAAACAGTTAAGACCATAAGGTTAATTGTTGTTTTAAAGGTAGTGTTTGTTTATTTCTGGTTAACTAAGCGCTTTTCTGTGCATAAATGCTTGCTTGTTTGTGATAACGTTAGTGAGTGTTGCGATGGCTTTGTACAGAACAAAGACAATAGCTTGCCAGTGACCGAGGTGGCTTTCTGTCGCTGACATTGCAAGCGAGGAAATTTCGAAGGATTCTGAATAAACTCACCCGTACAACAAACGTTTTTGATATTACTGCAGAGAAATATAACGTTCGAATCCTCCTTGGGTAGACCTATTTCTGCTTGCTCGTTTGATAAAATCAGGTTGAGCAATATTTTGTCGTTACACTTCTTGGTTGGACAAAGTCTAAGAAACAAACCTTGAAGAAATAGCCTAAAAACCTAAGTAGCGTAGAGAATCACACACAGGGGACTCGCGCTGAAAGGTCTCAGCCCGGTAAGAAAACTTAGGAAGGCATTTGAGACCCAGTCGCTTGCCCTCTGATCAACGCGTACCCGAAAGATTGTTTTTGTGGCACGTGACCCATAAAATAGTTAAATATAACTTAGTTTGCATAGAGAACACACACTAAACGTCAACCACAATTATCCCCTCAATTGGCGAATATATACACGTACATGGCTGTATGCATGTAAACCTATATTATGTTTCATAACATGTTGTTGTATGTGAACAGAATGTTAGGCAACAACTGTCTTGTATAATATATATATATATATACACACACAAAGAAGAGTGTGCCGTCTCCGCCTTACATTTCAAGGCTGGATCTATGCAATATACAATGCACCATGTTATGGCGTGGTGTGATATGCCCAGCTGTATGAAGAAGACGCGCCGGAACTGGAGATCTGAAATTGTCCTGGTCGACGCACTCTACTCGACTATGTATTGGCCATGGAGAAATAAGCTTGAATCGGCATCATCACAATCCATATCATCATCATCATCATCATTGCCATCATCATTATCACCGGGGTCATTAACACCAACAATGCTAATATACTTCAATCAAAAGTAGAGACATTTTCAACAAATGCTGAGAGTAGCTTGGCAGGTTTTAAAATGCGGCACGAGTCCGGCCAAATCGCACGAGACAAGCCTCAAGCACCGCCGCGTCCATACGTCTCTTCGTTGATCTCGTAAGCATAGCAGTGACCGTTGTTATCACATACGCCTATACAGAAAAAAAAAAGTCTCGCCGGTGTGGATTACTCCATATAGGTTTACTAGTATGTCTATGTTTGTGGTCACGGCGCATCTCTTCTGTCTGGTAAGCAGAGCACCGGCAGAGCAAGACAAGATTCGGAAGTACTCGGGTCCCATAGTTTTCTCCGCCTCGCGTTTCAAGCGTAGGCTCGGACGGCCCGCTGGCAACATAACGAATGCGAAACGTGGCAAATCCACTTGCTGCCAATCAGTCAGGTCACCAACCGCGAGGTAACATAGTTTTGGCGAACTATGAACGATAGTTAATCTTTGTTAGTAACTCGGTGGACAAGAGTTACTAACTGAGCTGGTGGCATCATGGACAAGAGTTACTAACTGAACGGGGTGGCATTATGAACCACAGGTCTATTGAGGACGATTATTTTTTTTAATGCAATTTTTCATCCTATGAACAAAACGTAGATTCATATGTACAGAACTCAAAAAAGCAAACGTTTGAAAAATATATCCGTTGATGATCTGGCAATGTTCACAACTCCAAAGGGTGCCACTGGCAGAGGGCGAACCAAAATTGTTACACCGGCCAAGAGCAAACCAGAATCGTTACACCGGCGGCAGCAGCAGCAGCAGCGGCAGCAACCGGTAAATCAAGCCTAGCAATGACCAAAAATCAATGAGATTATATTGGCCATCAATAATCCATCATTATACAACATTTTCATGTTACAACCGAAGTATATTGATTTAGTTTGACGTAAACGTGATTTATCATTCGTTTCATGCGCTCTCGGTGTGAACCTTGACAGATAATCGATCACTTACAATCGATTGTCTGCACCCAAGCAAAGGGGTTAATCGTCGTCAGCCGGGTCTGTCATCAGTCGGCCTTGGTCGACCTCAGCAGGGTGTCTCGCCCTCAGCAAGGTGCGTCGCCCTTAGCAGAATGCGTCGCCCTCAGCAGAATGCGTCGCCCTCATCAGAATGCGTCGCCCTCAGCAGGGTGCGTCGTCCTCAGCAGACCTCTCGATCACCCGATTGACCCCATCAAGCTGCGCCGTCTCGGACCCATGAGTCATACGTACATGACGTTTTCCTTCTTCTTCTTCTTCTTCTCTGCAGAAAGTCGCTCTCTCAAGAGCGCTTGTGGAGTGCAGTGCCTCTGCGACGGCGGACGCTACGACTGGACCGGCTAGAATAGATGGATAGCGTCAATAGCGTAATTCGCCCCCGGCCACCTCCCCCCGCCTCCCTCCAATAGTTACTCGTACCAACAGCAGTACCATCAGCAGCAACAACAACAACAGCAGCAACAACAACAACAGCAACAACAACAACAACATCGACAACAACAACAACAGCAACAACATCGACAACAACAACAACATCGACAACAACGACATCGACAGCAACAACAACAGCAACATCGACAACAACAACACGAATCGTTGCAAGCAAGCTTTATCCGCCGAGTTAGTTGTAGTAGACATTTATTGAGCTAGACACCGGGCGCTGTTACTGGTTCGGGTCGGCTGGGCTACGGCCGTCACCGCCGCCGCGTTCATTGCGCCAAACCGTACCAGAGCGAGCTGGTGACACAGCAGGCGAACGCGCTGGCTGGCTGGATAAAACGCAGCGTTGTCGACGCGACGACGACAACGACGACGGCAGCAGCAGCGTCGATTGTGGTGAGCGGCGTGCGGAAAGCGCGGAGAGAGAGAGAGCGAGCAGCAGCAGAACTAGCCGCCACAGACGCGGTGGTCGTCGACCAGAGGCGAGAGGAAACACCGGCTGGCGTCGCAGCCGCCGCCAACAGGTCTGGTTGGCTTTTCTGACCTGGCCGGGCCCGGTGCGGTCGTCCTATCTGTCTGTCGGTCTGTCTGTATATTGTAGCGGCGTAGATTCGTCGCCGCTCATTCGCTCGCGTCGATGGCGTCGCTTGCAAAGCTAGCGGTGGTACAGGCAAACAGAGGAAAAGGAAGAGGAACACAAGAGAACTAGGGAGAACGAGAGAGGAAAAGAGCGCGCGCGAAGCGGATGAGGGAGAACTGTTGCGGGGGGAGGGGGTGTTTACCCGAATGTGATGAAAATTTTCCGTTGGGATTTTCCTTAGATGATAATCTTCGCCATTATTGTCTTGCATGATACTGCCGCTGCTGCTGCTACTGTTACTGCTATTGCAATTGCTGTTGTTGTTGTTGCTGCTGCTGGATGCATGGACCGCATATTGGGCCGCTTTGGACATCGGGTTCGTATTGCGTTGCCTGAACTATTATTATTAATGCTGGTCAACTAGGCACGCGGAAGCGGCGTATCCGCTTGTCGTCCGTTCGCCATCCGCCATCTGTCCGAAGTGAATGAAGCCAGCGCGTCGTTGTATGACTGATTGATCTACTAACTGGCTGACTCATTGATTCATTGACTACTCACGTGTCTCTCTTGGGTTCTTCTGCTTGGGTTATCATCGCCAACGTCGATCTTGCGGCGGCAAGCGAACGAGAAAGCGTAACAGTTATCTTCGGGCAGCTCTATGATCTATGGTACAGAGCGGCCTGTTCTGTCCAGTCCGTTTCTGTTCTGTCCGCCCCGCCTCCAGGTGGGCTCGTCTGTCGTTGCGGCAGTAGCACTACATAGGTCAGAGTGGCTCAACGAGTTGTGGTGCACGAGTTCATTTGCAATTACATGAGTAGCGGCAGCATAGATCTGAGTAATGGAGCCGAGAGGCTTTCTAAGAATTACAACACTTAGAAAATAACACACATATATATATATATATATATATATATCCTTAATAGATAGCAGTTCTACCTGTACAGTCTTACAATAACAGCAGGGTTTCGTGGCTACTCTCAGTGCCACCTCAGTCAGCAGGCAATACGCTAACCCATCGAGTCTCGTACCAAGTCTCTTATCGGGCAATTTCTACGAAAAGTTTGCGAATACTCGCTAGACTTAGCTCAGTATCAATAGTGCCTGACGATCATAAGCGGAAAACTACATGCTCAATGCTTATATATATATATATATATATATATATATATATATATATATATTCATATAAACATCAAACGTGCATTTTTCCGCTTATAATTGCATATATATGTATATTTAAAAATATACACATAAAGCGTGTCCGAATAATCAGTTTTTTGAAAAAGTTTCCGCACTCAGCTCTACTCTCTGCGCGATCTGCTCGTTCGTAAATAAGCCATATAAAACCTAGTTAACGGCGAATCGCGTAGAGATTACGAGCATCTACAATTAAAAGGCCTAGCGAGAACACCAGCGTTGTGAACTTGCGCAATGTTTCACAGGACAGGTTCAGCACGTAACGTGTCAAGTCGTAGAAGACCACGGAGCGCTCGTTAGGCTAAAAATATCGCCGCTGTGTGGAACACCGGAATAATCTCCTGGTATACTTTGAGATCGAATCTAGCGATGCATCCATAGAGAATTCAACAGACGCAAAAACTCAAGCCTACGGACCATCACGAACCGCTATACATGACTAATTGGGCTTCCGAGACAATGCAGCGTGATACCCATGTTCTGAAGAACATCATTACCTTTTCCCAGATACATAGTTCATGGCTATCATCATCTGGTTTGTTCGAATCCGAGCTTCCACGAAGAGTACACCGAGTGCGTCTGTCGACTGTACTCTCAGGTGTGTACGAAGTTTCATGCGTCTGCCTGCCTGGCCCTTGCGAAGAGATCACTGCACTGCCTCTCTCGAATAACATGCCGCGAGCAGCTGACACTATAATTGTATAATCTGTATAATTGTTTATGTTATATGCATACTCAATATGAGTGAAATAAATGCGATGATGATTACCTTTGCCCTCGTAGCCTATTTCTATCTGAGTGGTAGTGTGACTAAACAAAGCTGCCGCGACCGAGAATCCTCACGTGATTTGCGAGAAGCTGTTACATGTGCCATATGTGACAATCTGGTGCAGCCTCTAATCCAACGAAGTCAATGGGCCCTATTTTTTTCTCTCCATGATGTATAGCAATTCGTTATCGCACCATGATTCTTGAATGTTGTTGGCCGAATTTAAACGAAATCGATGCGAGTGAACCCTGGTTCCAACAAACCACACAGCTGACGACACCATTGAGCTTGTAAGGCTGAGGTGTCCCGGATGCGTAATGGAAACATTCGCTAGCCTTCAAAATCTGACGATCCAACACCGTTAGAACTCCTCCAGTGGGTTTTTTTGGAAGAACGAAGTGTACGCTAATCATCACACGACCATCAGAGTATAAATATCATCAAAGGGGACAGAAGGAGATAAATCATATGCTGCCATGCTGCCACAAGGACAGTTGGACTGCTTATATATATATATATATATATATATATGCATATGCATTCATAAGCTTATTATCCAAATTGGCAGACTCGTTAAGGTCAAAGATTGAGTGTTTAGCACTTACTGAGAAACACGATTAAGCGATACGAAGTAAGCATTAGCCCGAGGACAGAGCAGAAGTGTAAACCCGGACCTGTAGCGAGTGTTATCTCTGTGACGGCTAAACGAAGTAAACACGTACTGATACCACTGAGACCAGGCAGGGTAGTGAAAAACATGATATGTTTACCAGCGAGTTATTTTGATGTACATTTGAATAGATAAACATGTTAAGCTATGTTTGTATGTATATATATATATATATATATATATATATGTATACGGGGGCCGATCGGTAAATTCTAACACTTTGAAATTTTATAAGTAAACGAAAGTCACCAAGGTTGTCAGGTTTGTTTTGCTTAGAAGCGCTCTTCATCAGCTACACACAGCCCAGTATTTTGGCGGCAATCGGAAGCGGCTCTTATTGTTTGAGTTTCGTTCAAATAAGTGAAAAAAACTAGGTTCGGTGATTTTTTTAAGAAGCCAAAATCGGAAGAGTTACGGATTAAGTTTTGTGTTTCGAACCAAATAATGTGTTTTAGAATGGTATAAATGCTACTGACTAACTACTTGCGGCTATCAAGCAGTATCCTGACACACTGTGTATATGTGGTACAATTTCGCTAAAAATTACTATCAGGGAGATCGCTGAAGAATTGGGTATCCTATGCGTCAGAAGACAAACAGCAAAGTTCGTTCCAAAAAAAAGTAAATTTCCAACAAATGAACGGCCGTCGGGAAATGTCCGAGTTGAACCTTCAAACGATAGCAGATGACCCTGGATTGCTTCAAAGAGTAATTACAGGATACGAGTCATGGGTATATGAGTACGACATCGAGACCAACGCCGAATCCTCCCAATGGCGCTTCCAAGGAGAGTGAGTCGATCGTAAAAATCAGATAAAGCAGATCTAACTAATTTGACTGTTTTTTTCCACCACAAAGAAATCAGCTTCCACGAATTTTGCCATCCGGGTCAATGAGGAACACTATCGCGAAATTTTAAGATGATTGCACGGGGATGTCCGACATACAAGACCTGAACTCTGGGTAAACAGGTCTTGGATCCTCCATCACGACAACGCACCGGTGCACACATTATTAGCAACTTTGGTTCATTTACGTGCATGAAACAGGATGGTCCGCGTGCCGGAAGATGGCCCACTTCTGTCGGAGGGTCTGCAAACTCGATGAAATCTGACGAAAACGTGCGCTTTTGGCGTTTATATGCGGAACTGGCGAACCAAAGTTAGTGAGATGGACATATGGATCTACGAAACAGCTGCAATGAAAAGCACGAAGTCCCGTGCTGCTAGCGGGGTGAGACATCGACATCTAATCTATGCAGCCTTTGCAACCCATGGATATTGTTATTTTCTGTGTGCAACGTGGAAACTTTTCATGAACCACAGGACGGATGTCGATGCATACAGGGCTGGAGCATATGTGATAGATTTCACGCCGCGGTTTGTCCGGCGGTTCAGTCTATAACAGAACTAGCAAAATGGTAGATACATATATATATAGCTTTTGACGGGCTGGTCTAAATTATTAGGTCTGATCTGAATGATGTCGATTCATGTGGGCATGCGTTAATTGAGATCATAATGTTCCAACTACTCGATGTGCCGTATTTGGAATAGCGTTTCAACATCTTGTTCTGCTTGCTATTATTCAGTGTGTGAGACAGGCAGTTTGCCTCAGCGGACTTTGCGTATAGGCCGGGTGTGAGCTGAGTTGTTCTGTAGACATTCGCATTTTCACGCGTGTACCCGTCTAAACTCTACGAACACAAAACCCCACTTGTTGCCCTGGTTGCCTTCTGTAGCTCTATTTTCTCGTCCCGAGTATGCCTTTACGGAATACTTCAAGTCTGTAGAGCTGTCCGTAAAGCTAAGCACGCCATTAGCCACGGATGTGGACGTGCCGAAATTGTCGGATATCGAGCTGGTAGGATGCGGTGACTTGATTGGCACAATTCCATAAACGAAACGATACGCTAAGTCCTCACACAATTTCCTACCGGGGGGAGAAGGAAACATCTACGACAAGCGCGTACATCTACCATGGTTACATCAGATGCGCATGTGGCGCATGGTGCTACAGTTGTTGTCTAATTGTTTATGGCACTGCTCGTAGAGGACGAGAGACTCGTAGGAGTTTTGATAATTCAGGGCAAAGGTTAGCGTTTATTTACCATAGTTTAAAGAAGGCTCTTTAAATCTACCAATCATGAAGAAACTGGAAGCACATAAAACTAGTGCATTTTGATCGTATAAAATCCTTGGCGTAAAATCCTTGATGTTTTCACCTTGTCTTGGACGACTGCCTACACAAACGGATGGCTACTAAACAACCCACGAAAAGGATACCAGCTGACGAGAGGACCTTCTTTGATGATGTATTTTATTTGAATTCTATAGATTTATCACCGGTATAGAACGGCATAAATTGTGTAACAAAAAAGCAGGCCAGTTAGACTACCCGCTACTTCCTAAACTGTGGAGTGACGTCCCAGAGAACTGTTTCGAAAAGTATCGCTGGAATTCCTCGTCCAAGCGCACAAAACGAGACAGCTCGGTACGGCCGCCCAATTAACAGCAGAGCGGCAGTTTTATACAACACCCAATTTTGGTGCTAAGAAAACACTAAACGGAACGGTTGATCATCTAGTCATCGTGATTTACAGTCAGATTGACAACAGTTACGACAATTGAAGCGATATGTATATATATATATATATATATATATATATATATATATATATATATATATATATATATATATATATATATATATGTATAGATATATATATATGTGTGTGTGTGTTTTTCCCTGTTTTTGTCACACAGCCAAGGAAAAACCCACATGATCTGAAGAGGTGTATTATAATTGCGGTTTTGATCTGAGCTGCTGTTAGCTTTTATTCATGCTCGTTTCTCAGAGCACGCAGACTAGAACAAACTCCACCGTCTAACATCGCAGTCCTTTGCACGTTAAAGCGTAGTCGCCTATTATCGTATCTATGCATGAACTCAACATGCTCTGTGACGCCACGTTAACACGTTCGTCAGTTAGACGGCCAATTACAGCAATGGCTTTTACTTCCACGAAAACCTGGTAGATGCATCCAAACTATATATATATATATATATATATATATATATATGTACATATATAGTGCAGAAAAAGGTGAAGTCATCGCATCTTTGCATTATACTGCATTTTTCAGACGATACGGGATCTGACCACTCAACGCTACGCATTCCATTCTACCAGCAAGTGTCCCACCAGCAAACAACAACATAAAGAGTTCCAACAGATATACGTGAGGAAATTAACAAAGATATTTAGCAAAATCCTGCAGTATGGCAGTTCGACATATCGTCGTTCTGCTGTCGCATGTGCCATAATGCAGATGTTTCTCGCTTGTGTTATTAGTCAAAGGGTCATTTTTAAAAATAAAGATCCGCTAATTTCACAGTCTGTAGCAGTGCGAATCAATCAAGAACGTAATTTCAGCTGGATGATGCTGTGTCTTATGTAGGTTGCGTGCCCTGTGACCCACCCGTGTTGTTGAATAGTCGAATAATTCAAGGCTACATTAGTCTCAGAGATACCTCAAACTACCTCAAACATCGTTAAAACACTTTTGTGTAGCACAGATTCAAACCACTGTAATTTAAAACGCCGTTTTGGTTAGGGAAGTGTCTAGTAAACGCGGAGACAATCCAAACAAAGAAGGAATTGCCTCTGGTAATTCCACCAGAGGCGAGCCTCTGGAGGTGAGGTGAACGCAGATACTGCTTCGAATAAGGCTGAACACTCAGCAAACATCTTAGATTGTCATCACGTGGCGGGAAATGCAGCATAATGACCAAACTGGACGACACGGGTCAAACGTCAGGCGTCAGACGTGCCGTTGTGACTATTAGCTACACCAGTCACCTGTATTACATACAACTCTGACCGAATGGATAACTATACACATCACAGCGGAAGTTTCCGCTGCTAATATGAGAATGCAAAAAACAAGCTTCAGTTCATTCCACTCGATGGCTCGGTCGTCACCACC
The DNA here is from genome assembly GCA_003439945.1 of Dermanyssus gallinae. Lineage (NCBI taxonomy): Eukaryota > Metazoa > Arthropoda > Arachnida > Mesostigmata > Dermanyssidae > Dermanyssus > Dermanyssus gallinae. Next base: position 198,529 of record QVRM01000670.1, on the reverse strand, counting down.
GGACCACCAATCACACAAAGGGGAGGCTATTCGCAATGTTCATGTATTTGTCATCTTGGACACGGGTGCATTAACCCTACATTACCTATGCGTATGTATATATACATATATATATATCGTAAACGTTCTTTGTCGGCCGTGCGTATACCTATGCGTAAGTACACATATATATATATATATATATATATATATATATTAATATTTATATATATATTTATATATATATATATATATATATATATATATATATATATATATATATATATATAAATATATATATATATATATATATATATTTATATATCGTAAACGTTTTTTATCGGCCGTGTGTATAGAGGCGTATGTCATAAAACGGTTGAAGGGGCGGCGAAACACAGAAGCACACCCAGTAGCTAGTTTATATATGCACAAAACTATATATATACTTATATAAGATAAGAGTCTATTTCCGTGCTGAGTATATCTAATTGGCATGAGTGACAGAAATTCGTTCAGTGCAATGCAAAAAGGAGCTGTAAGGAACTAGGGAGAATGCCCGATGGACACTGGAAGGGGTGATGAAGATGACGCCAACGAGATGCCCATAGAGCGAGCGATTTCGTCGGTGGAGACCATCACTCTGGCCCCGCTACGCCTCAGGAGGGAGACACTGACAGACCTACTGGTAGACAAATAGACACACAGGACGACGACTCTGTTACGTGAATGAAGCTAGTTGCCGCAACCAGAAAAATCTCTACTACTACCACTACTTCTACTACGGTGAAAGTCAATAGACACCGCTGGGGAAGGGTCAAGGGCAACTACCGATTAGGCTATATTGGTGCCGCCCAGTGCCGGCCGACGCAGGACAAACGATCGTGCGACCGCATAGGAATTGGACGCACGGCGAAATGCTCTGCGATCTGTTTGTTAGACAGATCCGACGCTTATCCGACGAAGAAACTACAGAGGACAGCTTTGTGTGTTCGACAGGCGGACAGGTGTTTGTGTAAGCATAAGCGAGACCGTGGAGGACGGCCGACAGAGTCAATTTGATCGTAAAATTTCGCCAAAAGATCACTTTCTCTCTCTTACTCATACAGGCCAACACAATATTTTTTTTCTTTGTTCTTTCTCACGTGCGCGCTTTCTCTTGCTTTCTCGCTGGATACGGTCTTCTCTGTTGTTCCCACACTTTCGACGACAAAATGCCGCTGTAACGGCGGCGTTTATGTATATATATATATATATATATATTTTTTTTTCTATTTTCCGTAAGGCTAATGTTCGTGTACGGTTTTTTCATGTTATGGCTAATTTTTAATTTTATTTTATAAATTTTAACCTTGTCTACATTGGAAACCATGCAAACCAATGTAATAGTGGCCGGTCTGGGTTTCGAACCTAGTCCTCCCGAATGCAAGGCAAAGGCTTTGCCACTAAGCCATCTTGCTCGCATATATATATATATATATATATATATATATATAGGTAAGATTATTTTTCTTTATTTTCTTTACTTTTCATGTTGTTCAATATTGTCCAGCCAGACTAAACCACAGAGAGTTAGTTTCACCTGATACAAACAGACGAATGCCCAATACCAATGAAATTAGTGAGTGAAGATGTCACCAGATCAATCGAAGGTCGCATAACTTGCAATGACATTTGGTAACGCAACGGCCAACTATGCGAGTAACGAGCGAGCGATCTGTCGTCCACAGTCATCGGTCAGTTCAGCATAGAGATTAGGGTTAGTTAACCTGCTGTTCCCTCCTACTACTACTACTAAAACGACTACTACAGAGTCCAGTCCAATTTTACTCGATCCGCACCGGAAGCTGCTTGGAGGCCTGACCGTTGATGCCTCGCCTGCTCGAAAGTGGGGGCGGCGTACGATCCATAGCCAGATGACCAAGAAGCGCTTCATAAAAGCCATTGGCCGATTGCCGGTTGCTGTGCGGCCAGCCCCTGCGTGCGGCAAATGTGTATTATTAGTTTGTCCCCTCCGCTCCCGCTCTCCCTAGCATTACATGTATTGTTGTAGTAGTAGTAATAGTAGTAGTAGTAGTTTGTAGTAGTAGTAGTAGTAGTAGTTGTTGTAGTAATCGTAGTAGTTGTTGTTGTGTATAACGCAACCCCTTGGTGTCTGCTCATCCATTCATAACGTAATAATAGCAGTAGCCAGGTGCATAAGGCTCTTAAAATAGCATACAAAGAGGCTTCCGTTGTTAGAAAGTAAGTAGCAAAAGCGGTAGCTCACCATCGGAAACCTCAAAGAAATGATAAAGCCACACGCAAACCTCGCATGGCGAAGTGGCACGCATCACCGTGACACGGTGCCTGCTGTCCGCGAGCTTTTGTGGGCTTGTTCTTTCGATCGATACGTGCTCTCATCACTTAACTCCGACCACACAACAACAACAACAACACTAAGGAAAAACCGGGAAAGCTTATTGTTTTTGTCTCGTTTTGTTTTTACTCCCACTGTTTCTTCTTCTTCTGCTGTTACTGTAATTGCGGCTGCTGCTGCTGACCCGAGAGACTCATTCGCAAGCATTCGACTTACTTGAGTCTATATAAAGCAGATCTATTTCCAGTGTCACTTCCCATTCGATTTGTTGTATATGCCGCTGTTGCAAGCGCGCAGCCTTGAAGTCGAGCCAGGACGTAACCTTGACTCGTTAAGAAAGCACGGCCGCAATGCGAAATGCACCCGAGTAGCGAATTAGACAAATAGAGGCTATCGAGATTCGCTGGATGCTGCTATAAATACGAGCACCATACTTGTCTCTTGCTTGACCGCAACGATAGCTATCTTAAATCTATATAATTAAAAATAATTGTGCTTTTTTTAACAAGGGCTTATGATTATCAATATGCACAAGTAGCACAATTTCTAATATATTAATTATATAGCATATACCACACTGTATATTATTATTATTATCATTAGTATTATTTTTATTACTGCTTGAGAGCCGGTGTTGTCGAACACGTTTTGAAACTCTTAAGGAGCGCGTTTTCTTGGTTTGATGGCAATCACTTAATTGAGGCTGCCCACTTCACGAAAGCTTTATTCAATCAATTAAATAAAAAAGGTTTCCTTCGCAGCGGTCCGATTTTGTTTAAACATCTTCGCATAGGACGGCCCCGTTCCAGCTCCTGAATAATGGCTACTCTTTATGCAATAGCAGCGGCCATTTGATCTAAAGTATCAAATTCGAGCAGTTTCTATGATGTGTAGTTGTGATCTTTGCTTGGCCGAAGATGCGAACATCCCCTCTCCCATACCGCTCCAATACAGCAGATGGTCCACCCGGTTGTCACGCAATAGGAGTAATTATAACTTTCTGACTTTGTACGTATCGCTGTTGTAATAACATAATATTGGTATACATATATATATATATATATATATATATATATATATATATATATTTATATATATATATATATATATATATATATATATATATATATATATAAATATATTTATATATATAAATATATATATACGAGTATATATAATAGATGTACCTATAAGCATAATGTATATTTTTGTTTTTGACAAACATGTTAAATGGTGTCATTGTTATCATAGACTCTTTACGCAGGCATATATATATATATATATATATATATATATTTATGAGTTAGTTTTGGGCGGTACATTAAAACTGATTATAGCTGCAAAAGTATTTGTTCCACCTTTGTCTATATTAACCGTCACATTTGACTGCACAAGGGGATCAAGTCCTTCGAGCCAACCCGGGGCGTCGGCATTGTGACAAGCTCGCACAGTTCCCGACAGCTAAGAACGACACCAGAAACGCCGCTAGGTTATCGTCAATAGACAGCATATAACTAACAGCGGTACTTTCTGTTAGCGTTAAACATGTCAGCGCTGTGTCGGGGAAATCCTCCGCGCACAGGGTGGAATTCCACCATCTCGACCGAACGGAAGTGAACGGAATCATACTAGCGGCACAAATTGTGTGAATCAACGCAGTCCTGCTGTAGCGGACATGCTCCTTGATTTCGAATTTCGCCGAGACCAGCTGCCACCGGCTGCCATCCGAATCAACGGCTTCGAGCATAAGGAAATCGGTGAATACGATTCTAATATGCACGGCACATTCAACAATTATGCGTGCAACCGCAAAGCTATCTTGCGTTCAGTGGTCCAGTCAAGTAAAAGAAAAAAGCCTGTCTTTCAAGAGGACAGCACAAAGTAACATACGCGATACGAGTCCAAACGAATCTCCTCGACCACAGATTGATGATGAGAGGCACAATGCAGAATATGCGGTGCTTTTATGTTGTTGCTGTGGCAACAACATAATGCGCGCGAGATATGCTGTGTTGCGGCCATCAGCTGGCGCCTACTACGGAATCTGTAGTCGCGTTATTTTTGTTGTTGATGCGAGCTAGGTAGGTAGCTGGCTATTTACTGGCTTAATTCCACATCTCTATACGCGGATTCCGGATGTTTCTTCAGTTAGTTCGTCATATTTACACGTCTTACCTTACTATCGTCATCGTCAATCACTCTGTAGATTACGAACCAATTTGTGAGTTATTTACCGACGCACGTGCAAGATCCAAGCGGTATATATATATATTATATATATATATATATATATATATATATATATATATATATAAAGGAGAGAGAGAGAGAGCTTAAATGCAGGGAAGCCTGCGAAGCCGCCTTGTTGTGCGATTATCTGGCTACACGCCAGGCAAGCATATTATTGATAATTTCAATTACTGCGATACATTTAGGTATGAACACTATGTGGCCGCTACGATCGTTCATTCGCACATACAGGAAGCGGTCATTAGATTTGAGTTTATAAGCTGTGATAGTATAACCGTATGTCGTTGCTCTTAACTAAAGTGTACAGCGACGGAAGATTAACAGCATTTGGCTCAATATCACATCTTCTAGAAGCCTATACCGTAGGATCCGTCAACATTAACACACTTAAGTCTCTCGCGTAACATTGGTAGTAGACAGTGGTGACTGATTGTCCACAATAAGAAGAAGAAGCCATGTTTCTGAACAAGACAGTTCAAAACGGAGAGCTTCATCCCATAATCATTGCATCAGCGGCTGACGCCGTCGAAAGCGGGCTGTAGCTCAGTATGCACTGAAGGAGCGTCCAAGGGAGAGTATATTTTATGGTTGTCAGGTACAAAACGTATTTAACACTCAATGGATTATAGGATTTAATGTCTACAACAAATAGTGTGTACAGCAGTGGATCTATGTACACAGCATCCTCCTGGAACGCCAGACAATGTCAGTCGTGGCTTACTAAGAGCTTCCTCGGCATTTGGCTCGGAACGACCGGTTGTGCAAAAAAGCGGCAAGCCACTTACGAGTCTGTGGATGGACCTGCAACGGCTTTATTTTGTCAACATTTAGTCTATGATCAACCTCGTCAAAAGCGCTCTTCTGATGTTTTGCATGCGTGTAGGCCCTATATATATATATATATATATATATATATATATATATATATATTTATATATATAATATATATATATATATATATATATATATATATATATATATATATATATAGACCAAATGGAGTGATTCTGCTGTAGTGCAATACATGATACAGTTCATATACAAAGCTCAAATACTTAATTGCATTTGTGCAAAAGGTCTCCAAGGTGCTAACATAACAAAGTTAAATTAATAAAAACAAATCATGCACATGTTTGCCCGCCACTAAGTCAATGGTCGCGCACCACAGTTGATAAAGATGAGAGATGTAACGTAGAAATTCATCGTGTTATTGTTGTTGTAGTGATTGCTTTTCCTCGTTCAAACAAACAGCAAATACTACCTAGACCGCATCTCACGATCTCACTTACTCTTTTTCGTCTTGCTTTTTGTTGCTTGTTTCGACACTGTTTTTCTGCCTGCTTTGATAGATTTCAGCGGTACACCCAGCGCTGCTCCCATGCCGATTGCTAAGCGCTGTTGTCCAATAGCATGAAAAGATGAACAGAGGCCCCAGCTGGTCGCATCAAGATCCTTTCACGCGCTATTCGAGATTGCAGAGCTCGAGCATATATATATATATATATACGGGATAGCCCGTAAATATTGCAAGAATCTGCTAATAATGGTAAGTAAACATCATCAACAATATATATATATATATATATATATATATATATATTCATATATATATATATATTCATATATATATATATATATATCGTTGATGATGTTTACTTACCATTATTGGCAGATTCTCGCAATATTTACGGGCTATCCCGCTCAAGTACGTCAATTACAGCAGCTGTTAATGAGCTGGTATTCAGTTCTATACATTTTATCACGTGATATCGGTCGATGTCAATTTCACCACAATATTTACAAACACATTCGTTGATTTGGAAATATTTTCCCTTTAGACAGAGGTGGTGGTATCCGTGCCAAGTTATTTTGCAGATCACTGCTCGGTTCTGTTGCAGATCTGTTTTCCATCTGTTGCTAAGAAAAGCGGGTCCGTAAAATTGTTGATTACAAAGTTCCAGTTTTGCCGTTCTCTGTGTTGCTTGTATGCCTCAAGCGCTTCGTGATTGGTAATTACGGTGCTCTATGTCTTCTATTAATGTGGGCTCATTGCACATTTGCAGCACCAGCGTAGATGAGGCAGTTTTTGATAAACCAAGCGCTGTTTTAAGAAACATAGTTTTAATCTTGTCGATATATATATATATATATATATATATATATATATATATATATATATATATATATATATAAATGGTCAATACGTAGTTATTTGTTGGCGTGCCCTAGCACTCATGGATATGCCTAGCGATATATGGGTATACGTCGCTGATGAAGCGCTTGCGTGCGATAAACACAGGAACCATGTTGCTGGTTTGACGTGTTGCTTTTGCGAACAATTCAAGTCAGCTACATTAGAAATGCCATGTTACCAGCTAGCCTGGCAATGCATAATTTAGGAAGGTGCCTTGCCTTAACAATTTACAATTGGCGATTGCATCCATTAGTTCCTATTAAAGCAAACTCAAGTAACGCTAATGGTGAAACAAAAATCCGCGATTTCGTGGTTTTAGGCATTCCATTTAGATCGGGCAAAAAAGGGTTGCTCTGTAACGACTGTAATGCATAACGAAAGAAATAATGGAGTGTAAATATTCAATTAATTATAATAAAATAAAGTACACCCGATTCCTTCCTTCTAAATTGCTAAATATTCGCACATACGTATCTGTTTTCATGATGGTCTCTATCATACACTGAAACCGTGGGCGCAGTACCCTTTGTACGATCTGGGCGAGCTTAAATAAGTCTTTCTTTTTGTGTGAGACCTTGGACTATAGCGGATAAAACTTTGATATATTATTACCGTGGTAAATTTCTTTAGCACCAGAGTAATAGGGAGATGTGCTGAAAGGGGAACAGACCGTCGAAACCGCCACATTGTGACGCGCTTTGCGGTGCACAGAATACACTATCGACCCTGTAACAAACCGGGTTATATATATATATATATATATATATATATATATATATATATATATATATACAACGGCGAATAATAGAGAAACTGCGCTATCGTTGCAAAAGTGTCGGCGATCCATGTAAGGTGTTCAGCAATTGGATCAAAATACGTTACACGCATCGTTTTTAATTCTAAAATCTAAGAGTTTTACAGACAGTTGGTAAGTAGGCTGACGTGTTTACTTATTCTCTATCCATAGGTGTACTTTAGGCGGCTAGTGTAATTATTCATACGTAAACAAACACGCCCTACCACTATTATAGCTACTGGGTGTACAATTTCGTTAAGTGGATGGATACTTTAGATCGATCGACGTGAGGCTCAGTATACCAATGCTACTAAAGACTACAACAACTGTGAATGGCTATCGGTCCCGCGCAATTACTAAGCGAGCGTCTCCTTAACTAGAAGACATACGTTTTTGGACGCGCACGCCTACGGACGTCATAATGGCCGCCATGTCACGGGATGTTGCCGGACATGTCTTGGAACCTGCTTCACATGGCGCGTACGGAGAGCGAATAGCGTCAGGTGGAGGAGGCGAACCACTAAGAGCCGGCCTAACAGAAGGGCACATGCGCACCTGCTACGCTTCTCGTTAGCTATGAGGCAGGCTTGAGCGGGCTAAGCCAACATCGCTGCAGTTGGCCGGCACTGCGGTCTCCTTCCATTGGCCAGTCGGTCCATTGTGATGATCCGGTCCAAGATTCCTGCTTTGACGAAGAGGCTTGCTCTTCATTGGAAGAATAGCAAACGTACATGTGAATGTGTATACACACACATATATATATATATATATATATATATATATATATATATATGAACAAAATGATACGCATCGTGCAGTGCCCAATGCCCAAAAGCAAGCGCCATCACGAGACATGCGTCGAAATGCAAGCCGAAGGGATTCCAATAATGATACTATGCGCTCATTCGTATATCAGCATCCTAGCCATACAAAGGGCTACGGGCGGTAAACCGGAAGGTAAGGCTCCAAATCGCGAACAATTCTCAACGTTTTCGAGTTGCTTCACAACCTTTTTTCCGATTGCAATATTGCCAGCGAGAGCAAGATTTTTTCCTGTGGGTAATAGTCTACACGGCGTGTACAACCATAGCCATTGCACCTTTTGGTAGTAAGCCAGCGCTACCAATTTGTTCGACAGTGTTGGCCTTCAGAACACGATTTACAGAAGCCAGGCCCGCCTGACGACCCTGTGGGGTTATTCCTATCTGCTTGGAACGCCTAATCTCAGTGCGCCCAAGCCCAACACAGGGACTTACCACTCATACTGACTTTTGATACAGCTTGTTGAAAGTACAAAGTGGGTGGCTACCTGAGAGGGCTTGAACTGCAAGAGAGCCCATGCTGCCGCAGTGTGGTAATAGGAGTCACTTGGAGAGGGGCAGGCAATGTAGTTCCTAAACTATTCCACCCAAGACAGATTAAGATTTCTCTGTCACAACACGGAAGGAAAACGACATACATCCTTCCTCCGGACATCCATCTCACCGTTGCGTATTGCCCACATACTCAGAAAGTACGACCTAACCTACCACTTAACGCTACCGGAAAATTTTCAATGACCTGGATGAACCAACGTAGATAGGTCACTTCTGGCCCTTTTAATCTGGAACTATATATTTTATCATTTATTTCAATCATATTGACTATGCATATAACATTACTACTTAAACTGTTTTGAGCTGCTCTCGGCATGTCAATTGAGAAAGGAGTGCAGTGATCTGTTCGTAAGGGCCAGGCAGGCAGACGCATGATACCTCGCACACGCTTCGCACAGACGATAGATGCACTCTGTGTACTTCTCGTGAAAGTTTGTATCTGAACAGACCAAGTGATGATAGCCATGAGCTATGTATCTGGTATAGACGTAGCAATTGTCACATGTGAGACCAATTCATAAGTGATAGGCACTGAAAATGTCCGGGTCTTCAACCCTTCGTCGGACTTGTTCAACTTCATTTTCCAATTTTTTTTAAAAAAAATCTCAAAATCCTTAAAACTGCCGGTGCACAGTCGAATATTAGGGACACGAAGTAGTGTCTTACTCGCCTTAACGAGCAAAGAACTCGTGTGCACTGTGAAACATCTTTCAAGCAGATTGTCAAAGTTTGTCTGATCGAGATGTCTCCAACCTCTGTCAAAACCATATCAATTTTTGGAATAATCTTAAGGCAAAAGAGTGCCACTGCGTCGGAACGGATAGTCGCCAGACGTCGCTTGCCTCTCCATAAGGAGAGGCTAGGGAAGTGCGCAGTAATCTAGACTCATCTCTAGCGGTCAAATGGCCCAAATCCCTTTTTCGGTCCCAAATTGAGAATTTGATATCCCATTGCCACCACCATCGCGAGGACGACAATATTTTCTCCCATGCGCAAGTCGGGAACGCTATTGCGTCCCCTATACCAAACCGACGCGCCATGGAAGAACTTCTTAACTACCGGCGCAAAACATACCAGACAAACTGAAACTCGAGCACCATTAATTGATTACAATTGATGTTAGCGCCTCCAAAGCATGAAGATGGATCAGTCTGCCGCCGCAATGCTGAGACACTAGACTTATACTTGGACGACACAACTGCTACTACTAGCGACACCGCCGTTGCATGTGAAATAATGCCATATAAACTGATGGGCTCATTTTACGAGGCGCCATTTGCCATGTTGCGCTGTTTCCGTCGGTGCTGGAGTACTGTAAACAAAAGGCGTTGGGGGGTCGGACGAGGGCCTAGGTCTAGGCGTAAAAATACTTCTACAACCATTCTGCTGTACTGCAGCACCGTCAACGATCATCAACGCTATGATCCCTGCTGCAGTAGAGGAGGCCCTGCAGGCCAGTAGATGGTCTAGTGGCGTATGGTTATGACGGCGCAAAGAGGATATGTATGAAAGCATAAATATGTTACCTATTCGTGGATATGCTGACATTAAACCACCAACAGCAAATTTCAAGCTACGACGCTATGAAACAAGTATTTGCCCGCGGAAAGCCTCAACTTGTAGTACCGGGTCGCCAGCCATTTTCCGTGTTTTTTCTTAACGATATGTATATACTTATACACGTATCGCCATATCTGAGGTACTCACGTATGTACTTATTCATCTAACTGATATAGATGTATATGTATATGATATATATATATATATATATATAGTTATATATTATATAATGTATATATATATATACATAAATATATATATATCTATTCTACAAATATATATCATATATATCTATATCTATGTCTCTATTCTACATCAATATATATCTATCTATATTATATGTCTATATATATAATATCTATATATATATATATATACAAAAATATATATATATACATACATATATTAATCATTGACGTAAGCCATGCTTATTAATTGATTGTACATGTCGTTTGTGCGGTTGTACGCATATGACGACACTTTCCTGCCGCGGTGTACGGGAAAACCGAAAGTAACGGTAGCGTCACATCAAAAACGAGTACTCTCGCTTACCCTCATATCGTGAGCATAATCACCATCACCATAAGCGTCATCACCATCGTGATTAATACCATTATCAGCTGTTAGTGGAGCTTTCCATTTTATATAGGTTTAGATATATGATATTTTCCTCGTTCCCTCAATTCTGCTGAGCGGTCTTCCGCAATGCAGACGCCTCTATCACAAGCTTTGGCTATCGAGCGTCAGTCAAGGGTCGCTGACGGGCCGACCGAGGCGAAGTAATTGACGGCGATGACGAGGATGATAATAGCGATACTGTTAATGATTGCTAAATAGTGATTAAAACAGCAGCGCCAATGATATCAACAATAAAAGCGGCAAAAACAACAATAGGAACATCATCAACAGCAACAACAACAACAACAACAACAACAACAACGACGACGACAACAACAACAACAACAACGATTTCAGACCACGCATGTAGGTTGCCGTTGGTCGCGCGCTGATTATCGTGAAAAACAACAACGCGTTGTTCTGAATAGTTTAATCGCGTATCGGCAATGGTCGGCAACCAGGGAACCCGCTTTAGAGTAACGCTTGTGGCTAATATTGTTAGTATCGTATCGATGATGCTGTCATATGACGTCCAACAACAACAACAACAACAACAACAAACATCCAAAATTGATTTGCAGAACAATTGACCCTGCCTTGGGTAACTTTGTCGATACGATGAAGCGTGTATACGGCTTGCTGGATCTGCTTATCAAACTGGTCATGGTCATGCGTCCAAGTAGTCGCTGAAACGCTCGCTAGAACGCAATAAAGTTGGGGTCGATAACAAAAAGTGTCTAACAAAACTGTTCGTTGCACTACGAAATCTTGTCAACTCGACCCCTTTCCCTCCCTCCCTACCTCCTCCATCGTGTTCATCACGTTTCATCACGCAAGAGGAACGCCCAAACGCACACTCGACCGAGAAAGGCATAGAGAGAACATGAAAGAGAGAGCGCCAATTCCGTGAATGGTACGGTTAATAGTGGTTGTCGAACGTGATGATACGGGTTGTGCAAACAGAAAAAACACCGCGAATGACATATTCAATACGTTTATCAATAGACAAGGATTTGCATTGCGGTTACGACATTGTGAACTTGGTAGATTGTCTCCACGCAGACTGGATATACGATCAAAAACACGACCTCGAGCTTCACTTGTACTCTAGTGTTTTGTCGCTAACAATCGTAGATCTTGCAGCGGCAGTGGCGGTAGGTAGACGATCGTGAAAGTAGGCTTATTCTAGTAGGTCTCAAAACTCCGCCTGTGTGACCACAAAACGATACCGTGTGGTGTCATTTATATATATATATATATATATATATATATTGTATATATATGTATATATATTGTATCAGTGCAAAATCGTACACGAGCATTAACCTTACGAAAGAAAAAAAACAAATGAAGTCATGGTCATGGCACATGCTATCAATAAAACGCACTTATAAAAAAATAGACTTCCATTGCTCGCCGGCGCACCGCACACAAGTAATGGACACACAACAAAAAACCACTTCGCTTTGAGCGAGTGTGTGCTCCAATACATAAACGAGCACGGGTTTCCAATAATGATATGTTAAGTTAGCCATCATATTGTTATGAATATATTGGACATTATACTGTTATGACATGCTGCACTCCACTAGTAGATGGCAGTTTTGCCCATGGTTTTAAATATTAAATCATTTGATTAAGTATCAGAAAAAGCTGCCAGTATAAGAACTAACGAAAATCTACCAAACTATAGAAATATGTTTAAAACTTGTTTCCAGAAGTAAGCCGCGTGAGGTGTGCAGATAAGTTCATTGCAGAGCGCCAGATTCATTGATTCGCTGTGAGGTCGAAGAAGGTTCGCTGTAGTGTTATTTAGCCTATTATTTAAACGGCGAATAAACACTATGGAGTCATCAATTAGGCGAGATTAATCCGAGAAAATAATGGATGAATGGATACTACTGTACTGCGGAGGTTCTTCTTCACTGTGCGATTGCTTCTCTAAGTGTAGCCTCACAAGCTAGCCTACGACTGATATCAATATTACAATACAAGTTTGATTTTGGCTCTTATATAGTAGTGGTAAACTAGCCAGTATCGCAAGCCAAATATGTTCTAGGTGGGAGACGAGCCATATTGCAGCAACAACAAAAATATTAAATAAAAGTTTGCAATTAACTAGAAGCAAGTAGGATCTATAACATAGTTCAGCCTGAAAATCTAACTGATAGAACCTTAATTAGAATAACATATGATGTAAAAAACTAATGGTTGTGTTGCATGTTTCTGCAATAACCAGTAAATTCATATTTGATCGGAAGACACTATATATATATATATATATATATATATATATGTGTGTGTACTCGTATATACCGGTATATACTAGTATACTTGTGGGTAGATATTGCGTTAAGCAGTAATTCTTGCACGTAAAATTGTGCGATTCGCTGACTCAATAAACAATACGACCGCTTGTGCATATATGCTTGAATATGTGTAAAGCTACAGACAAACGCGATTTTTTTTATAAAACCCTTATTTATATCAATTCAATTCAGACATGGTTTATTTACGGAACTGCATACATTTACATGCTTAAGTTCTCGCTATGAAAAGTGGTACACGGGTTTGGAAATAAAAGAAGAAAAGGAAGTATTTACTTTATATATATATATATATATATATATGTATATATATATATATATATATATATATATATATATATATATATATATATATATATATATATATATATATATATATATACGTTACTTTTTCAAAAAACAGCGGACGTGTCGCGTGGCCGCACGTAGATTGCAATGGCTATCTATTGTGTCCGAGCGCACACACAGTCACACACCCGATTCGAATTTGCGCTGATTCATGCTACGCCGAAGAAGTTACTGCGTAGCTGCGTATGATGAGCGTGTTGCGATCTATCTATCTATGTATGTATAGACAAGTTTGTGCGTTGGTGTCTCTGTCTGCGTACAAGTCATGGGACTTCGCTACTCACACACTCGAAGCTCGTGTGGCTCACGGCGACCGCTACGGCGTTCCTGTGGAACGTCGTTCGTTGCGTTGAATCGAGCGTGCCGAGGAGGCGATGACGAAGTTGCTAAGGGCGCTGATGCTGCTAGGGGTTGTGGTCGTGGTCGTGGTGGTGGTGATGATGACGACGACGACGACGACATTGACACGCATGATCTTCAGCCGTCCCAGAGCGTACAGCCGCTGGTGATCGGATCCTGCAACGAAGGTATAGAAAGAGAGCGCGCAGTTAGAGCAGCTCGGGCAGTGGTGTCAGATAGGCTGTTGCTGCTGCGTTGCAGCCTTAAGTGTAGCCAGACGCTAAGACGCTTTGGGCTCGTACGCTGGCAGGACGCTCGTTGGAAGGGAGGGGGGGGGGAGGGTAAGGTGGTGGGTGAGGTTAAGGGCCAATCGTACAGATCTCTCGTCAGACGTCAGAGTCTGATCTCTCATCAGGCTACCTCAGCTACCTGCCAACAGACAGGTAGACAAGAGAACTGAGCCCTACAGCCAGTCTAAGCGACCGCCGATCGTCTTTTTCGTATGCTCTAAACGTTATATCCCTCCCGCTACACCCACCCCCCCCCCCCCCGGCTAACTTGCGGGTGCCGCTCCTCTCTCTCCCTCTCTCGCCACCATTATGAGTGGTTCTCGTTTAAGTGCTTAAGGTTCAGTGTACAGTGTAGGTGGGTTAGTGCGTATTAATATTTGATCGCCTATGTTGACAGTGGTATGTTCTGTCTCTGTGTATATATATATACAAAAATTTGAATTTAAATAAACTTGCCGTCTAAAGAGGTAATTACAAGATTAACTGAATACATGCATATAATTATAAATTTTAACAAATTTACCGTCTGGAGAGCATATTACTAGACAGTATATATATATATATATATATATATATATATATATATATATATATATATATATATATATATTCAACCTGTCTGGTAATATGTTTGCGTTGGCTAGAAGTAAACAAGTGAGGCATCAATTATGCAGGCTTGTACCTACAGATACAGGCATACTGTCAGTCAATAGAGATAAAGATATATATATATATATATATATATATATATATGTATAGTTCTGCAGCAGACAGGAACAATCGCAACGACTAGATCGTCAACGCGTCATGACAGCGTAAGTGATTTATCCTTAGGCAAGGCTTACCTGCCAGCAGGTGAGCAGCTGCAAGGCCGGTGGTCGCGCCAACCGCAGCATCAACAACAACAACACTACAACAAAGAACTACACCATCACCTAAACTGGTAGCAACGACGGCAGTTTTGTGGCGAGAGCTGTTCTCACCCTAATCGCAAATAAAACTGTCTACCTTCTACTGCTAAACTCTTTCCAACAAACCCCAGTCGAACTCTCCTCTGTCAGAAGGAATCAGAAATCCTCCGGTGGTTTTGTGACTCCCTACCGGATCTGCTTTATCTTAGGCAGGTACTTCAAAGCCCCACAAAATAGTGTGTTTGTTTTTTCGGATTTCGCTAATATAGGACTTTTCAAACCTGCCGTTCCGGCGTTTCGGGGTTCGTTCAGGGGTATGACCCATCTTATTGGCCCTTTTTCTTGAACTTCTCGAGCCCTGTTCAAACATGTTGGATTTTTGTGGCCTGTTCTTTAAACGACAAAACCTTACGACAGCGTAGAATGACCAAGCACGGAACCTAAGTGTGCCTGCGTCCGAAGTGTGTCATCTTGGGTCTATCGTGCGTCGTCACATACTCTCCTGACCATCAGTGTTCGAGCACAAGCCCAAGATAGATCCCCCCCCCCACACACACACACTGCCTCTTCCCCCAGAATCGGACCTGCGATCGAGCCTGCACACCAGAAATCAGGAAAATATTGCGCATTTGCAGCTGTTCAGACGGCCACGCCGCCATTAACCACTACGACTGTCACTATGACAATTCTTCTATATCTGTGAAGAAGTGACAGGCTGATCGTAATGGCCCGACAACCGGCGTCGACAACAAGGAAGTACGAGGCTTGCACGAACAAACAAATCGGTTGTTCTGCTGGGGGAAGACACCGCACACTACAGGAGACAACAATAACAACAACAACAACGACGGCGATCATCATAATAGTAACGACAACAACAACAAAAATGAAGGCAGCAACAACACCAACAACAACAAAAACAACAACAACACCAGCGGCAGCACCACCAGCAACACCAACAACAACGGTGACGAAGAACAAGGATGACGACATCAATGAGGATGAAGACTCGAATGACAACAATTTTTGCCGCTTCGATATTGAACGGAAGGGGTGGTACAGTTCACAGCGACTCAAAAATCTGCTGGCTAAACCTAAGTGAATAATGCTGTAAGCTGGTTTGATTATGGTTGCTGATCACGCTGCTGCTGCTGTTGCTACCGACGAAAATCATGTTGATGATGCTTATATTGGTAATGCTGGTGATTAACGAGGGAGACGAAGAAGAAGAATAAGAACAGGAACAAGATGATAATGCTTCACACACCGTCGGAAAAACGGTGGCTGATGACGAGACGGGTGTCGGATTGAGCGTATCGTGTCATCGTACTATGCTGTCGTTGTTGTCGTCGTTGTCTTCAGAGGTCTCTACCTCGATCTGTTTTGATTTCAGGAGGATTTTCCTTTTGTCTGTGGCAATTCGCCGATTTGTCGCCGGTTCAGCGCTTTGGTGCTCGGCGGTTTCTGACGGTTTTCTTGACGGCGCCAGCGCCACGTGTGTGCCACGTAGACCATGCTGTGTGGTCAAGACACGCATGGATAGACATACAGACCGACAGACAGACCGAGAGACATACACAGATTTACTAACTTAGAGAAAGTCGGTCGGGAATACTTCAGACAGTTCGTTCCGGCTCTGCCGTGTGCTGGCTATAGGGGCACTCGTCGATCCGACCGACGCCGAGACAACTAACTTTCGCCACAGCGGCACAACGATAAATTCGACGGTGTTCACGATTGCAAACGAATCACAAAGACGCTAGAAACGGCATCGATTGTTTGAACGCGTTTGCTCTCAACTGTTCGCCATTCGCGCCGTATCCTGGCCGCCTCACAATAGTAGGCTGGCGACATACAACGACGAATTAGTTTTCCGGCGGTGACGACTCACAGCCGTCAGATCTATCTATCTCTCATTCGTCATCACCTCTCTCTCTCTCCCTATATATATATATATATATATATATATATATAGGCAATGTATACACTAGCAAAAACTTTCGTAGTCAAGCAGAGTGCCGACGTTCGAATAGGGGGGTCGCTTAGAGCCATTTGCTAGTTCATGTTTAGGTCATCTCCCATCATCTGCCAGCCCTGCCCTGGTACCTGCTAAAAAAACGTTGGAATTACTTTGTTACTACGATACCGTCAAAATCTTTTTGCCGACGTTTGTCTTTCGATGCAGAACCGACCGGGACTCGAAGCCTCTCGTCAGCCTGTCGCTTGGCGTCCTCGAATGAAGGTAGTGCCTTCGGCAGACTGAGGTGACGGATTATCGTCTTCGGTTGCGGTTACAGAGTCTACATAGCCACTGGTAGCCTCTAGGTCGGCTGTAGTTTGAATCCTGCGACAGCCGTGTCTTACGGCTAGGGTTGCTGAGGTCCAGCTGGCGTTCGTTAGCCCGAGGTTTGGTTACTCGGTAAGGCCAGTTCTTTACTCGAAATTCAAGCACTCGGTAAGGCTGGTCCTTAGCTCGAGTTTTAGACAATCGTTAAGGCTGGTCCTCAGCTCAAGGTATAGACACTCTGTTCGGCTGGTCCTTAACCCGAGGTTTAGACACTTCGTAAAGTTGGTCGTTAGCTTGGTGTTTCTCTCTTCAAACACTTCCTTATGTCATTCGAGGTGGGCGCTGCGGAGAAAATGTCTAATCCTTGTGGTTCTTAAAGAAGCACTTCATTGAGGTAGTAGGCACATTGACGGTTGACTAGGCAAAACGTACCTAGCACCTAGCACGAAGCTGGTGTAGTTTGGCTACGATTTCGGACCTCCGGATCGATTAAGTCTCCTCTGGTGTCATTTCGTGCGCCTCTACTTCTCCGGCATCATGGAAGGAAAGCGGTAATGGAGGATAGATCGATATATATATATATATATATAGCGAGACTATATTCTGGCACTCTAAAACTCGAAGCACGTCTCCAACCGCTACGGATTGACACGCAGGTCGACAGAACCCGTAGACACGCTTCTGTACACACGTACGCATGCTCTGCGTTGGCTCGTCACTTGTGCCACCGTATTGTAACAACAGCGAGCTAGCTAGATCCGAAACTCAATTCTGAAGCTGAATAGTTTTTCTGCACATTGGCAACCCAAAGGCATCTCTCATTATTGCTTCCAAGAGTATAGTAGTCATCTAAATGCATAAACATTATGCAATGCGTTGCAGTAACAGCAGCAATAGTAGCGACAATGAAAGAGAATAGGAACTTGGGCAATAAGTTTCGTACAGAGTACTCACTCATCTGAAAGAAACGACCACAGATTGCAATCCAAAAACAAATAGGTCAACCAATAAAGTGAAACACTAACATCCAGAACATGCCTGCGATGTACCTAGCATTAAAACATTTTTAAATGAGGTTGTTTTTAAATCTAGATTATCCTTCGCCCCCCCCCCTACGAGGATGAGAATCGTCGTGAGGCATGCCTTTAATGCACCGCGGGCCGGACATGTTGACATATCTAGAATTTCCCAACAGTCTTTGTGTCAGCGGCCATGCTGCCCAAACACTGTTGGGAAAACCCTGGGTATCTCAACATTTCCGGCCCTTGGTGCATTAAAGGCATGCCTCACAGTGATTCCCTGAACTGCCTATAGTGCACAAATTCGCATTTTGTCGCGATGGCGCGGCAACAACAACGACGATCAAGCCAACAGCAATAACCGCTGTATAAGCTCTATGCAATGCATTGAACGAACGGCTTCACGAGGCGTCTTCTAGGCGTGCTATGTCTTCGTCGATTCTCTCCCATTCTCTCTGCTGCTCTTATATCACACATATACGTGGGCGGCATTTCCCGATTAACAAGCAAAGGCTACCTACCTACCATACGCCATATCGGCTTCGTTACTTACTACGAACGAGTTGGTTCGTCGTAGGAAACCAGTTTGTGACGAACTTCATCCATCCGGTATCAGCTGGATGTTCTTGGCGGTTCCACCGGCACGGCTTCCGCGGTTATTTGCCGCTGACCTTCGCCTGATAGCGCAAGCCGATACGCCCGGGCTACGTGGATGCAGGTGTTCGTGCAAGTAGTGTTCCACAAGCCTATGCGTGTGGGGAACGCAGGCACGTATCCGTGGACGCCAGTAGTCAGGGCGATGATAGCCGTACAGTTAGCAAGAAAAAACACCTCCGAGCGGTTTGCGGCTGCGCCAAACGATTTGTGGCTTTGCCCGTACACAAACGTACTTCGGCACCGCTCAACACAAACAAATCATCACCACACCAACACACGAGATTTGTCTCGTTCAGAACTTATCTAGCCACGGACGTGTAGTTTGAGCATCATCACCACCACCACCGATGGCCTATGTATGTATATGTAGATGCACGAGAGCCATGAATTGATTCCGACGCACAAACGCATTTAGTTTTACGATTCAGCTAGTTCAGCAGAAGCGTTAGCGACTGTGTGTCTTCGGTAGGCGTGTGGTTTGTCGGACGCCAATAAGAACGCCACGAGAGCCTTACTAAGGACAACATCGACAACTGTAACAACAACAACACCAACAACAACAACAACAAAGCAGCTCGCACATCAACAACAACAACAACAAAACAATAACAACAACAACACCTTCAACTTCAACAGCAAGGACAACGACGAGTGTACAACCCGTTGTGGCCGTTGTCGGCTGAGTTGTGTCTCTTTCTCGCCGATAAGGCAAATCGCGTGCCGTCTGAATGTGTGGACGACGCTCTGCGACGGTGGCCGACATCGGCAGGACAACTGACAGCATATTCATGAGGTGTAGCTGAGGGTGAAGGTCTTTGTTGTTGTTGTGGTTGTTGTTGTTGTTGTTGTTGTTGTTAGGTTGTTGTTGTTGTTATGGTTGTTGTTGTTGCTTTTGTTGTTGTTGTAGTTGTTGTGGTTGTTGTTTTTGTTGTTGTTGTTATGGTTGTTGTTGTTGTTGTTGTTATGGTTATGGTTGTTGTTGTTGTTAGGTTGTTGTTGTTGTTATGGTTGTTGTCGTTGTTGCGATAATCTTAATAGTTGTCGAGTTCTAGTGGTACTAGAAATAGCATTAACGGCGTTAGCATATGACAGTCGTTCATGCCACAGTTTTTCCTTCGCACAATACTGCGCCTTGACGGTCACCGGAGGAAGCTGAGAAGCATAGCAGGTGTGCAGGTGTCGTCCCTTCTTATTGGCGTATATATATATATATATATATATATATATATTTGCACACATTCATTGTTCTTGTTGTCGTGATCTACCGACTGCGTCTTGGAATACTAAACGTTGTTCAGAAACACGGCCGCCAGAAAAGTGATCAACGCCGGCCAAACATGTCTAGCCGATCGATACAAACGCTTTGCTGTTTGAAGCGAAGGTCAGGTTAGCGATGTCGAGATAGCGGTTAGTAGCGCTCCGATCGGCGGCATGTCTCGTCGGGATAGCCCTTTTATTCGATTTCGCTTTTGCATCTCCGTCAATTCGTCGACTGCTATTGGAGACTACAACAAGAGGACACGGAGGTCCACGTACTGTACGTGTGTGGATACGACATGCTTGTCGGGGACGCCTATGGGGAAAACGGCTTTCAACGGCTGCAACGATGACAACAATGTCCCTGCAGTCCGCAATGGCCACCGACAAGTTTCTCTAATTACTAGTCAATACCATTCAATGATAATGTGGGTCAAACGTTTGACACGAACGATGCTAATGAGTAGTCAGGAGGAGGGCGAGAGACAGCGCGTGTGTTGTGGTTCAGGACAGTGCCCCCAGTTGCAGAACCAACCCCATTACAGCACGCCACTGCCAGGACAGCGGGCTACTGTCGGAGGGGGACAAGCAGACGCGACAGCTCGATCGAAGCATAGGCA
Source organism: Dermanyssus gallinae (assembly GCA_003439945.1). Taxonomy (NCBI): domain Eukaryota; kingdom Metazoa; phylum Arthropoda; class Arachnida; order Mesostigmata; family Dermanyssidae; genus Dermanyssus; species Dermanyssus gallinae. Next base: position 177,345 of record QVRM01000670.1, on the reverse strand, counting down.
GGACCTAGGGAACCCTGTCTCGAGCGGCCAAAAATGATCTACGATCTAATTACCGCACGTAGGTGCGACTGGCAGCTAGAAGTTATCATATTCTTTGTTTTGGCGTTAATTTGCTTTAAGAGTCCTGTAAGCATGTAGTTTTGGTTTTTGTTTAATTATTTGTAAATTTGTTTAATGCTGAATAAATAGCATGATTGTTAAGCGCATGTCTTATCGCCGTTACAGCTACTTCGAATGAAACTCTTAGTTGAATTAACATAACGCTGCTTATTGGCCGCACTCCGGTCGGTCGAGCGTGGCAATCGAACCACGACTCAGCCATGATGGCGATGTGGCAAACATTGGTACAGGTCGGTTATTTCGACCGCTCGCTGACGGAAATACTATCCGTCTTCTCATTTCACTCCCGATCTCTCTAGCTCTCTCGTTTTTTTGCGTCTTCTTCCTCATTGTCCTCATTCGTGTTCTTGTGTAATTTTCCTGTTCGTTGAGCTCGCAATATTAGTCACGTCGGTGCAATGTAGTGACGAAGTTTCAAGCGCAATTCGCGCAATGAAGCCATTAGCTAGCTACGACTCTGCCTCACGCCGCCTGCGCCGACACCACGTGGTCGAGACTCACCACCCTTCAGACGGGGCAAGCGAACGGGGAACTGGTGCCTCAGTCAACGGCAGCGCGGCAAATGCAGCGGAGCGCTGATAGTCGCGACGACGACAACGACTTTATCGATCTAATATCCTCCTTGTTGCTTTTTGCTGCCGGCAGGGACGCTGGCGCACGACTAACCACCGAGAAGCCATCACAGACAATGACGAGATATCGATGCACTGATGTAGGAAGACATAGGTGAGTACAAGTGTTGTCATTCCAACTAAAAAATATATGTATATACATTCGCCTGCAGAAGCGTATTACACACATATATATATATATATATATATATATATATATATATATATATATATTTAAAAAAAAATACCTAAAACATTTTTAAATAAAATAATATTTGTATAATTGATTGATTTAATCTTCCAAAGTATTGTCATTACTACCAGATTGGCCCCCACCAGCTGCATTTGTGAATGAATGAATGAAACACATAGCTTTATTCATGAGTACTTGCAAATACACTCGAAAGTATACAGCCTCTGTACTGCGAAGGTAGCCCATGGGCTTGAACGAAGGTCTTGTGCTCGTTGCGTCGAAAGGAAAAGAAAAATAAATTAATCAAATGAGTAGTAATATTAATAATACTATAGAACACGTGTATAGTAATTTATTTGAATAAACAACAAACATTTTAAATAATAATTTAATGACTAGAGGAAGGTCCATAAAGATTAAATTAAATCGTTAACAAGAGGGGACACCGATAAAATAAATTAATAAATTAAAATAAATTAAAACAACTACAAGGAATAAACAAACTTTCTAAGGCTACTCTTAAAGGCCGAAAGATCGGGAATGGTGGCAATGGGGGCAGGAATTCTGTTCCAAACAAAAAAGGAGTGATGACGTGGTCCATTCATAAGCAGGCGTGATGGCGGAAGATTAATGGCGATGTAAGGACGTGTGTTTCGGAGGGGGTAGGGTGCAGCAATAGAGGGTGTAATCTGGAAAAGATCGCCAGTCTCTATAAGATTGTTAATGATTTTGTATACAAAAATGGCAGCTCGAAAACATATCAGCTGCTTCACACTAAAACAACCGTGTTCTTTAAGCAGGAAGGCGACTGATTCTCTGGGTCGCAGACCAAAAATAGCACGAATAGCTTTGTTTTGCAGAGATTGAAGTGATACAATGACACTCTGGTAAGTCCGACCCCAGACCACACTACAATAGCAGAGGTGAGGCTCTACTAGCGCCTTATACACTAAGACGAGGATATGGACTTGAAGCCCACGAAGCCGAAGATGGGCAAGTGCGGCAACAGCAGGTGTAAATTTACGTTGGAGTATGTTAGCGTGGCTATTCCACGTCATACGCTCATTGAACACTAAGCCGAGACAGGTGATATTTGAAGACAGTTCTAGTAGAGTGCCATCCATGACTAAGTCGCCCCTGGAGAAAGTTATGGGAGAGTGGGACGTCCGGAAAAGAACAACCTGGGTTTTTGAGGGGTTGATCTTCATGCGAAAATTACAAAAAGCGTTACAGAGGACTGCCAATGCGTCATTCGCCATATCAAAACCAGCCCGCAGGTTATCTTTAGATAAGGGGACAAGCAGAGTGCAGTCATCAGCGTAACATACCGCACGTATACCGGAGAATCTATCAAGGCTCCGTAGAGCTATATTGATATAGAGTATAAACAGAAAAGGTCCCATTACAGATCCCTGAGGTATACCAAGGCGCATAGAGAACTGACCGGATGAGGCCGATTGGCCAGAGACGGCAATGACACGATCCTGAAGATATAATCGAAATCATAAACAACAGTTATTATTGAAGCCTAGGGATCGAAGGATTGAGATCAAAATTTTAGAATCAACACAGTCGAAAGCCTTGCTAATATCGACAGCAATTGCGAGACATCCATTACTCTGAGAGCAAGACTCAAGGATAGTCTGGTAAATAAAAGCATTAGCAGTCTCGGTAGATCTTCTCGCACGAAAACCAAATTGTCTTGGTGAGAGGAAATTAAGAGAGTCGACGTGTGCCAAGATCTGCAACAATACACATCGCTCAAATGCCTTGGCGAGAAAAGGAGTCAAGCTGATTGGCCGGTAGCTGCTAGCATCTTGGCGAGATCCCTTCCCCTTGTAAAGAGCAATTACACAGGCCCTCTTGAAACTGCGAGGAAAGATACCAGTATCGATAGATAAATTATATATATGAGCAATTACAAAAGCAAGGAAGAAAATGCTATTTTTGATGACTTTGGAAGGTACGCTAGTGGCTGCGCCTTTCAGGTCGGTTTTGCACTTGTTGATTACTTGAGTTACAGTAGTTGGCGAGATATGTTGAAGTTGAAAAGAAACATCTGGAGGGAGAGGTAGATAGTCGTGCAGGTTGCCACGAGGAGGGGGAAGACCTGCAACTGTCTGATCACCAATAGTCGCGAAGTGTTGTGCCAGGGCGGAACAGACATTAGCGGAACCATATACGGTACTGTTGTCGGGTGCGATGATAGACTCCGGAACATTTGTCTTTCGAGAACGACAGTCTCCTTGTTGACATATTTCCAAAAACCACCAGAAGCTTCCTCTATTCGTTTGCGATGGTACTCCCTGAATTTAGACTTAAGTAAAGCCCTATGTCTGGATAACAACTTGTAGTAAATCGCTTTCAGGTGTAGGTTAGATTTATCTCGAGCATACTTACGGCCGACAAAGTCAAGATCTTTTTGCAGACGTAGGAGAGCAGATGAGCGCCAGATCTTGGAGGGAGGTCTACGGTTAAAGTTGTGCCACTCTTATTTCCCACTCTTGAAAAAAAAAGTTAAACGCGTTTCCCGAGCTGAGTCGCTCCTGTGAATTTGTATTTATCTCCTCCTTTATGGTCTGGAAACGTTGTCTCTTCAAAAACATTTCCGTTGGAACAGAACAAAGTCGCACGGAACCAGGTCCGGCGAATGGCTTGCAAACATTTTAAATATATAAATCCATTTTTTCACCAAATTATCCGAAATCTGAGCCAATCGAAAGATGTGTGCGTCGCTGCATTGTTGCCATGGAGGATCCAAGAGTTGTTTGCCTAGAGTACAGGCCTCTTGGTTTCTCCCACAATCTTCTTAAAATATCGAAATGTATATTTATCGCACAATCAGGCGGAAAAATCGTAGAAAATAACCCTCTTGTAGTCGAAAGGACAATCAAAGGAACCTCGGTATTGGGTCAGCTCATATTCCACATATCCCTCACTCGATGGATGAGTTCCAAGACCGTAAGGCCGGAGGATGGTCTAGATTTAAAAACAACCACCTTAAAAAAATTTGAGCTCTAGACCACATGTACACAGTGTTTTGGAACACTGCTTGATCTCCATAAGCAGTTCGTAACATTTCCACCACTATGAAACATATCATTTGGCTTTCAGCAGAAAACTTGATCCAGATTTGTTCCTCCTCCGACTTTCGGCTCCTTTACAATCGCCAAACCTCGTTTTCTTCTTTTTTTCTTTGAGCCAAACAACAAACGCCACCACCGATTTGTCTGTGTGAAGCTAATAAATTGCGCTTCTAAGCAAAAGAAACTGTAAAACCTTGGAACCTCGGAACTTAGTTGTTGTGTGTACTCCTATCGAAGTTAAGCCTAAGTTTGCACTAAAGGCCCATGTCGCCAGAGACGTAGGCAGTCTTCACCACTTTGACCCCTCTAATATTAATAATAATAATAATACCATCATATTTATTTCACTCATATTGAGTATGCATATAACATAAACAATTATACAGATTATACAATTATACAGTCAGCTGCTCGCGGCATGTTATTCGAGAGAGGCAGTGCAGTGATCTCTTCGGAAGGGCCAGGCAGGCAGACGCATGAAACTTCGTACACACCTGAGAGCACAGTCGACAGACGCACTCGGTGTACTCTTTGTGGAAGCTTGTATTCGAACAAACCAGGTGATGATAGCCATAAACTATGTAGCTGGTATAGACGTGGCGATTGTCACATGCAAGAGCAGACCAGAGGTGAGAGGCCCTGAAAATATCCAGGTCTCCGACCTCTCGTCGGACTTGTTCAACTTTATTTTCCCATTCCGAGATAAAGCTCTCGACTTGTAATAATAATAATAATAATAATATATGCGTCTCATTACGAACGCATAGACAATATTTGGCGGGGAGTGCGACCGTATCTCGAACGCCAAACTATCTAGCAAATTTTGAGATGGCGGTCTTGTTATAAAATGTTTCTTATTACCATTAAGATGATTAAGTTTACCTAGTAGACAAGGTTGGTCAATGGACAATGCGGCTGCCGCCCGCCCATCAAACAAACATTTACGGCACCGGTACACCAGGCGGCAACCTTCAAGGTCGGCCTTCAGCGAGAGTCGTCAGACAGTCGTATTAGGCAGCACGAATGGCAAAGCGTTAAAGTTCGATTCTGTATGTCGCCGCCTCTACCTCTGTCTGTATTTGTCATGCTGTCGCTGCAGACAAACCAAACCGTATTGAATAAGTTTGCCACTGCACCACCGGCGGTTCGGTAATTTACGAGTTTGTGCTACACAGTGATAAGGAAGGCGGGAGTCATGTTGTCGGCGGTGCTCGCAGACACTTGCGATATCCATCCAAGGATGACTTGAGTCTATTGCGTGCTCCCTCCCCCCTCTCTTTCTCTCCAAATATATATATATATATATATATACGTATGTATATATATATATATATATATATATATATATATATATATATATATATATATATATATATATATATATATATATAAATAAATATATATATAAAGTTTATTTATTAAGAATACAAATGGATCGACAATTGTCTCCTGAGAACGTGTGCACTGGGAATATTACTCTATCTCATATAGAGTGGGTTGGGACCACTTCAGCAGCGTGCCGCGGACGGACGCCGCGTTCCCGCGTTGGACTTCGAGGTCGAGGCGCTGTCTCAAGAAAGCCGCAGAGTATATATATATATATATGGATTTTTAAAAATATATTATATCTAAATATAACCGACAGACAGACTAAACCCACAGATAGGCAGGGGTTTAGCAGTCCATCGTCGGCTCGCATTTATGCTTCTAGGGGTAAGTCGAAACCCTCAATCGACTTAGCAAGTTCGGTTGAGCAGGTAGGTTCAGTAGCAACAAAAGTACACGGCGCCGCGGTAAACGAAGCCGTCGGCCAATGAGGCTGCTTCTGTCCTTGACAAGCTTCATTTGCGGCATCTGTGGCAGTGTGAGGCCTCGCGGCTTAACGCCGACAAAAAAATGGCTAAATGGACTTATTGCCGATTTGTCATAATTATTTGGTTGATGACGCACTCTCTTTTGCTCGCCCCGCCTTAGCTATGTGTCGGCAGGCCAGGCATTCGTAGATATTTGCCAGCAGCATTTAAAGAGTAACGTCTTGCTATACACCCTAGAATCCTTAACCATACACGCTATTATCGCTAAGCGCTTGATCATCTTGTGATGATGATGACGACGACTGGTGAGGAAGGAAAAAGATATCACACATCATAATCAGATTACGAATACTAATAAAAATAGCAAACATTAGCAATATTTTTTTAAACCAAAATAGTAATAAGAATAATAATGTATTTTTAGCTAGGGTTTATCAATCTCATCATGAACGTGCAGCACAATTACTAATATATTAATTGTAAAGCATCTAAAATATTGCTTATATTATTATCATTGCTTGAGTGTCGGTGACTAATCAACATAATCTCGACGTTGTCTCCCTGTAGTGCCAATGACACCCTCTGTCATAGGAACGCGTTTACATTTTCCAGCCTTCTAAACTGTAATATAGTTTTTTTTTATATCTAGCAAGCATTATTTAACCAAGTACATTGGCGATAATTATATTAACTATAAATAGCACAAGATATTGGTGCATGCATATAATAATAACGTAGGTGACGTTTCGTGCGTATACACTTAATGCTGTTCGCTTCTATAACTGACAATAACGAAAAGCAATAGGCACGATGTGGAAATGCGAATGTTAAGCAATATATGGTTAAGCTAAATAGAATAAAGTAAATTAGGTAACACAAATAACCACAACAAACACAATAATAGAGGCAATAAAAACCGCTGTGACAATATGCATTTAAAGAACAATCTAAACAACAACATCCTTATCACGATATCGACCTCAACAGAAACGGTCGTTGTTGTTGTTGTTGTTGTTGTTGTTGTTGTTGTTGTTGTTGTTGTTGTTGTTGTTGTTGTTGTTGTTGTTGTTGTTGTTGTTGTTGTTGTTGTTGTTGTTGTTGTGTTGTTGTTGTTGTTGTTGTTGTTGTTGTTGTTGTTGTTGTTGTTGTTGTTGTTGTTGTTGTTGTTGTTGTTGTTGTTGTTGTTGTTGTTGTTGTTGTTGTTGTTGTTGTTGTTGTTGTTGTTGTTGTTGTTGTTGTTGTTGTTGTTGTTGTTGTTGTGTTGTTGTTGTTGTTGTTGTTGTTGTTGTTGTTGTTGTTGTTGTTGTTGTTGTTGTTGTTGTTGTTGCTGTTGCTGTTGCTGTTGCTGTTGCTGTTGCTGTTGTTGTTGCTGTTGTTGCTGTGGTTACCATCGCGTACAGATACACGCAACAACCACGTGGCTAATAAAAAGCCACGTGCCACAACTAGCTAGGGTCTATCTGTTGTGCGGTCATCGGCACAATGCATTTGCAGTGTCTGGTTGGGTGTTTGGATGAGGAGGTGCTGTGAGGATCGGAGCTATTTTGAAGCCGCGCCGAATGTCCGTGTCCTTTGACATCTACGACGAAGGCGAGACGACGCTGATTCGCTGAATGCGATTCTGAGCGAGTGCGCTGCTCGCGATTGGCGAGACTTCGACGACACGATATCTCCGCGGGTGGTGGCGGTTTTTATTGGTCTACGGCTGCCGGTCTTTGCGACCGCTTTGAGTTTGAAGGATAAGGAAAAAACAACGACAAAATCAACAGCCAAAGTGAAGTTGACGCCGTAGGTCGTCCCGATGTGGCCAATGTGACCAGTCGGCATAGCGCAATGCGCAATTTAGAAGGGCCTCGCCAGGCTGTCGTGAAATGTCAATGGTGTGGATTTTACTGGCTTTAAGAGTCCTACACTAGCCAGACCAAAACGACGTATTATGCATTATGCATCTCTATTCCAGGTCCCCCTGTAGACAAAAGATAAATAGACGTGATAACAAATGATTAGGTGCAAGATACTGCAACATAATCGATCATGGCAAATAATTATCACAATAACAGCGTTGAAATGCCACTCCGGGTAAAGATATGCCATATTCGGATGTCAAACATGCAAGGAAGTTCGCCGGCCATTAGCAAGCCTATCGATCACCAGTGTGTCCATGTGGCAATGTACACAATGTTCGTCCTGCCGTCATCACGAGCAGGCACAAGGACGTCACCGACCGATATCGTCCTTCAACCCTCACTGACCTCGGCGTATATGGTATCGCGTACATTGTCGGTGTATGCAAGAGCCTATTGTCTACTAATGCCGCATGTTTTGAAGTTCATGTCGCATGTTTTGAATTTCAGAGCTTTTTGAGTTTCACAAGCGGCATCATTCATGCAGAGGGGGCCAGGATAAGATGCTTCCGGGAGAAGCTAATAAATTAACGGTAGCCTTCATCTTCGGGCTCTAACGGCGTCATCTTCATCTTCAGGCTCACGATGTAATCAAGTGATGCTTTTTCATCCGTCCACTCCCCTTCCGAGGCCGTCATGTGATCCAGTGGCTAGCGGAATCGCTCAAAGGATGTTCAGCTAGAGATGGTGTGCTCCGCATTGTCGGACTCGCCCGCAGTACAGGGGACACATGTATCCCACCCCGCCGTGTGACTGGAACTGCCCGTGATCAATGATTACCTAGGAGGTGCAGCATGGAGAGCTCCACGTGGCTGCAACCGCACCAGGTGCTCAGATCTGGGATGAGCTGCATGGTCAACTGTTTCTTCAGGCGCCAACGAAAGACGCCGTGCGAATACTGCCCATGCAATTATCTGATTCTTGCTTGATTAGAAATCTTAACGCTAATTTGATAATGAGGGCTTAGGGATCTTTCTCTAAGCAGTTAATCTCATTGCATCCAATAAACTGCTTAGTCTTCTGACATATTCCACATTGTACACACGCCGCATCCTGCACCAGATAAGAGCGATGGGTTTTAGAAGCATATAATTATATATATACCTTCTCTAAACAAAGCAGTCGTGCGGAATCTCACTACGTTATACACTGAGTCATCGCGCTTCTGCTTTTGGGAGCCACAATTCTCACTGAGATATTCCTAAAAATCCATTTATCTTATGTGCAAAGGCGTGTGACTTCGCTCAAGTGCAACCCAGCATCCGTCGGGTAGCACTTAACCATATGCATAGTTTGCACCCTAGTAAAAAAAAAAGTTTACTCTCGGCGAACTTGTGGGTGATGTTATTGGCGAGAATAAACCAAGTGCCAATCTTCCTTTATACTTCTGTAATTTGACAATTTTCCCGTTTTAATAAGCTATGAAATTTAGAATATAAGATACGCTTAAGAAAGCTTTCTGTCTCTGCATCTCGCGCACTTGCTTTGCGACCATAGAATTGAACGTTGTATTGTACGTTCATTTCTATATGATGGCAAAGCGAGTGCGCGAGATTGCACGTTCTCCTTCCCCCCACCCCACCCGCAAACTGAAATTTCAATGATATGATGTCCTCGCAAGCATATTTCATCACCAACTTCTCTACTCGTATGCATACGGCTTTATATCTATTATGTCGTTGTCTCGATGATGGCTCTCGGCCATCGATACTCGTCCACGCCATTGATTCTAGCATGCTAGCTTATCTTATTTTGAGCCTCCTGGACTATAAAGTTAGAAAAGCCTATCTCACCCTGGATAACTTCTCAGGCAATCATATTACTGGGTATGGCTAACGCCAATTTCATCAGCCGCATTTTGAACTATCGTCACCTTGTTTACCAGATACCATGACATCACGGTAACTGCATTTGCCTACGTAAGCGCTGATACTGCCTTTCAGAAGACATTTGAAATTTTACTCAAAATGCCATGTACGTGTGAGTTAGCTCTTTGCCTCCAGGCATCCTTCTATTCATCTAGATGTTTCTTTAGGTTTCAAAATTCGATGCCTGTGTGCCTGTCTGTTTTCTAGGTACAATTGCACTTTTTTGGGGTTAAATGTTAGAAATACTTCTTTTGCAAACTGAGAGGTTATATCTAGCAGTTTTCTTAGTTTACCGTAGCTTCGCGCCAAAAGCAGTTTAATCGATTTTGTTTTGAGATTTTGATCCTCAAAGACTTCCACAGTTTTAAACAGAGGGGCCGGACAGTGAGAAACATACCATTCCAAAGTAATAAATACATTATTTTCCCTTCGCCGTCTACGCCTAGAATCCGATTGCGTGCCACTCACTATTTTGGTTTCTCTCTACCCATTCACTAATTCGATGGTGCAGGAGTTTTGCTAAGTCTATAGGTCAAAATGAGCACGGTGCACTACTAGTGTCCACGCGGCCTATCGCTAGATTGAGCAAATTGTTTTTTAATTCATGGACAATCTGCCTTTTCTCCAATCTGCCGGCGACTTTTCTCTCCGTCTAGGATTCTGTTGAATAGACGTGCAATGTACTCAGGCCCGTGTTCTTCTAGATCTTTCAAAGCGCTGTCCGCAATCTGGTCCAGACTCGTCGTCGGCAGAAAAGAGCGCGAGAATAACAGTATGTCTTCGTTTTCTCGACTTCATATTGCTTAACTATATCAGTTTACAAGGGTATCCAACAAATAAATTATTCAAATTCGGCCAGTTTGAAGATTGCCTTGCAAAAATGGCAATGTTAGAGAAATCCTACAAGAGACATTGGACTCAATGTAAATCGCTTACACTAAACGCAATTGATAAACAGGCTGAAACAATGTACAAGGAAACGTGCCGTATTAAAATATCGGTTGTGTAACAATAATAACTATGAAGTAGTTGATGTTTAATAGCGGGCTGCTATTAGAAGATATTTTCTGAAGTATCAACAGATGGCCTACGCCGGAAATACCATGAGCCCTTGTTACGCGTGCAGGCAGAGTTTCCCGATGTGTAATAGAAACTTGGTTGGAGGGAGTGGTGGGTGTTCAAGGGAATATGCTTTACGATAGGCCAAACTTTTCGGTACTACGCGGTGTTACTGGAAGGCAGCCACGGCCCCAGGTGGACTAGCCAACCTATCGATTTAGTTGCGATCACTGCAATGGACGACAAACCAGCATGTGCAAAAGGCATCACAACTCAAAGATATCATGGAGAACTCTATAGTGAAATATATGCTAACAAACGTGCAAGTAAATTGTCCAACTTATGTATATGATATTTTTTGTTTGTCTTTTTATATATACATATATGAGCGATAGAGGGATTCACTGTAAATAAAGTAAGACGCGGGTTTAAACAAGTATTTTAAAGCAATTATCTTGGTGTGTTAAATACAAAATTGTGTTATGGTACAGGTTTATAGGTCACCTCGTTGAAAAGTGATAGTCAAAAATATTCAATGACAAAACGAACAACGCAGCCGAATAATACAAATATGGTCGTCCTGAATGATAAGAATAGTCCTAGTCAGTTTAAATAGAGTAAGGCCCATACATATGTTTATGAATGTGGGTCACCAAACTAAGTAATATAAAGCAAAAACACAATTTTTCTAGTCTGAAAACAGCACTTTAAAAACGCAATAGCTGGTGAATTATAACGTTATATGGACTTGTATATCTCAATTCACATATCACCCCTTTATGTCAGAGGCGCATAGAGCGGCATCATAAGCGGGCATGTTGAGATATCTAGGGTTTTCCTAACACTATTTTTTTAAAAGTACGTTTTATTTACAGTATCTTATGTGTATTACAACATTATAGTCATTATAGTCGTGTAGTTCGTAAGGCTGAAAGCCCGTGTACGCAGCACTGGAACATCCAATACATATGATTCGTTTTCTACTTTTTGTTTTACTTGTGGCTTAACTTCTCTTTAATTTGCGGCAGCATTGGCGCTCACTTTATTTTCACTTTGGTTTATCATCAATTCTTAACGAGCATCGCTCAATGAAAAGTCAGTCACCAACGGACATTGAACCGACGACACTCCGGATTAGATGGTAACCATGACCTGCACACTCGCCCTCTAGACCACACCACCACATATTGTGTGCATTTTTTTTGCCTTGGCAACCTCATGTTTGCCATCTTGCAAGCTGCTGATCAGAGTAGAGCTCAATTTGCTTACATATTTGTAGAAGAGCAGGTGGTTTGTAGGCAAAAAAGCTGTCGTTAGTTTCCTAGTGACTTTCTTGTTCGTTCCTTAGACTTTCGTTAAGACCGGCCGATCTTCTCTGAGGTTGTAGCACTTGTGAGAGATTTGATCATAAATGCTATACCTTGAGCTTGCGTTGAGCCTCGTCTCGTTGTTGTTGTTATGACATTTGTAATCGTTTTTTTGTCGTAGCAACAGCGCACGTTGTTCCGCGAATACGACGCGACACGGCTTTTCCGAATCAACTTGCCAAACAACAATCGGCAATATTGCCCATTGAACTTGTTATTTCAGAGCCAAAACAATATGGTGCGACCGCCAATCACAAAGCTGGCTGTCCAGGGCTTCCCGGCCAGTCATCGCACACAGGAGGAGTTTATCAATCGACGTTTCGCTCTAACTGGTTGCCATCTTCCTGGCCCCATGCTGCTCCAGCGGGTTTTTTTTATCAGATACAAAAACAACAAAAGGTGTCACGAGGGTGCGTAAGTAGATTTATATAGCCATTTAGCCAGAAATCAGATGTAAACAAAACCATTTATAATTTAATTTTCCTTCTACGCTTCGCCGTTCTCCTCTGTCTGTCTAGTTTCTCCCTCGCGAACGCGCTTTCTCTCTCTCTCTCTCTTTATATATATATATATATATACGTATATATATATATATATATATATATATATATATATATATATATATACACACATAGAGAGAGAGAAAGAGAGAGATAAAGAAAGCCATTGCTCCATCAGCCGGTAGGCCCGCCTTGGTGATAAAACCTTAGCTGCTTTCTCAGAAGACGGAGAAACGGTGAATGTAAAAGTGCAGATGCTAAGTATTTTTCTGTACGAGTTCCGAAAAGAATCCAAAGCTGGTGTAGTTTATCGAAGCATCTCCATCATCGTCAGGGAGGACTCAAGCCATGAACTGACCTACTGAAAATGCTTGTCCATATTCCGTGATGGGGATTCTAGACTAAAAGATGAATCAAGGTTCGGTCTACCCTCTTTCCTGAAAGAGGCCGTTCTGCGCTAAAAAATACAACAAAATCTAAGGTCCGGTTATTACTCGGGAACTCGCGGAACAAGTTGGAGTTGATTAAGCAACCATTGTTAAAACGCGGAAAAAAATGAAGTAATCTCTAAGCTTTGTTCGTGAATCGTTTGGTAACCTGCGATAAAATGGGTTTTCCACAGGAATACGAGCAGGGAAATATTCTGCCGGAGACAGACGGTTCCCAAAGCCAACCCAAGTGAGTTCAAGAAAAATTTACTTAAACGCATTTACAACTCATTTCATGAACAGGAAAGGAGTCATCTTTTACTAACCCAAAGCGCAACCTCCAGAAAACAAGAATTTACAAAAGAGGAATTAAAAACTAATTGGTCCTTGACCAGATGGTATTTAAAAAAAGGTGCATAACGATTACATAAGCTAGCATGCTCTAGCAATTCGAGTTTTTGCTTTAGGCAATGAATCCCGGCCTAAATAATATGGTATGTGGGATAAAGGAAAATAACAGATATTCAAAGGTATATGAATAAATAGTCATATCTGTAATCGTGTATATATATATATATATATAAACGATTACAGATATGAATATTTATTTATATACCTTTGCTGTGTTAGCACTTTGAAGTGCACAATTGTCTCCGCGAGAACGTGTGGTCTCTGCTTCTCTAAACCAGCGTTAGCCCAGTTCAACAATGTGCCCCAAACAAACGCTGCATTTCCTCGTTGAATGTCAAGCTACAGCCTCTAACGCAAGAATTCGGATTTGAGTGTAAGGGGGTCTGCAGCTTTCATCTTCTCAAACGCCGCAGTTCTGCGCTTATGCGCGCCGTCTTGTCATCCAAAAGAGTCCCAATTCGCGGACAGGGTAAGGCGTGTCTCTAAGCTCAAGCCCTTTTACCTGGGTCAATGACGACTTAATTGCGGGTCCTGCCATCATGACCGAAAAGCGGGTGCCAGTATTCACTCCGACATACCTAAGCCGCCTAAAGAAACCAGGAGCTTTAACTGATCCCCTGCCATAGAGCTCAGCCCAATATATAGTATGTTCTCTAAAGTGTCTAAGCTAAGTCCATTAAATGGCTGTAAGATGCCAGGCAATATAAACAGACTGCAACCTCTGAGCAGGTGAGTTAGCCTCGTAGCTGAAAAGCAAGACCTGAGAATTAATAGGCTGCAGTGAGCCCCCAATTAAGGTAGTCTACCCGTGGCGAAGTCAAGTTTGTTTTTTTGACTGCCTTATGCCCTTGGTATGTCGTTCGGCAATAAGGGCACACCTAGCAGCTCCAGGTTAAGCTTGTCCGTTACACAACAGCCCGGAAGTAAGCCAAAAAGGTCAGGTAAATTTAATGGTTCAACTTCGTTGTGGGCTGTGACATATACGTCACATTTGACCGAGTTCAGCGTCAGCCTGCTAATTGCACCAAAATCAATCACTTTTCGGATATCGTCAAGTACGGTCGGGAGGTCCCCGCCCGGAACACCGTCATCCAAGTACCAGGCATTAAGGGAGGGACTACAGTGAATCCACCAATTGATACACAAAGAGAATAGTGGAGAACCCAGGGGATAACCCTGCTGAAGACCTGTTTGCGATAGCATAGCGTTATGAGGTATGAGCAGATGCGATGGTTTAGTATTTATAAACCTGTGGAACGAACCGCAAGAAAGCACTCTTACATGTCGTAGAAGTAATAATAGTGCCTAATAGTATGCAACAATGGATGTCGTGAAACTCGGCTGGGCGACAGTCACATAAAATATAATATATATATAACCATTTTAATTACAGTTTATTTAGTAAACCGCAGTTGACTGTTTAAAACTCGCCTACATGTACACAGGTGTATGAACTCATATATATATATATATATATATATATCTCTATATATGAAAAGTTTTCGTTGCTACGGTAGTGGTACAACGAGCCTTTCAGACAGAAGCTCAAGGTAAAAGACCCTCAGGGATTTTTATTCGTTCAGAGCAGCTGCGAGCCGTGCACAAAGCTACCGCAACCACAGCTGCTCTAAATAGCCTGACTCGCTGTTACTTGAACGTGGAAAATGACAGCAGAAATAGCAGCGCGAACAGCACAAACAACAGGTTTACCTCGAGCTAGATATCCGTCATGGATAGTGTGCGAGGTTCGAACAGGGGGTTTATGCAAGATAAAAGCGTAGAATAGGCCTTTCTTTCTCATCGCCAGAACGAAAGAGATGTGTATAGTTTTGTAGCGCTCTCTGCCTCAAAGCTTAAACACAGCGTGGCAGCTTAAACACAGCGTGGCAGCTTAAACACAGCGTAGCAGCTTAAACTCAGGTCCCGGTTCCTGAAGCAGAGCTGTGTTTAAAACAGCTGGACGTACCGCCTTAGGGCTCCTACCTCCACCTTACAAGCTACAGGAAAGTTGCAGTCCGCCAATAACCTCATGCTCGCTCGCAACTGCCCTGTGGAGGGGGAGCCGTCCGAGTCGAGGTGGTTATGGCGGCCGTATATACAGGAGACCCCACCTCGACCCCTGTAGAGCCCACCTCGACGTGCGGCTAATACGGCATTAACTAGCGAGGGAGGGGCTTTGCTCCGCTGTACTGCGAGCATCGAGCACCTTGGGAGCGCAGGCCCAGGGCAGGCCCATCTCGGCCCGTTCGTTTCTGTTTTTTTCTTCGAAGCGAAACTTCCCTACTACGTCGGCGTTGCCATTGACATCGTTGTGTGCATCGAATGTTCGACTGAATTCAAGTATGCTTTATTTTTGCCTCGTTTCCTATGTGTAAGCTCACGATTACGAGAAGATGTACAACCTAGCAGCAACCCGTCGATAAGACCGCGTTTGACCACCTTGTTCTATCGTAATTAACTTGAAAATCACTGTCACTTTGCGACTTCGTACCAGACGAACAACACGGATCGCTTCTGCTAATAACTTCAACGAGTTCAGAAAGAATTTATCTTCCCAGCGTGACCACAACTCTTGAACAGGAAAGGGGTCATCTCATGGGGGGAAAAGGGGATTTAGCTTTAGCAAAATATACGACCTGGCCTGGGAGTCTGTTGAGCACCCACTAGACCCTGCATACCTTGCACCTTTCAACTATCACATTTCCAGTAGTAGCTTCTTTAAACCTTTTGACTGTAAAAACATATTCGCGGATGTTCGAAATGTGATACAGCATCTTCAGAATACAGGACATTTACAAAAAAAGGGATGGAAAACTGGTTCAGCGTTTGTGAGATTGATTAAAAAAATATGTATGTTCTTGCAAATCCATGTATAAACGGCAATAACTTTTGCAGCAATATATGTATAAAGGCAATTTATATATATATACAGGTAGTTCCACAAGTTTTTAAAATGAAAACCAAGAATTTTCCAAATCTTGTTTTTAATTTTTTCTTATTTGAGATACTCCTCGAGAAGCTCAATTCACTTTTCCCACCGAGATTTCAGAGCATTTATACCTCTTGAGTAACATTCTGCGTCTTTAGACTGAAAATAGACATTGACAGCAGTTGTAACCTCTTCATTGCTGGAAAAACGCTTTCCACCGAGACGATTCTTCAAATGTCTGAAGAGGAAATAATCAGAGGGGGCCAGGTCTGGAGAATAGGAAGGTTGTTCAATAAGTTCGAACCTCAGTTGGGCCAGTTTTGCCGTTGCTTGCCGCGACTTGTGTGCGGGAGCATTGTCCTGGTGAAACAGGACAACCTTCTTCTGGCCGTTTCACGATGAGTTCTTGCTTCAGGCAGTCCAACAGTCTTGCATTATATTCTCCCGTGATCGTTTTACCGCTCTCAAGGTAGTTGACCAGAATTATTCCACGTTGGTCCCAAAAAACCGTAGCCATCATCTTTCCGGCCGATGCCGTTGTCCGCACCCTCTTCGGAGGTCCTTCACCAGGTGCACACGATTGGCGAGATGCTTCTTGGGTCTCGGAAGTGTAGTGATGGACCCAGCTTTCATCGACGGTCACGAATCTGCGCCAAAAATCCGACGGATTTTTCGAAATCTTGGCCAAATTTCGCTGTGAAGCGGAAACACGCGCGTCTGTTTGGCCTTGGTTGAGCAAATGCGGCACTCATTTTGCTCTGAGTTTTTTCATCTTCAAGTTTTCGTGCAGGATGAAATGCACACTACCCAAACTGATCCCCAAGGCCTCCGATATCTCCTTAATGTTCACTCGCTTATCTGCGGCAACGATTTTCCGCACTTTTTCCACGTTTTCCTCATCAGTTGCCGTTTTTGGGCGTCCTGAACGTAGTTCATCCTCGGTGCTCCTGCGACCTCTTTTTAACTCATTAATCCAGTTGGAAACAGTGGCAAAATATGGCGCAGAGTCACCGTACACCTCGTCTATTTCAGGGTTCACTTGGGTCGCATTCCAACTTTTGAAATAAAAACGCTTGATAACCACTCGAAACTCTTTTTTCTCAATTTTTCAAAATCACGCCGATACGTTGCACGGGAAAAGCGATCAAACGAAATCGCAACGGCCAATCACCATAATATTTTGACTGCTAGCATTCGAAAAGTTGCCGTTTCCAATAGCGGTGAAAGCGCGAAAAAATTCGAATTCTCAAAAGCTCATTTTAAGAACTTGTAGGACTACCTATATATATATATATATATATATATATATATATATATATATATATATATATATATATATATATATATATATACATATTTCCGTACAATACGCTTATCGTGCTAAGGCTATTGTACATTTCTCCTTGTCAATCATGTGATATTAACCTCTTGTAGAAAATTTGGCGTTAATTTATGAAACTTGTAAGTGAACGCTGTGACACATGTTCCAATGCAATTTTGTTGTTGCTGATAATCGTGTTGTAAAACAAATTTTCGCTTTGGCAAAGAAACTCTATTTTTAACATGGTAAATAATCACGTAAAGACACGACGCTCTGTTCGATTAAAGTGCATAGCATCAACGATTTTTGGGAATAATCTGTTTTCTCGGCCAATTAGGTTATTATCAGGAACGACCCTTTGTTTTCATGAAAACAAGCGACATTGAAACTGCTTTAATGTGGACACACATACAAAACGTATTCTGTTATAATTACGTTAATAAATAAAATGGAACGTGCTTAGCCATTTTATACGTATATAAATATATTCTTAAAGTCAACGACTACATATTAAAATCAAAGGATTTGCAATCTTTCGATCGCCCAAAAACGCACGCATAACAAGGGTGATATCATTTCAAACAGTCGCGGAGGATCACTATAGGGAGCGTTCGGCCATTATAATAAGGGCGTCATAATCCAATATTGATCACCTAAAGCTGCCTCTATGCCGGACATCCCTTTTAGTTTTCAATCTTAACATCCGCCTCTGAGTAGCCGACCACACTTATTGTTGAGTAATCTATAGTGGTTTAAGTGCACTTGCATTGCCCGCATATGTATGCATACCAAGAGGTGTATTACGCATATTTCCGCCTTTATATATATATATATATATATATATATATATATTTATATACATATATGTATATATATATATATATATATATATATATAACATACATGAAGCATAGGTGGGGCCTCTCAACAACTACGGCAGACAGGTTATAAGGCTCCAGTTTGTGAGCCCCTGCAAAACACGAGCGCCGCGCAGCTCGAGACCAAAATCATTTTAATACCTTGAACGACAACAGCTGTTTTTCAATGTCCAATGCAATTAATGTCGGCTAGTCGTTCGTAGTTTTAGCGAAACATAGCGATAATTAGAAAAAAGTTAACTTTTAAAAAGTTTGCGGTGCCATTCGCGTAGTGCTCTTTTTGTTCGACTAGCCGGTTCAGCTCTGAACCGATGACTAGCGCACAATCAACACAATCTGTTTGTCTTTAAAATTTCATTTGCCGGCCGAT
Organism: Dermanyssus gallinae; assembly: GCA_003439945.1. Lineage (NCBI taxonomy): Eukaryota > Metazoa > Arthropoda > Arachnida > Mesostigmata > Dermanyssidae > Dermanyssus > Dermanyssus gallinae. Next base: position 158,486 of record QVRM01000670.1, on the reverse strand, counting down.
ATACGTTTGAGTGACTTTAGAGACCGAAAGACCATGCCGAACTTAGGTACCGTTTAATAGTTTTACTTTATATACAAAATAAGAATCTTGTCGTTCTCTGGCTTGAACCGCCATCTAACACAAGATCTCCTCAAAATGCTATGAATTAGCATCTACATTTTGGCATGAGGCTAGATTGTTGGACGCGAACAGTGGCGGCGTGGTCTAGGGGACCAGTGCGCTAGTTATGGTTTTCATCTACCGGGGTGTCGCCGGTTCGATCTCTGTTGTTGATCGAATTTTCTTTGAGCGATGCTTAATGAGAATAGACGATAAACCATACCGCTGAGTGCCAGCGGCCATGCTGCCACAAGGACTGTTGGGGAAACCTTAGATATATTAACATGTCCGACCCCTCGGTGCATTGAAGATATACCTCAGGTTAAGTTCCAAGTCCGTAAGGGACGGAGGATGGTCTAGAATTAAAAACAACCTTCTTAAAAAAATGTTTTTAATTCTAGTATGCTTGCAAACGTGGTTGCAAAGTGTTTATACTTCTAATAAGAACACACAAACGATGTTTGGAGTTGACTACGCATAGTAGCAGAGGTTGAACTCCGGAGAAATTGGCGAGTTGGACGGTGAAATCTATGAGGACTATGCATAGATACCACGTCAGCAAATAACTAGCAGCATTATAACATAAACTCTCGGCGTGGAGAGGGCTTAGGCCTCGGCTGGCGAAATATGCCCAGCGCAATGCAAATCGTCTCAACCTGCTCGAATTGTTTTTTCGGTGCGACTTTTGCGTAGCAGCCTGTTTCCGCAGCTGTGGGTGGAATCAGCTACGTTTCATCATGATCCAATATTTTACATCAAGTTTTGTTATCTAGGCACTGAGCACTGCTGTTGAGTTGGGGTCCTGGTTCGAAAGGAGAACAACCAGCCCCAATAGACCGACCATAAGTGATAGTCTAGCATAAAAGTTTACTAAGTTAACACGGCCACTGCCTTAGTAACCGTCGGCGGAATTATACTCGAGTATACATAGCGTTTACATCGAGCGGTAATATGCGATGACCTCCTATATGCAAAATCTACTCTAGCGACCTGACATGGCACAATGACACAGATGGCAGGCCATATTGGTTCTCGCTAGTTGCTAAGCACCTGTGTATGGTTGTATATCGGCAGATGGTTACCACGTGCAAAAGAGACGCCCGTTGGTGGGTCAGTGCATTGTTTCATATTGCACCTTTTCAATTTCAGTGACAAAAAAAGATAAACCAAAGAGACACACGGAAAAACCTACGTCGCAACTAGCGATGAGGATAAATTTTCGTTCAGGTGCTCTTACCCTGAGCAGCTGTAAATATCTCGACCGTTTTTACAGCATAATTCTAGGCAATTTATTTATTGAATTTATTCGCTTATGTTGAGCAGCATATTTTAGCAAGAAATCTCATCAGATTTATATATATATATATATATATATATATATATATATAAATCTCATCAGATTTATATATATATATATATATATAATATTCAGAATAAGTTTATTGATGGGACGGCATTTTTTGACACTTAAGTTATTGCTAAAAATAGTTCATTATTACAGTAAATCGCAATAAACTTAACTTAACTGAATTAATTTGTGAGTTATAACCTACACAACAGTGAAACCTTACACTAATAAGATTACAACATTTACAAGTTGGGCTATACACCATATCCCAATAATTTCGTCACCACAGTTGTTTTTTGTTAACGCCGAAAAATGTGCTTCCGTCTTGACAAGTAATAGAATCAAACAGCTATCTCCCGACTTCGCGAATAAAGAGCTTCGGGAAGTTATCCGGCGAATATATTGAGGAGCAATTCCACAAGGGGTCGGTAAGCGAGACGCCACGGCATGGACACTAGATTTCTTATATACTACTAGAGGCACTTAGAACGTTGTGGCACGACACAGTGTTTAACTCGTATCCACCTCCCCCGATAAGAATGCCGCACCACATTCGTATTAGTACGAAGAAACTTGTATAAACTATGTGAATCAAGCTGTCAACATGAACGACTGTCATTCTCATACGACGTAGGGACAAAATAATGGTGTATTATTTGGGCATAGCATAGTTTAAATGGAAATGCCACTTCATGCACTCATGGAGCATAAGGCTAAAGCCACCGACCCTTGTAGAATTTTGTCAGACATTTTCGAGCCAGAGGACCCGCGCCCATTTTTCATCAGTGAATTCGAGGTAGTCGTTAATGATCTTATGGAGGGACACGGCAATAGATTCCAAAGTCATCTCTAGCAATGCATACGTTAACTTTAAACTTTTGTCAACTTCAAGCAGCCTTTATATTTCACATTATTAAATTGAAATTTCCACACCGACATTTTTTTCGAAATATTCATGCACACTCCTTAGGGGCAAGGCTTTATTTCCAATGGTCAATGGAATCTCAACGAGAATTTAGCTCTTGCAAGAGGTTGTAGCAACAAAAACTGCACGCAACCTAATTGTTTTGGTACGGCTGTTGAACCACCGACATGCTCGTGTTCGCCATTTTTTCACACTGTTGTTTGTAGGAGAATTGACTCGATTGTTTTTACCGAAACATCTTCAGTGGGTCGTGTTTATAACACACTCTACTTTGTACTCTACTTTGGTACTGCCGTTCGGTAATATAAGAGAAGATTGAGAATAGACGTGATGCCCTTAATGAATGTTTAACATTTGAACCAGAGCCAGTAACTAGTGATGTTTATGAACATTTTTGATCAGTACTAAGAAGAGAGAGGTTTTACCCACCAGTTTTTTCTACTTTTGTTTCGTTCCTTCATTTTGGCTAGTCTAGGGCAACCCCAGCAGTGATTAACTCCGCCTTCTCCTCACGCTGTCGCTGCCTGCGAACTCTTGCAATCAGTCGAGAATAGAGGTACGTGCTAATTAACCAACCGCTAACTTAGACAAAACTAGATCCATGAACTGTTGCTACGTCTCACGGGATCTGCTAGCGGTTGTCCAATCAGAGCAGCGCATTGAACAACGACTCTATCAGGATTCGCTCTGAAAATAACTTTACCGCCAGAAAACTAACAAATTTACATGCGTGCGTTCTACTGGCCAAAGAGGCGACGTTTACGATCTTGTCAAAAATCCTTGAAGGACATGCTAGATCGTGTTGTAAGAGCCAATGACAAACTCAGCAGAATGGGAGAGCGGGGGTATATATATATATATATATTTTTTTTTTTAAAATATACACTGATGACAAAGTTTTATTTAACTCATAACGGGGTGTAAACAATTGTCCCCCAGCGAACGTGATATATACGTATATATATATATATATATATATATATATATATATATATATATATATATATATATATATATATATATATATATATACGTATATATATATATATACGCAAGGTTCGCACGGCTTCACAATAGCACTGCTTGACGAAATCTGCGTCGATATGCTTACCTACGACGAGTTCCAGGTTTTACCGAACGGATAGTGTCCGCTGACTTAGAACCAGGCGATGTGTTTGTGCATATAGATAGATCTATTTAATTTTGCCATTTGAAAAGCAGCACCACGTGACGGAGTGTCCCATTGCGTCATACCCGCTCAATACCGGCCCATGTGACTTCGCAAAGTGTCTATTGCAGCAGCGCCGGATCAAGCCGGCAGGTGTTCTCGTTGATGACTAGCAGAAAAAAACAAGTTAACAGAGATACCTAGTTGCTAGGTGTTTCTTCTATTGGAGGCTACCTAGTTGATAGGTGTTTTTTTCTATTGGAGGCCTAAGGCTGAAAACATATGATGGTTAAAACAGCGAGCCGGAGTAGGGAGACTAACCTATTAATAACATGCCTGTGACAATAACGAGTTTCTATAAGAGCTAGTTTGTAGAATTACTATTAATATTAGACTTAATGGTAGAATAGGCCAGCGGAAATACATCCATTATCCAATAAGTTTATAACAATATTAATAAAGCAATAACAGCACACGAGCACTCTTACCCATTCTCTAAACTAGTTTTTTTTAATTACCGTTCAGGCAATTTTCTAAGCAGAACCAACGGGAAAATGCGAGAACTAGTCCGTCACCCAGTTGCATACGTTACTATTTCTATTATCACACCGTTGTCTACGTTATCAAGTTTGCTTCCCGTAAAATGTTTATAAAAAATACGTTCTTGGAGTGATCCTGAAACCCCATGCCTAGTCAGCTTTTCCACAATCTGGTCCCAGATTAAAAATCGAGGAGCCAGATTAAAATCCGCCTTTACATCCATAAAAACTGCGTATAAAATATATCGGGGCTTAGAAAGTGTTTGCCATATGCCTTCGCGTTGCCGTGTTGATTTTCCTTTTTAAATCTATGATGTTCCTTTGGTATTACAGGCTTTCCCCCTCCCTAACATATATATATATATATATGAAAATAAGTACCTATCGGAAAATTGCTACGTAAGCAAGTTTGCTCGCAAAGCCACGGCTCGAATTCGGTCATTCTTAAATTGCTTTTCATAGATTCTCGTCTGTCTGCCGATTCAGAATTCAACTGCCATTGAACGATTATTGATTCTGGCTAAAAATAGCGTACAAAATTGAAAGCCAAGTGAGGTTCGTCTTTCCTGAGTCAAGCAAAACGTTACGGCCATCGAAAGACGTGTATCCGGCAAGCTGCTGTGGGGGCAAACCGCACGTAATTGCCTTTTTCCTCGGCTCTTGCTCGATATTAGCGCAACAACACAAACATGCAGGTCTCAATAAGATGTGCCTGTCAACAGGGCTTTATCCCGCATTATTCCATCGTACCCACGTTAGCGTTAAGATGGACGACTCTCTAAACTCAATCGCAGGGCGCTTAGCAAACACGAAACTTCTGAACCCTGTTACATTAGACACGTGTAGAAAAATGCCCCTTTATCCTTCTGATAAACATTCTCCCCCGTAACCCTCCGTACCCGAACGACACGCGTTCCACGCCTACTGTTGTCTTTCGCGTATATATATATATGTATATATATATATGTGTATATATAGGGTGTTCAAACCCAGTTTAACTAGACATGACAATCTTGTAGATTTCGTTTAAATAAGCTTCTTTTACAATAAAATGCGGCGCAGAAACGTCCTGTTTAGGAGCCACAGCAAAATAACTTATTTTTGCTATGACGATATGGGTAGCCGGAAATTACTTCACAACATGTGCGCTTGAAAGAAAACGGTTGATCGATTGAAAATATAGTGGCGTGTTCAGAAGAAAGTTCTGTTTCGCCTGAAAGACATTCAACTCTGGCTCACGCAGGGAAAAATCGTATTGAATAAGTTCTCAGAAATCGAGATCCCTTTATTATTTTATATTTCAGCATTTTACTATTTAATACATAATTGATATATATATATATATATATATATATATATATATATATATATATATATATATTTGATTTATTTATATACATTTTTTTATGTTAGAACCTTGGAGCGAACAGTTGTCTCCGCGTGAACGTATAGTCACGGGTTCTCTAGCTAATACATTATAATTACGCCTCCATGCTCATAAAACACACACATTCAGGAGAACGCTGTTTGCGATGGTTAATATCTCGATTTTCTACAATGCTGGATCTATAGAGACGTTTACAGATGAATTAAGTCCTAGTATGTTGCACCCTTGGTCATTGTCTGTTTGCATCGCAAGTGCTAAATAATGCAATGGTGAGTATCGCAGTTTACTGTTGCTTAGGGTTGCTTTTCGCGACGTCGGAAGGTTGCCGTTTCGTCGGCAAATTTCTGTAAAAGATCAATATTAACTCCGTAAGTGATTGGACGTCAAAGGCTAGATTGTATGTGTCTAATCAAAACTCTACCGTAAATGGATGCGCCAGCTCAAATTGGTAAGCCGTTGGAATTATATAATGTAATAGTTCTTAGTACTCGACGGCAGTAACCGAGCTACTCAAGCTATGGCACACCAGAATACATACAATCCGCATCTCTACTTTACACGCCTAATCTTCTGAGCACCTGCTATGTAAGATGATGCGCTGTTTTTGGATGTCTCTCACTTTAAGGATCAAAATGTTCACAACATTGGGTTCAGTTGCACTGCGTAGACCGGTGAACCGAGCATTGGGATGTGGCCATGGAACACAGGCCAGGGCCGGTCAAGGGCACTTGGAGCTTTAGCGTGGAAAACCGCCTTTTTGGCAAAGCGTGTCGTTTCTCAGCGGCGAGGATAACGGCGGTGGCAATATTAATAATAACAATAATAGCCACCAGGTCAGGGTGGGTTGCTGAACATGCTGAGATCGCAAAGAAACGCAAATACTCTAATAGGGGACAAGATACTACTTCGTACCCATCGCCATGGAAACGTTGGGTCCGATCAGCAAAAGCACAAGTATCTTCCTCAATGACCTAGATATCAAAATTAGTGCTAATACGAGTGACCAGCGCGAGGGCGAGTTTCTGCGTCAACAACTCTAGCTCGCAGTGTGTAGGGGAAAAGTGGTCGCTATCGTCGGCTCTATGAGCTGAGAAGTGGGGGTAAGCCTAGCTTGTCCTTAGCTTGGGGTGCTTGCACTGCTGACGACTAGGGGTAGGCTGGCAGATTCAGGGGTTAAGGAGGCACTCTGAAAGGGCATGCATGGATTCGCAAGCTACATATGCGGATCGGGTGAAAACTGGGAAAAGGGGAGACCACTGGCTGAAGGGATACTGAGAGAGAAGGTTATTCTCAAAACAGAACGGCTTCAGCAACTTTCCGGACAGCAGGATAACGACGCTGCTTACCGACTGAAGACCGGGTTCACAGGTTAATAAGCAAAGCGTGTCTGATGAGGTGGGGAATCCGGGGGTGACTACGGCCGCTTGATTCGATTGGCACCCGTTACAGCTCCTGTCAGTCCGAAGCACTAATAAATGAAGGTCCGGGCTGACAGAGTGCGAAGCTTAAGGGGGTAGGTGTGTTTAGTGGGTATGGATCTCGACGGAACAAGATCCAGCTGTCGGGGCCGAGTCCCACACAGCGCGGGTAGGCTCCCATGTTATGTCCGTCGCGCCAGTGTGTAAATGCAATCACACTCCTTAAAAAAAAGCTTGGGATGCAACCGTTTCGTGCACAACCACGGATTTCTACGTACATCACAGCTCAGTTGAGCCGGGGTGGATAGCAAAGCACGCAGACATCAGAAAACGTAATCATTACGCTGGAATGGGAACAAAACTTTGTGCCTATTGTCATGGAGGCACTAGGACCAATAAGCAACAGAACCGAAGTATTCCTCAAAGAAGTAAGTAAGTAACTTCAGGAGGTCACACGCGACCGAAAAGAAGGCCAATTCTTGAGACAAGCGTTGTCTTTGGCCGTCTGCAGGGGTAACGCGGCATCTATTTCAGGCGCCACGGAGTAACGTAATTTATATATATATATATAACGTCGACTTTTCAGTTAGGGGTTAGCACTTAGCAAATAAATAATGGAGCCACTATTTTCATATGTGCATCATCATTTTATTCTAATTCCGCAGTAGAGATAAGTACTTCCACTCGTGGTGATTTTACATAGAATTGCTTAACACGTTTATGCTAGAAAGATATACTGACATTTCGTAAATGAAAGTGCCGTAAGCGTCCCGTCGTCTGCTTTACAAGTTCGTCTGTTGCCCCTGCTGCAACCACTATCACCACCAGTACTACCTTATACGTCTATAGATGCGCGTACTGCCTTATTCATTAGGTGCGACGAGTCTAGGCCGAGCAGAGAGTTTCTGTTAGCTCGATGTAACTCAACCAAAAGCATCTCAGCGGAGATCGACTGCCTCGCTGCCATATCGATCTGCAGCGTGCCTAACAGAAACCTAGGTCTGAACGGTCGAAGACATAGGTCTGGACGAGGACGTACGCCTACGTACAGGGCTGGTAGCATAGCACATGTTTAGGATGAATTCACCCCGACTTACGCATTGAGTTAGTCCGACAATTCTGCCGATTAGTGAACTCCACTCTCTATGCGTCTCCACCGGGAAAATCAAGCAAACGGCCCTTACACTCAACGAGATTGAATTCCATCCCTTTAGTGGGCTTGAAAAACCTCGAAATCTGCAGCGCAAAGGCACCTATGCGCCCGATAGGCTACCACCGATTGTACTCAAAGAATTGGCCAAGTTTTTAGCGGAGCCGTTGGCAATCATTTTCACTCGTTCCCTTGAAGATAGCGAAGTTCCCATCGTCTTCCGTAAATCCATTGTCACATCTGTGCACAAGAAGGGCCCTAGAGCAACTGCTGAAAATTACCGACCTATTGCACAGTGTGTTATCCCCTACCTAATAATTAAGAAAATAGTTCTTGATTGCAGTTATAATTTCCTACCCTCCAACCAACTTTTAGACAATTAATAACAATACATCATATTTATTCACCATAACTGTTGGTAGTAAGATTCGATTGACACACATGGTTTGCTACGAAATTATAACGATATCTCGTTCACACGCGCCTGTAACGAGTATGAGTCTAGTGCCGAAAATATTAAAACATGATATCGACAGATGTTGCACTCACCACAAAACTCACACACACTGTCGTTAATATCATAACATTCACCCTTAAAGCACATATAATGGTGATAACCGTGCCATGTTACCCTGCACACTAATGGTCGGTTACTTTGGAAGGCGCATTTCCACTTCGCTGAGCAAAAAGCAGGCCCATCTGTATAGTTACACACAACAAAATGTACGTTTCGGTCTTCCCTAAATGTTCTGTACATGTCGAGTGTAATTGCACTGGTCGCTAATTTGTCTAGGATTAAGTCTTCTACCAGAGTGCGTTCTCCGCAAAGCTTTAGTGCCATGGTAGCTGACGCGTTCTTGGGTAATCCCAGTACACGTTTCTCAAAGCACGCCTTTACACGGTCTAAATGTTTGAGATCGCGTAATGTTAAGTGCGGCGCAATTACTGAGAGACAGTACTGAAGTATCGGGGTAATTTTCATCCTGAATATTTTCATTGCTGTTTGAAGATCCACGTCTTGAATGTCTCCAAGTAATATAATCGCGGCCGTGCCCTTTGCTCGCAGTTCCTCGATGTGTCTGCTAAAAGTCAGCCGCGGTGTCAGGGTTACGCCAAGATACGAGAAATGGTTGACCAGCTCAAGGCAAGTACTGTTGATCTTGACGCGATGGTCGGCAACGGCGTATGAGCCACCGCGGCTTTAGACAATTAGCAACACGGATTCACTAAGAGACGATTGACGGCAGCCCAATTATTAAAGATCTCTCATGACCGGGTCCTGGTGCGAAATTACGTATCTCCGATATATATATATATATGTAAATATATATATATATATATATATATATATATATATATATATATATATATATATATATATATATACATACATACATTTACAATCCTCTTGCACATGGGCGCGGGTTGGGTTAGCGATAAGTGGGGCGAAAGCAAAACAGCTGGGCGGGCTTCCTTGCGAGGTCCGTACGTTTAGCCTCCGCTGTATAGTGTTGCCGCCCCACTTGTCCACCTCAAAGCAGCAATCCTCAGCAAATGTGCTGAAGAGCAGTCGCAGAAAAGACGACCATCCATTCAAGCTTGTCAGACCATTGCATGATATATACACACACTTGGTGCTTCAATATGGTGCCACAGCACCCGAAGAAACAATGCGCTCTAATATAAATATTGTTACGTAGTAACAGTATTCGTATTAGAGCGCATGGTTTCTCAACTAACGGTACAAACGTGTTGCTTATATTAGCGCAATATACTAAATTATTTTCCTTTGTAAACCTTGTAAATCCTTTGTAACCGTTGATAGTTACAAAGCGCGCATTGATATATATATATATATATATATATATATATATATATATATATATATATATATATATATATATATATATATTATAGCATCTTATATTGCATTTCTCTTTTCTTGTTTTTGTTTTTGGCTAACAGAATTCAAGTGCACAACACACTACGTTGTCAGAGCGGACGGCGGCACACAAGCGTCCGATCAATAATATAATTCTTGTTATTACTTTTATCTGGAGTTCTCTCTCTCTCTCTCTCTTACACAGCTGGTAACGCCTAGCAACAATAATCTTGGGCCGCCTATATATCGTCTTAGCTTCGTATTTCCGAAACATCAATCCGTCGGATAACGTTGGCGAGTCCAATAAATGTCACCTGTCGGACGGTAGACAAGTCAAGACACATCGAAAGCAACCTAAATAAGCGAACAATTAAGTGAAACAAAATCCGAGCCACCGCAAAACTGCTCACTAGCACAGTCGGCACAGGAAAACATTGCGCAGAGAAAATATATATATATATATATATAATTTTCTGTGTTGTCTTATAATTACATCATGACAGAATAACTTGCACTCTCAAACAGATCGATGTGACATACTGATAGCATGCGCTAGAGCATGTTTATTTTTACTTCTCAAGCTAAATCAATTACGTAAAGCTACCGCGGTTATGTTATTGTAGAGTTGCTCCAATAGGTGACCCACAGATCTTACGCATTATGACGATTTAGTTCAGAAAAATCTCATAGTGGGTGGGTGACTGGAGAAAAGATCATTAATTTGCCGGGGTATCTCAAGATTTCAAGCATTAAAAAAATTTGTTCCAAAATAGACTATGCTATCTTCTCCACAGAGGCGAAGCTTTTACGAGACCAATCCTTTAGATAGGCGTTTCTTAAGATGGTGTTGAGTCCCTTGTTTAACGTTTGCATTTTTAGGTCTTCTGTCTTGACGCTATTCCATTTTTAGATAGTCTACACAAAAATCTAAATGCGATCGAGAGCGTTGGGCTAATGAAATATAGCCCAATTAATAAATGTATGTGTCAAAATGGGCGAAAATGCCTTTGGGTACGCCTACAGATTCTACTGATAGCTGCGATACTCGGCCAGTCTTTTGGCACAAATCGGCATCACAAATCCAGCACATTATTAGCTACTTTCACTATATATATGTATATATCATCATCGTATTTATTTCACTCATATTGAGTATGCATATAACATGAACAATTATACATAATATACAATTATACACTCAGCTCCTCGCGGCATGTTATACGAGAGAGGCAGTGCAGTGATCTCTTCGCAAGGGCCAGGCAGGCAGATGCATGAAACTTCGTACACGCCTGAGAGCACAGTCGACAGACGCACTCGGTGTACTCTTCGTGGAAGCTCGTATTCGAACAAACCAGGTGATGATAGCCATGAACTATGTATCTGGTATAGACGTGGCGATTGTCACACGCAAGACCAGACCAGAGGTGAAAGGCCCTGAAAACATCCAGGTCTCCGACCTCTCGTCGGACTTGTTCAACTTTATTTTCCCATTCCGAGATAAAGCTCTCGAATGGTACTGTACGCAGCGTCTTCAACCTCAATCGAATGATCTCAACAACTGGTGCACAGCCTGACATTAGGTACACAAAAAAGAAAAGCGCCACTGCCGTCGGGACAGACAGTCGCCGGACATCGCCTATTTCTCCATAAAGAGAAATTAGGGCTGTGCGCGCTGTCTCGACGATGTGAGCAGTGAAGGTCGTCCCAGTATAATGAAGCCGAAGCCCCAGATACCGGAAAGAGTTAACGAATTCCAAGGATTGGCCGCCGCAACGTATAACGTCTTTAGCAGCTAATCGACCTCCTCTTCTGAATTTCATAGCCTTGGACTTCATGGCGTTTATTTCCAGCCCTCTTGAGACAAGGAACACCTCCGCCAGAGAAGTGATGCGCTTGATGGCACCCAGGTCGTGATGAGCGACCACTATGTCATCTGCGTACATCACAACTGCGGCCTTCTGGAACTCTTGTCGAATATAATCAACAAAATCGGCAAGCAGAAGAGTGAAGAAAACGCAGCTCAATGGGTCGCCTTGCGGGGTTCCCACATTTTGCCTTACCTGCAACACTTCCTGCTCACCTTGTACCAGTAAGGTGTCCTCATCAAAGAAACTGGAAATTACGCTCAGAAGAGAGCCACCAACCCCTGCGTATCGGAATGACTTCACCAGGAGATCTCGAGGTGCTTTGTCGAAAGCCTTGACGCAGTCTATAAAGACTGCATACAAATGGCCTCCGGGCTTTGCCACAGCTCGTTCTATCTCTGACTGAAGCACATGGATTGCATCACGCGTTCCTCGACCTCTTCGAAAGCCGAATTGCTCCGGTGGAAGGGTCTGGTCGACAACGTACTCGATCCGTTTTATAACCAATTTGCAGAAGATCTTCTTCAGCGTCCTTTCAGACGCTATACCGCGGTATAAGTTTGGGTTTCGTCTGTCATCACCATGCTTACCCTTAAATAAAAGAGAAATACTGGCGATATGCCAGGCTCCTGGCATTTGTCCCCTCTTCATGATTTCGTTGAAGAAATCACAAAGATGGTTTGCCAAAAGTGGCTCAGACTGCACCCAGTGCTCATAGTACACTTGGTCTGGCCCTGCACTCTTTCCTCTCGCAAAAGAGTGCAGAACCTGACTTACTTCTTCTACCTCAAAGGGCAGATTCATAGTATCCTGCTCCAATTTGAGCGGGTGCTCAATCATTGGAGCCAGGCGTACCGTCTCGCGGTTATATAGAAGACCGGTCAGGTGACTCGTTACCTGTTCGTCGCTGAGCAGGTGGTTCGCCCCCCTACGAGGCCGTACGACGTAGGCTGAGGGATTGCGCTCCGCTCTTTCGAGCAGTCGGATTTCCTCCCGCCTAGCGTATTCACGCTTGTGGTCAAGGCATAGCTTTATGTAAGCTTTTCTACTATTTAAGTAGTCAAGCCTGCGTCTGGCTAGCAGCTGTGGTGCTGCCTTTACCCTCGCTTGGCGCAAAAGCTCGAGCACCCCACGGTGGGCGAGATAGCAAGCCTGAGAAAACCACTGTCGTGATCTCCTCTGCCCCGGTCTCTTCCACCTGACTGCACTTCTCATGGTTCTCTCTAGCAGTTCGCAACAAGTATCCACATCACAGCCCACCTCGAGGCTATCAACCTCTAATAGTGAAAGGTCAACACGCCTCGTGGCAACCAGGTGTGGGTCGCCTTGCTGCTTAAACCAGATATCTGGAATATTTGCGACTGCTGACACCGGTAGGTGCTTCCTTGCAGCCACCTCGAGAACATCGAAGCTTTCAACTTCGCCATCGACAAGGTTGTGAAACAGTAGGTCAATGGTGCTGCTTCCGTTATGACTTATATACGTGTGGTCTTCGCGTGCATTTGCACATCTCAGACCAAAGTATTCCATCAACTGGAGCAGCACCTCTCCTTTATCGTTAGTAGCCCCACCATCAATACGGGCATTGAAGTCGCCACCGACGATGGTTGGCATAGACAGGTCGAAACCTGATATACCGGAACTCACCGTGTCAGCGACCTCTGCCGAGTCAAGATGTGGGGGAGGTAGAAGACGGCTATGTTCACCCTCATAGACGAGAGACCCACATAGAAATCGTTCTTTCTCACACATTGCGCCGGCGGTAAACGTTTATGTAGGTAGATTGATAATCCACCCACTGGTCTACCACGGCCTCCAGCAGGTAGAACTGCCAGCTGGTGGAACCCTCGCATATTATTGATATGCAGTTCCTCCCGCTGGTAGGTCTCCGTAAGGAGTGCAATGTCCACCGACGTAAGCATGTCAACTGGCGCTAGGTCTATTGCTCCTCTTAGTCCCTCACAGTTCCAAATAAGATATATATGTATATATATATTTTTATAACTCATAATGGGGTGGAAACAATTATCCCCGAGTGCACGTGACGGCAAACTACATCAGCCCTAGGTCCGGAAATGGTGTCGACCACCTGGACAAGGTGCCAAGCACCGCCGTGGCGCTTCCGCGTTGTATATCCAATGACTGTCTTTGGCGGAAAATTTTATCAGCGCGTGGGTCTCCCGTGGCTAATCTGAAACGCTTGCATGCCTTAGCAATAGCTCCCTCAGTAACTTTGCCTGGACCCCCTAAGGTCTCGAGGGCAAATGTCGAAAACCCATAAAATCTCCAGTAAATGCATACTTCCGGCACTTAAATTTCACCGCCTGCGAAACAGTAGTATCAGCCTGGGCAGCGCCGTGACTGACAATTGAAGGTGCTAACGAGTTAGTCACGGTAGCGTCCCAGCCACGTGTCCCCCGACCCCCTCCAAAATCTGTTAGTGTCATTCCGTCAGGTGGACGAGAGTCGTCTGCATATATATATATATATATATATATATATATTAAAGCGCCAATAGGAAGAACTTTACTGCTAAAGATAGCTGCAATGCAGCTAACCTAGTGTGCTCTCAGCGGTAGCGCTGCTATTTATGATGCCTATTTCAATGTCAATATAAAACCTTTGTGAAGAGATCAAAAATCATTACAACTAAGGCGGGATGCGTACCGATTGCTATTGCCCAATACAATAAGTAAATGAGTCGACTCGGCCTGTCTGAACGTGTGTCAGTTGTGGAACCTTCTCGATGCTCTCGTTGTTGATATCCTTGTTGTACAGCTGTTGTTAGAGTTGTTATTGTTGTTGTTACAGCCGTCGTTGTTGTTGTCGTTGTTGCAGCTGTTGTTGTTGTTGTTGTTGCAGCTGTCGTTGTTGTCCCTGTTGTAATAATCATTGTCGCTGTTGCCAGTCGGCCAAAATGTTACCCAAACGAAACGTGATGAAAATCCGCTAAAGGGTGGCCTCGTCCAGTGGTTTGCTGGTGTACTCGTATGTATGTTTCCCGGTAGCAGGAGCACCACTCGCAGCATTCTCGTGCATCCAGGAGACGGGCAGATGCCCGCGTCACAATCAGCTGGTAGGAATAATTAAGGTATTTGCTCGATTATTTTGAGATATATTTGCCTCGAGGCCATTGCCTGCGTTTGTTAATGTTTGCATTTAACATTTTGTCGTTTGCCGTCTTCGTAGTCGTCTCCATTACTCTATCTCGTTTGGTTTCGGCTCGTTTGGGCTTCACGTAGGCAACATGTTGACGTTGGAGAGATGCATTAATATAATGAGAGGGGCAATGCTTTGGCTTTCACCATACAGCTCACGCCTCATCAATGGTATCTACGTCATTTAATCGCATTCCTCAAATCGCAGTTATTCCTCTATGTTAGAGTATGTTTGTAAACACATCCTACGTTGCTATGGTTTTGTATGCTGCTGCTACGCAGAGAAGGATGTCACTGACTGCTCAGTGACTGCAGGGTGTCCACGAGTTAATTAATGCCAGAATTGCGGGCGCTTTTAGTGGGTGTACGTATAGTGTGCATGCGCATTGCGGTACGTATATATATATATATATATATATATATATATATATATATATATATATATATATATATATATATATATTTATCGTATGAAATAAAGCCATGCCAAAGAAAAACAACATACCTTCATTCATAAACACACACTTTTTCAATCGAATCACGCTTGACCACTCTGTCCACCGTTGGACGCGTTTAGGTTTTTGTCAAGTTTATATGCCTGCTGAATGGTTTGCTTGAGTTGGCTCAGATGTTGGTGGTGTGTACGTCTTAAAGGTATCCCACAGAGAGTAATCAATTACGTTAAGATCTGGCGTTTAAGCCTAAGCAGGCATGGGATGAGCTTGGTGAAATCTACCTGCGTCGAACGGTGATCGGCGGAGTGACCAAGCGCTTAAGAAAGTGTGTGGCCAAAAAAGGCGACCAATTATGCTCGTTTCGTGTACGTGTTGGTTACATTTAGTATCTTGCACATAAATTGCGATTTCGATTTTCAAATAGCCCTGAGCATCTTAAAATCAGCATCGTTTAAAAGCTCCACAATGTCCACCATACAGCCAGTCAGATTGCCCGTGCTACATTTAGCAGCTATTTTCCTGCAATACATCTTGCATAACTTCTCAAGGAAGAACGACAATTTTTTAAATCCAAAAAAAGTGTTCGAAATAAGCAATTGATCGTATTCTGTGTTAGCTTTCCCATATAGTTTAGCGCCATCGGCGTGTGACATTGTGGTGATATCTTATGGGAGTAGATACATTAAAAAACCTGTCTGCAGTATATATACATGCGCGGGTCTGAGACATGCCTGCCCTGCGTGCGTCCTGATAACGCGTTGCCTAAATCGTATAAGGTATCGTTGACGCGTATACTGCAGCTTCTTCAGTACTGAACACTATGCATCTACGCATTGAGCTTGCCTTCAATCCCGTTACTTGGAAAATCTCTTTTCTCGTGTCTTTGACGGTAAAATCTTTCTCGTGTTTACGCTCTCGAACGCAGACCTGAACTCAAACAACACTACGTCGAAGCATTCAGAAGTATTCATTGATTTGGCTCTTTCGATATGTCTATGCTGCTTTGTAGTAATTTGCATGGCACAACTGTAACTGAGACAGGGCGTTTACTACTGGGTTTGTTCGCAGTTTTTTTCTTGTGCACTGGACACACTATTGCTGTGTGATTGAGACTGATGCTCACTTCAACCTGGCCTACGAAAAGGATTCCAGTTTATTTGAGGTAGGTTCACATCGCCCGCTAAAACGACCGCGTGCGCTCAATTCATTAGTAGCGACCGGTCCTCAGTAAAGGTGGGCACTCTGGCCAGTACAGGTTCAGATGAGCCACGAGGCTCGAATAATCTCAGGGAATAATTTCATATGAGCAATTAGGAGCACATACTTCAACGCAGGGCAGCCCAGCTTGTGTCGAAGAAATGTCACGCAATTCCGAGTTTGGGGTTGGATAATGAGGAGCACGGGTTTAGTAGGTTTTTGAGTCCAACATCGAGCGACGCATGTGCATTATGCACTCCCGAAACCTCCCATTAAGGAAAAAAGCCGCGGGAGCCGCGATCCCTTCTATAAATGTTGTAGTTGACATTGTTACTGAGTTAGACAAAATGAATATGGTCTCGTTTTACTACGTCCCTGTTATTGCGGCAAAGTAAGCAATTTTGTTTTCAGTAAGAGTACCGATGCATGGTATCAAGAGCACCGCTTGTAATCTGAGATCGATAATTCAAACAGATAAGGTTCTTATATTGGTAGGTTGTCGACTCGTCCGATCATGTTCAAGCATTTCTTAAGTTTTGTAGTTTTCTTGTCATGCCTGTGGGTTAGGTCAACTATATGGTTGGCATGTAATGCACCCCGAAACTGTAGTAGCTTTGTTCCGTCCTTTTATAGCTCGTCGCAGATAACGCTATCGTAGTCCACATCAGGTAATTCAACATAGAATTCGTAGTCTCTACCGCGAGATTTCAGTCGTCTTATGGTTATAGGGTAGACACATGTTTATGTGTCTTCAGGTGCTTGTAGTGCTGTTCAGTTGTCACGCTAATACCTTCTCCAGTATTTTCCACAGTATACAAATTTCCCCGATATGAGATGTTTGAGTGTTTAACTAGACCGGATCGGTTTCTTCTTCGAACAGTTGTTTATGTTTCTCATATTACTTCTGTGTTATATATATGTAAATATATAGCCCACAGGCGCTCGAATTTTTTTTATTGGATTCAGACTATCCATCGCGCGCAAACAAAAGCAGTCAAACCCAGAAATACTGGACTAGCTGCAGACTGCTACATAAAAAAATTTAAAGCCCCTCCTATTCGTATAGCCCGAGAATCTCAATTATTTATTATAAAGCAAGTCGCCGCAACCTCCCATCATCAGGCGTTGGCATCAGTACTAGGGCTGCACGCCTAAATAGTTTTTGCATACATATTTGTAGGCAAATCATTACCGAATCAGGTGTGCAAGTATGTTCTGTTGTCTCTGTGATACAGTGGAGGTAAAGTGTGTAGTAGTGTGGTACGGATTGCCGGTTTACTACCGTTTTTGTGTTTTCTATGTAGCACTAGTTGCCAACTCATATTACACAGATTACCACGATACTGTGGGTCCGATTTGCCAGCTTGATCTATCGACCCGCCTTGGCAGACCATTACTTCTGTATTTTGTTACTTCATTCCATGTAGAATAAGCAGTAGAGTTTAAATACAGCTTGAATTAGAATAGACGCATATATATATATATATATATATATATATATATATATATATATATATATATATATATATATATATTAATATTGTGTGATATTTATATATATATATATATATATATATATATTAATATTGTGTGATATTCCAATATGCATTTTGGCATCCTACAAAGGTAGTGCAAGCTATGCGCTTGTCGTTCATGCAACAAGCACTACATTAACAAAATAAAAAGGCAAAAGGGCACTTTCTTCTCTATATAAAGAATGCTGGACAGTTTAGGTGGGCGTAGAATGCGTTGTACATTTTACTGGTTGACGGCCTTCGCTCACAAACGCATATATATGCGTTTGTGCATAAAGCATAAATAAATGCAAACAATAGGCATTCCTAGGTACCGACTAGAAATGCCCATTGAGCGGTGGATGGATATCTCATGTGCATGCGTTCAGAAATTCGATGGATCTAGCCTAGATCTCCCGAATTCGAAAACCTGAAACTCCGCCCCTCCCCCCCCCCCCCCCAGGCTCGGCATTCTTCGAAGCCGTGGGAGAGGCGTCTCTGCCGTTCTCCTTCAATCAGCTCTATCCCTGACTATCATCCCGCATGTCCAGCTGCGGTTGGATAGGGGGATGCCATTTTGTAATCCGTCCTGTGAGGGTGCGTCGAGACCAGGAGGGCCTGGCTGCTCCCTACCCCCTCCCTCGGCTCGACCACTCTTTCGAGAGACCCGCTCAAACCTCTCCCGCCTGGCCGTTTCCTTGGCTGTCTTGAGTGTCAAAACGGCGTCGAACAAGTTTGTCGCCTCCCTCCATGCCTCCGCCTAGCTTGAGCTCTTGCTTTATATGAGCTTTAACTACGAGCAGCTACGAGAGTCTACATATAGTATAATTCGAAATGGATAATATTAATTATAACAGCTCGGTAAAGTACAGTTTTGTTTCCATTTTGTTTTTCCAATGAAACATGGTCTGAGAGACAAAGATATACTGCGGAGGATACAGAGAGTGACTGCGCTAAGAATCATTTGCGGCTATAGGACCGCAGCGCTAGATCGGGCCGCAACCATCCATTTTGGGACCTCAAGGTCGACAGGCGAGCAGCTGTTTGGCCGGATACCCTCTGTGATCATAACGACGCCCATTCGCAGATTAGATTAGGGAGGAGTGGCAACGTGAGTGGGACGCCATTCAAGACAAGACGAACCAGTTTTTTTTTTAATCAAGGCACTTATCCTGTACGTCAGGTCTTGGGTGGATAGAACCGGCGGAAAAGCGACTTACCACATAGGTTCGTGCAGGTCATGGGGAGTTGCAGACATATGTTCCAGGTCAGAATGGCTGCTCGGAGGGTGCTGCCGCACGTATGTTGGAGTCTCGGGACTGATCATGATGGCCAATGAGGAGGCTGTACGACGGCGCGCCATCGACTCTATTGTGAGAAAAATATGTATCTACGCGCTTGGCGAAGTTATCGATGTGATGGTAGATGTGGTCACGGCGGCGGTCGATTTAACGGACGGCACCCACATATGAACATTGGAAGGCCTGACGCTTGCAAGGTAACTTAATTTGCAGAGTTTTTTTGCAGCCGGTGCTAATAGTTACACAATAGGTTCTGATAGTAATAGAGACCCTCCCCTCTAACTAAGAGCAATATTAGTTTTAGTTATAAGACCTGGTTATGGGGGACGACAGGAGCTATAAGGGTTTCAGCAGGTAATACAAAGGCTTTGGTAGTCATCGAGCTACCAACCGGCGTGTAGTCCTGCACGGCGTGGCTAAAAGCATTTCCCCGTCCCTTGTATAAAAGAAAACAAAGCGTTTTGGCTTGTGACGGCAATGAGAAGGGTTCTAGCATGTTGCATAGACCCTTGTAGGAGCGCTGCCAGAGCTATTTCCGATAGAACAATAACCTCCCAAAAAACAGGGAGCAGGACGTGCGGCTGTGTGAGTTCAACACAGCCTCTGCCGTATCCAGCAAACGGCTTTTTTTTTGTTTGTTCAAGACTCAAGACAGCCAAGGAAACGGCCAGGCGGGAGAGGTTTGAGCGGGTCTCTCGGGAGAGTGGTCGAGACGAGGAGCCGAGGGAGGGGGGAGGGGGTGGGGAGCAGCCAGGCCCTCATGGTCTCGACGCACCCTCACAGGACGGATTACAAAATGGCATCCCCCTATCCAACCGCAGGTAGACATGCGGGATGATAGTCAGGGATAGAGCTGATTGAAGGAGAACGGCAGAGACGCCTCTCCCACGGTTTCGATGTAATGCCAAAGTAATACCGAGCCTGGGGGGGGGGGGGTGGGGAGGAATCCGGGTTTAGTGGGTTTGCGAGTCTCACACTAGTCACGCAGGCTGCTAGTGGCGCATGTGCATCATGCATTACCGAAACCTCCCAGAACAAAAAAAAAATCCAGCAAACGGCTGCATCGATACCACAAGCGGCAATTACTCTATGGTGGCTCGATTCTAGTCAAGTTTTTAGGTCTGGTCTAGGGCGACGGCATCGAGAAGGGTTCTAGCGTGTAGCATAGACCTTCGTAGGAAGGCTGCCAGAGCTATTTCCGATAGAACAATAACCACCCGAAGAAAACATGGAGTAGGACTAGCTGGTGTGCGTCTCTGAATAGGGCTTAACAACGCCTCTACCGTAGCCAGCAAACGGTCGTTAAGTCGCTTAAGGAGTCCCGCGGCGAGCGAACAGTCGCGACAGGTAGCTGAGAGTAAATGAAATTATGTTTGAAACAACCCTCGATTATACCCGACTAAGTGAATGCGTGACATTGTATTGTCTAGTTTACCCAGCCGCCCTTCGTGGGCAGCCGGAGCTACCTGCAGAAACAGGGGAACGCTCTTCAACTCTCTCTCTCTCGAGTTCACGAGTAATAGCGCAGCGTCAAAATAATTACTAATTTTTGTTCGACCGACGCTGGGACGGATATAACTTCACAAAATGAACAAAACTGGAAACATATCACCGTGTTCGGAAGACGAAAATTCGGCTTTATCTGAACGACAAAACAACGTTGGCTAACGAACGAAGAATAGCCTCCAGATACAAACCGTACACCAGCCGCTGACATTTCCCTCTGACAACAAAGGACAATTTTTATCGAAATCTGACACTAGCGGCGCTAGGGCGCGGGGGGAAAACGGCGTGCGGTAATAATATCACAAATTAAACCATCGTCGATGTGATACAAACGTCATCTCCATTAGATGTGCATTTTTTAAATGCTCTAGTTTATGAGCGTTGTGGCAAGAAAGCGTACTTATGCTACAAACGTGGCACAAGTGCACGACCCGACGCAATGAGCGCATTGGGCAATAGGAACCAGGTCGTAGGCAGTCCCATGTTGAGACACATATATATATATATACATATAGCAGTTTTTGTTTATTAAAACAGTGTGTGCACACATATATATATATTGAGAGAGAGAGATAAATATATAGAGAGAGAGTTGATGGGCGTTCCCCTGTTTCGGCAGGTACTTCCGGCTACCCACGAAGGGCTGCTGGGTAAACTAGACTATACAATGTCACGCATTCACTTAGTGCGGTATACTCGAGGACTGTTTCAAACATAATTTTATTTACTTTCAGCGACCTGTCGCGACTGTTCGCTCGCCACGGACTCCTTAAGGGACTCAACGACCGTTTGCTGGCTACGGTACCGAGCAAGATGGCTTAGTGACAAAGTCTTTGTTTTGCGTTCGGAAGGACTGGGTTCGAGACCCAGACCGGCTACTCTTAAATTGGTTTGCATGGTTTCCAATTTAGACAAGGTAAATGCCGGAGTGGATTAAAAATTAGCCATGATATGAAAAAACCGTAAACGGGCGTTAGCCTGACGGGAACTCATAAACAAATTATATATATATATATATAAGTAATGCATGCATTTATTCAATGTAATCAATCATTCAAGGTGGGAACATGACATTTGAGTCCCTGTGTATATATATATATATATATATATATACATATATTCAACGACATTCTTTCAAAATTAGACAAAACTAATATCGGGTACCAACTTACTGATGACTCCCGCCTTATGGGCTTAGCCTTTGCGGATGATCTCATCGTCTTAGCCTCCACGAAATCTACTCTCCAGCGGCTCCTTAAGATTGTCGACCCCTTTTCAAAATCCCGAGGCCTTGAAATGAATACTAATAAAAACTTTACTATCTCCCACCTATTTAATAGGAAAAAAGTAAAGGTTTTATTAATACCGTACCAGAATTTAACGTTGGAGATCGGCAATTGCTAGCTAAAGGTATGAGAGATCGATGGAGATATATATACTCCTTAATTTACTCAACAGACTCACGATAGCTCCCCTTAAACCCCACCAAAGACTCTAATTTTTGAGAGACTTTTTCATTCCCCGCCTCCTATATGAACTGGTCTCCGGTCCCAGACCATCTCACGCACTCCTTAGCGACCTAGATAAAGAGATCAGAAAGGTTGTTAAGTCAACATGGCTTAAGCTCGAAAACACGGTGCCGAACGCCTACCTGTACACGCACACAGCACACGGCGGTCTGGACATCCCCAGCCTCCAAACATTTATCTCAAGCCTCCGCCTCTCCCGTCTAACAGCACTACAACACTCCACGTACCCTGGGGTCCAATGGATGCTAACCACCGAGCACGTCAAAAAAGATCTTGCGAAAACAAGACTTCTTTGCGAGCGCTTGGGAATCTCCATTAAGACTGCTACACAAGAAACCGATTACTGGATCTGGCAAAAGCGCGGCAGGACAAGATCACCAAATAGTATGACGTCGAGTTCCTAAGAGCGGCGCTCCCCGACCCGCAAAAACCTCGCAGATTCAGATCCATCACTATCTCTATGAGTGGTGTATGGGACTCCGAATCTGCGAGTACGCTCTTGGGGCTCGGCGTCACGAAGAAAAATCTAATCGATCCTACCGTCTTAACATTGCAAGGATCCTTGAGGATATACCACTCGCACCGAGTCCATAAGAGCGGGGGCTGCCATCAAGCACGGACACAAACAACTGATTATTAACTCCACGTGACAACTTTTTACCACAATTTGTATTAAGACGAGCACTGCCGAGTGTGCAAATGTATTGTAAATGATTAATAAATCGTCGCAGTATTTCGCAGTATCGTAACTCTAATTTCTATATATATTAGAGCCTAGAATAACATTTGGACAACTAGCGCTCTTGTTGCATGAAGACGCCTCTATTGCTTCACAAATTTAGAGTCTGTTTTTCTTAATATCGAGCATTTAATTAAAAGAGTCGGGTGCGCCCTCCTTATATATATATATATATATATATATATATATATGCTTACGATGTACCTGCGCGTTTGTGTGGCCGCGAGGTAGTGTGTCATTGCACACCTCATGCGGCTACTCGACAAATAGTTAATTCACTCTTCGAAGCAGAGTGATTCAACGAGGTCAAAAGGCTCGGTCGGTGTCTCTACTCGTCCTTCTCCCAGAGAGAGGGCCCACCCAGTTGTTTGGTTGATTTGCAGATGGTGATCCTTGAGCAGAACGAAGCAAGGTAATTCTGCTCTTGTTTCACGTCCTCTTCTCAGAAGAAAATTACATTGTCCGTTCAGCCCTTGGGTCACGTCGTCGTGTTTCCAGAAGAAAATTAAGTAAGACATGCCGTGTTTGATTTCCACAAAGCCCAAGACATGAACAACGTAAAAAGGGTTGCAGCGCTAAACCTTTAAAATAGTGGACGGCGGATCGTCGCAGTCCAACCCTCTAGCTACTGGCCATTTGGTGCTGGGTCGCTTCGTTCGTCGACGAAACCTGTGGAATGCTGTTAGTGCTGAGTCAGTTAAAAATAAAAAAGTATTTTCGTAAATTAGCTTTGTAAGGCAGAGTCTCGGACGCTGTTTGTTCTGCATATCTCTCGCTAAGCATTGCCAGGTCAGTTGCGTGTTTTACCTTATCTCGGGAGACCTAAAAACTACAAACAATATACACATATATCTCAGACCTAAGAACTACAAACAATATACACATATATCTCAGACCTAAAAACTAAAAACAATATGCACATATATATATATATATATATATATATATATATATATATATATATATATGTAAGCAAGTGAACGAGAGCAAAAATAAACAAAACGTTGCGGGCCTATGCCCAAAAAAAGAACAGCTAGCAAAGAATCTGTAATACTGTTGGAGTTGTTGTTTTAACCGTGTTCACCATTGCTACTCTCATGGTTGTTGTTGCTGCAATTGTTGCGTGCCATGTCGGAATTAGTAATATGTTCCTAGTTTTGTTGTTGTCGTTATTGTTGTCTGCGTCTTCGTTACCGACCTTGCATTTGGTGTTGTTCCTGGCGCTACTATGTTACTCTGTCGGTATGATATTGGTGTGTTGTGTTTGCAGTCACCGTCGCTCCATTTGTTTTTGTTGTTGTCGTTGTTTTCTTTCTTTTCTCATGATGGCACTCAGCGTTAGCATGAGTTGTTCGCTGCTACTAATATCATTCCTGCGCTGTGGTCAGGTATGCCGTTGTCTAAGTTGCCATGGTGGGCGCAGAGAAACTGCGGCAGAAATAGGCCGGCTCACCAGATGTGCATGACATCCTAGTCCATGGCGACTAAACGACCTCTGCTGCTCAACTTGGTTTCTTAGTCGT
Source organism: Dermanyssus gallinae (assembly GCA_003439945.1). Lineage (NCBI taxonomy): Eukaryota > Metazoa > Arthropoda > Arachnida > Mesostigmata > Dermanyssidae > Dermanyssus > Dermanyssus gallinae. The sequence continues at coordinate 133,783 of QVRM01000670.1, read as the reverse complement.
CATTAGTAAGTCTTGGTTTATCAGTGGGTAGTTGTAGTTATAGTAATACCAATAGTAATTAGCTTACCAAAGGGATGATGGAAAAGAGACCGGACAGACTGATCCCTACGTCCTTTGAGATGAGTCGCAGTTGCCGGTGTGGAATGCAACCGTTACTGGCTCATCAGCCCATTCAATGGTCGGCGCGGGAGCGGATGAACATGCTCGTCACGCGTCTATGTTGGCGGAGGCAAGTAAGTGCAGCACTTATGCCAGCATTATTTACCCCCACGACCTCCGCTCACTAGTATTTGAGACACTGGGGGGACCTAGCCCGACGACCTACAAACTTACTAAAAGAGAGATATACTTACACTCCCGCCGTTTCCCGCGCTTTAATACGAGCGCCACAGCAGGAGTGCCCGCCGCGCCCGAATTGACAGGCCGGCGGACCCCCCACACTTTCCCCCTATCGGGGTTCCACATGGGGGTACCACACTACTACACCGTACCGGTGAGACTCGTAACCTCGCGATTCCGCGTTACACCCCAGAATATACTGGCGCCCCTTAAGGGACGGTGGACCACTCCAGGGCAGGGGGGCCCCCACTGCTTAAGCTGAGGAGCCAAACGGTCCTCCCGACCGGCGTTCTGCATTCGTGTGGTGGTCTCGCTTTCTTTGTGCCTATTAAGCCAAGGCAGCAGGCGTTCCACACGGTACTCCCAGGTTGGTAAATTCCCGGGGCATTAAACGTGTAGCCCGGGGACCGTGCGCAGAACACTTTTCCCGTAATTACGAAATTGCGCCCGAATTGACAGGCCGACAGACCCCCCACCTTTCCCCCTATCGAGGTTCCGCTTGGGGGTGCCACACTACTTCGCCGTACCGATTAGGCTACATCACCTCGCGATTCCGCGTTACACCTCGGAATATACAATACCCCCCCCATTACAAGGTGCTCGACCACTCCAAGGCAGGGTGCCTCGCCGCTGCGAAGGGCAGCTTCGAAGCTAGATGGCCCTCTCGACCGCCGGTCTGCTTCATGTGGCGACTCGCTCTTCATTTTGCCTTACTTAACGAGTCGGCAACGCGCACATCCTGTTCGACAGGAGACACCAGAGCTGTCGAGTACCTAAACCAGATACTCTAGACATCCAGAGGGGTAACGCCGCCTCTGTGCGTGAAAGTCTGCTAAACTGGACACGCCCGGTGTGTGACGTTTTATTTGACTTAATCCTGTATTTACGTTCCTAAGGACATAATTGTCACCTCATAAGTATACAATGTGCTTATTTGAATTTAATGGAAATAAATATTACACGTTGTGTAGATATAGTTGTCAATCCACAAAGCCATTTGCATTCTTAAGAAATAGTATTGAAAAAAACTCTAAACTAAACTAATGAAAACGTTAGACAACGCCAGATTACGGAGGTATTGTAATTCGATTTGCTCGTTTTATCGTATATCACTCACCTCAACTACGCGCCAATTTATACGAAAAGAGTCTATATGCGTTTACAATGAGAATATTAAAACAATTTGCCGTTTTTATGCTCTGAACACGGGGCATGCATTACTACATATTGCGAAGAGCAAATTTAACATTTGATCATTAGTAATTAGCTGATAGAAGCAAATGATAACTGCTGCACATTCGCTCTGCAGAGAAAACTAAATACGATTTCCATACTATAGATATCTTGCCACGATAGTATGCAAAAATGCTATCTCGGATGGTCTACACTAAACATATCTTTTATTAAGATACTCCTAGTAATAGAACCGCTAATTGTCTTCTGCTTTTTGTCCTGTAAAAGGCATAGACAACGTAAAACAATAATTAGACAGCGTACAAAAAATTCCGTGGCATGTTTCCTCCAGATTTATCGTTTTATTTGACATCCAACACCAACAGGAATCGCAACAGCCCACCTCTGAGAATACCCAATACGTATCGTAACGGGTGGGCCGTCTTGAGGTTAGCCCTGACATCGATACAACCTGTGTTCAGCTGGAGAGGACGATGAGAAGTGCAGTGAAGTGGAAAAGGTTATGGCAGAAGAGATCACGCCCGTGGTACTCTCGAGCCTGCTACCTAGCCCACGTTGAAGTGCTTGAACTCCTGCGCCAAGCAAGAGCCAAAGCAACATCATCACTGCAAGCCAGGCAGGACTATTTTGAGCGTAGAAAGGCCTATATAAGACTCTGCTATGATCATAAAAGGGAACACGCGAGGCGGGAGGAACGACGGCTGCTTGAAAGAGCAGAACGAGAGCCCTCAGCTTACATCGTGCGACCTCGTAGGGCGGGGAATCCGCTTAGTGACGGACAGGTAAAGAGCCACCTAACTAATCTTTTATTCAATCGTGACGTTGCGGCCGTATCTCCAATCGTACAGCATCCGCTTACATTAGAGCAGCACAACATGAATCTGCCTTTCGGGGTGGAGGAGGTGTGCCAGGTCCTACGGTCACTCCCGAAGAGAAAGAGCTCAGGGCCCGATCAGGTCTGCTATGAGCATTGGATCCAGTCACTCCCTCTCTTGGCAGAAACTCTTTGTGATTTCTTTAATGAAATTATAAAGAGGGGGCGGATGCTTAAAGTCTGGCATGTCGCCAGGCTTTCTCTTCTGTTCAAGGGTAGGCATGGTGATGACCATCAGGATCCAAATCTCTACCGTGGAGTGGCGTCAGAACGCACATTGAAGAAGATTTTCTGTAAGTTGGTGATTCGGCGGATTGAGCACGTGGCTGAAGAGGCACTTCCACCGGAGCAATTCGGTTTTAGGAGAGGCCGAGGCACCCGTGATGCAATCCACGTTCTCCAGTCAGAAATCGAGCGAGCTGTGGCACAACCCAGAGGTCATCTGTATGCAGTCTTTATTGACTGCGTCAAGGCCTTTGACAAAGCCCCTCGCTATCTGCTGGTTGAAGCATTCCAACGAGCAGGAGTGGGTGGCTCTCTCCTGAGTGTAATAGCAAGTTTCTTTGAGGAGGACACCTTGTTGGTAGACGGTGAGCAGGGTGTATTGGAGATTAAGCAAAATGTGGGAACTCCGCAAGGAGACCCGCTGAGCTGCGTCTCGTTTACACTTCTCCTTGCTGACCTCGTCGGTTACGTCCGACAGGAGTACCAAAAAGCCGTGGTGGTGATGTATGCAGATGATATCGTGGTCGCTCATCGCGACCTAGGTGCCATCAAGCGCATTACCTCTATGATAGAAGCGTTCCTTGTCTCGAAGGGACTTGAGATAAACACCAGGAAAACCAAAGCCATGAAATTCAGGCGTGGAGGTCGATTGGCTGCCAGAGACGTTATACGTTGCTGCGGCCAACCATTGGAGTTTGTTAACTCTTTCCAGTATCTTGGCCTTCGGGTTCATTATACGGGAACGACGTTCACAGCGCATATAAACGAAACAGTACGGAAGGCACTTGTCTCTCTTTACGGGGAAGTAGGCAATGTCCGAAGACTGTCCGTTTTCTCAGCAGTGAGGCTCTTCATGCTTAAGATTGTTCCGGGGCTGATGTATGGCCTTGACAGGGTGTGGAACCACCTCACACTGGCGAATTTTAACCAGCTTGAGAGGTGTTTCTCATTATATATGAAGCGAGTGCTTTGCTTGTCTATTCGAGCAAGGAGCCGCTTTGTGTATCTCATGTCAGGTTGTCCACCGGCTACTGAAACAATCCGACTAAGGCTGAAGATGCCGCGTACAGTACCATACGAATGTTTCATTTCTGAATGGGAAGCTAAAGTCGAACAGGCCAGACGGGAGGTCGGTGGTTTGGACGTTTTCAATGCCGTGCACCTTTGGTCTGGTCCTGCATGTGACAGTCGCCACGTATACACCAGGTACATAGTGCATGGTTATCACTACCTGGTATGTTCAAACGCAGCCTTTCACGAGGAGTACGAGTTGTGCACCTGCCGGTTCTGCCTGAAGAGGTGTGCCAAGTACCATGCAGTGGGATGCACACCGCTGAACAAAACATCGTTACACTACTTCTCCCGCCGAAAGCGTGAAGAAGATAGAGTATTATGAAGAAACATCGTGAACTGTATATTATACTCAATCTGAGTGAAATAAATCTAATTGGAATTATTTAATACGTATCGTAACTATAGACTTAAATTGCCTGATATGGCCATGGCCAAAATATGGAGCACTCTCGATAATGAGTTACGGGAATGTACATCACTTAAGTAATGCGAGGTGCAAGCAAGACTGATTGACGGGGGGTGACCCAAGCTGCCATCCACGGGCATTAATCAGCCTTACAGAATAATTAAATCACGGTTATCATACATGTTATCAATAAAACACAGCGGAAAACGAAGAATCCAGACGCAGAGAAATACTCTAGTTTTCTGTTTTGTACCCAGCTCAATCCGAGCCCTAATAAGCAGCACACGACGATGAGTAGTTCTAGAAATAAACGTATATACTTTAACAGTACTCCTACTACTAGTAAAGTAAAGTTTTCGGGCTGACCCACAGCCAGGATTTAACGTCCACGGAACTGTTTTTCACATTGCTTCATAGACGGACCCCCATACATACAAATGTGCAACGGTGGGGCTCGAACCCGCGCACCTCCTATGTGTCTCCCCCGGTTGCGAGGCGGAGACTTAATCCACCGCGCCACCAAGGGCTCGACACTCCTACTACTACTAGTACAACGAATTAACAATCGATAACATAGTTGTTTTCTCGTTCGTTTTTTTGTTAATCCGCAATGTTTAGTAATAGACAAGCAGCAGCAGCAACAACAACAGCGGTTAAACGCTGTGCCCGCCAGCGTTGGTGATCTCGTAAAAATCGTAGTGGCGGCGTGGTCTAGGGGAACTAGTGCGCTAGTCATGGTTGTTGTCATCTACCGGGGTGTCGCCGGCCGGTTCGATACCTGTTATTGATTGAATTTTTTTAGAGATACTTATTGATAGTAGATGATAAATCATACCACCGAGAGAGTCAGCCACATGGACTGTTGGGGAAACCCTAGATATCTCAACATGTCCGGCCCTCGGTGCATTAAGTAATTGGTAAAATACACGGTGAGTTCCAAGCCCGTATGGCATGGAGGCTGGTCTACAATTAAAAACAGTCTGCTTAAAAAATGTTTTAATTCTAGTAACAATCGTAGGCCGCCAGAACCCGGCTCGGCCCACCGAGATTTTATTCGTGTGGGCTTGCATTGTTGACCTCGTCGTGGACAACAGGTGAACGCGGTGGATCCTTTTTGTTACCTGTGCGGCATGCACATTGCGGCGAGGTCGATGGCTGACTCACTCAGCACAGCGGAATCACCTTCCAAAGTATCAATCAGGCTCGAAACAACGCTCGATCATTCGATTCTGCCCGTCATATTACCGCCGTAATGAGCAACCAGTGTGCACGTAAATCACTGTCAATAATATCACACACCCACAACAACAGTGCTTGATGAACATAAGACATGTATCGTCAAAGGACATTTTGTGCTTAAACGCCAAGTCCCTGCACATAATTAATTCTGCATGACCACCTCGGCATCATCAAAAAATCTCGTCGATGAGCACCTCGTGATTGGGCACAGGAGGAAAACGAGGCGCTGGCCTTCTGGCTCGATCTCTCTCTCTCCTTATTCGTTCTGTTTGTTGTACGTTTTGTTTTGCCCTCTGAGCAAGTTCATCATTACACCGCCCCTCTCTCGAGAGAGCAGAGCACTGCGCCAGCTGGTGGCTAATTAACGCCAGCACCTACGCAGAGCGCAGTGGCTTGGACTCTCCTGCTGTTGATGAGGTTACAATGACCATGCTATGCATTACTATGCTTGTTGTTACTGTTGTTGTTTTTCTTGTGTCTGTTTTTCGTTGCTGTTGCTCGGTCTGTTTTTACGTTGTTGCTGTTGTTGTTGTCGTCGTCGTCGTTATTGTTGTTGGTTTTGCAGCAGAAGCAGTAGTGTTTGCTGCTGTGTTTTTGTTGTTATTGTTCTTGTCGTTGATGCTTTGCCTTTATTGGCGTACTTTCCGAGATATAAATCCTCATGATGATGCTGATGCTGTTGTTGCTACTGACGATACTGATGATGCTGATGGTCTGAGTGGGTGACTGGTGATATATTCCCGCCGTTGCTTAATCTGTTTATCAAATGGTGTCGTCGTTTACTCAACAGGGTCCGTTTGCGGTCGCCATCTACCGCGCCATCCCGTTGTAGTGGTGGGCAATCAGCGGTGAGATGGTCAACGCATGCCCCCGTAACGGTCCCCGCCTCCCTCCACACAGATAGACATCGAACACACGGACAGACCATATAACCGATCGAAAGATTCAACGATCGCCGAGTTACACACGGCTGTATCTATAGCCGGCACGGAGCCGTGAGGAGAGATCCAGCCGCGATGGACCCACCCGTTGGAACACTCAATCTATCTATCTAACGATTCAGTCTATAACCTCATCGACCGATCCTCGCTTAATGTGCTAGATAATAAGCTGCTCTTCAACTGTTACACGATATTACACGGTTGTTGTCCCGTGATGTTTATCGTGTCCGTCTGATATGGCAGCACGACATATGTCACAGACTAGCCTGTTCTACTCTCTGGCATTCTCCTTTTCTGTCTCTCTTTACACACACACAACAATATATATATATATATATATATATATATATATATATATATATATATATATATATGTGTATGTATATATATATATATATATAGGGTCAATTAGTAAACTCCACTCTATTTTACGGATTCTAGTTGCGGCGAGTGCGTTTTGTCAACGAGAATTGTCTGCTATTGTTGTAGCTTGTCTTTTAGTGCATGCATTTCTAGTGAACGTATCTCGATCTGCAGTGCTATGGTTTTTGAGTGCAAAACAAAAATGGCACCTATAGACGCTAATTTTCGTGAAATCACGCTATCTCTCGGCTGCGAAGATCCGAATGTGGACTTTGCCTCCGCGGCAAAAATGTGTACTGTTTGCGTCAAAAATGTGTATACTACCCAAAACTGTGTACAATCATAGCACAATGCAGTGCAGGTTCGGTTGCTTCCGTGCGAGCATTTTGATGTCACAAATCGACCATACGAGGTGTGTTCAAAAAGTATCGCGAAAAGTACTTTTGTGTTTTTTCAAAATTTATTCATTTATTCATGAATATCTATTTTGTCCCCTTCAAAGTAATCCCCATGAGATATTATACACTTGTGCCAACGGTTTTTCCAATCTTCGAAGCACTTCAAAAAACCATTTTTTTTTATCTTGTTCAGCTCCTCCTTCGATGCCGTCTTTATCTCGTCAAGCGTAGCGTAACGTCGTCCTTTCATGGGCCTCTTCAGTTTAGGGAACAAGAAAAAGTCACAGGGGGGCAGATCTGGGGAATACGGTGGCTGCGGCATCATTAGTGTGTTGTTTTTGGCCAAAAACTCGCGCACAAGCAACGATGTGTGAGCAGGGGCGTTATCGTGGTGCAAAAGCCAATTTTTGTTCTTCCACAAATCCGGGCGTTTCTGGCGGATTGCTTCGCGCAAATTGCGCATAACTTGCAGGTAATATTCCTTATTGACCGTTCTACTCTGTGGCAAGAACTCATGATGCACCACGCCCCTGCAATCGAAGAAAACTGTCAGCAAAACTTTCACATTCGACCGAACTTGGCGCGCTTTTTTCGGTCTTGGTTCGTGCGGCAGCTTCCATTGAGATGATTGAGCTTTGGTTTCCACGTCATAACCATAAACCCACGATTCGTCACCAGTTATGACCCTCTGGAGCAAATTTGGGTCGTCGCGGACAGAGTCCAACATCTAATTAGCAATGTTCATGCGATGCTGTTTTTGGTCGCAATTGAGCAATTTTGGTACGAATTTCGCGGCGACCCGTCTCATGCCCAAATCATTGATAAAAATCGAATGGCACGAGCCAATCGATATGTTTAGGTCCTCAGCAACTTCTCTAACGGTGATTCAACGATTGGCCAATACCATTTTCTCCACTTCATTAATTTTTTCGTCTGTTGTTGAAGTGCTCGGGCGTCCGGCACGCTCTTCGTCGTTCACATCTTCTCGGCCTTCTGAGAACATTTTGTACCACCGATAAACGTTGCTTCGGTCCAAGGTAGCTTCTCCGTATGCCACAGTCAACATTCGGAATGCATCCGCGCACTTAATTTCGTTTTTCACACAAAATTTGATACAGGTTCTTTGATCCATTTTTTTGAATAGGTAAAAAACGAAGACGATCCAAAACACGTGCAAGCAAAGCAGCTGTCAACAATTAAGTGAACATTCAAAATGGCCGAGCTTGTCGGCATAAGTGAGAGACATGAGTACCAACATAACGCCACAAAAAATCGAAATTCGAATATACGTAACCCGCGAAAATTCAAAAGTCGCGATACTTTTTGAACACAGCCTCGTACATGGGTCGGCCTTTTACCGTAAATGCGGGAATCCGGAAATCAAATTCTCTTGTAGAATGCAATTTGTACAAACGTGACAGTTGAAGACTAGATCGCACATAACATAAACTGTCGCATGGACTAGTTGATTGCATCTAACTGGCCGTGTGTGTCAAGCCCGGTGGCGTGGTGGCATGCGTCTGCGCCTCGCGACCGTGGGAGACACATAGCAGGTGCGCGGGTTCGAGTCCCACCGTTGCGCGTTTGTATTTATGGGGGTCCGTCTATGAAGCATTGCGAAAAGCAGTCCCATGGACGAAAGGATTTTTTTTAACTGGCCGTGTCTACGGAAACGTGACGATGTATGAGTGCTGAGCGGACAGGCGACTAATGGAAATCGACGTGTTAAACAGTCTGAACACCTGCGCTCTTCCTCTTGAGAGAGCCAAAATGCACTATTTGTTTACAAACTTAATGACCGCTTAATGAATAGTCTACATCGGCGTCTACAAGCAACAGAACGTAGGTCCGCCAAGCGCCAAGCAAATCATGCTCTGGGTCCGGTGAGATTGGTGGGACGGGACACGCTGTGAGCTTTTCCGGAACAAGGAAACGATTAACAGTGAAAGCTGCTACCAGCCGTCACCGTAATCGTGTAACCGTAGACGCTGTTGTTCTATCAAAACAACGCCCGTTCATATAATCTATGGCCACCTGCCGGAAACTGCAGTATTTCTCGTTCGAATATCTACAGTCTGTTCCGCGGAAGCTAAGAATTCGTTTAGGGAAGAAAACTCGATGCAAAGAGGGTTTCAAAAGCATCCACGTAGCCACTCTTTGCAACGAACAATACTAGAGTGAATAGTTTTTTTCATTGCACGAGCGTTTCAAGCAACAAGTTCATTGCACGAGCCATAAAGAGCACGACCGGAAAAAAATGTACAAACAGAAAGAACTGATGTACCCACAAGCAGACTATCCTCATACCCTATGAAAATAAAAAATATACATTTACATACATAGGTACACACATACCCATTTAACCCTCCACAGACTTTTTTACCACACATATCACAAGGTTACGCATTTTTAGGTGCGTGCTATACCTCGTCAAAATCGATATCTTAAAACGTGCGCTATAGCAAGCTCGTTGACAGCTACGAAACTTTTCATATGTAATTCTCTAGAAAAAAAGAGCGACGACTACAATATAAGATTATCAGCGTTTCAACTACAATGTGCTACAGACGACCTATTATAGTATGTTGGCATTGCATTGTAAGTACACTGCAGCGCGTGCCACCGCATATATTGCTGTAATATTTCGCCGGCACGAAGACCTTACGATTGCAGCTTAAGTGCCTGTTCGGTATGGCGCTCTTTTGACTGGCGTTGACAGAGAGCTTTGACATACAAGAAAACCTGGTGCTTGTCTCGCCAGGACTACCTGCACACCGACCCATTCATCATTCAGGTCTCACTTGTCGCATAAGGACGCACAATTAGGATGGGAATGTATGAACGATAGCCACCTTACCAGCCAACGCACGTGAGAAACACGAACACAGTGGCCAAGAGATAGCCGACTGCTTCGGTTGACATGAACCTCTGCACTCTGGCTGAGCCCCGCTATTGAGCCGTTTAAGCTTGTCAAGCTCTCTCCGTTCTTGATTTTTGAATGGATTTGAAGATGATGGCGATGGAGGAGCCAATGACTGCGACGGAGAAGGCAACGCACGACAAAATCGACAATAATTCGGACGCGAGAAGCATGAAGACCACTTGATGGTGAAGAGCTTTGAGAAAAGAGAGTGGTTGGTGAACTTTGAGAATAGAGACAAAACAAAGGCAGAACAGTCGATGCACAATGCATCAACGCAGTGGTATAAAGTGTAAGATTTATATACAAGGCGTAAGTTTACATCTCGCTGTAACACTTAAATGTCATTTTAATAAAAACAGATAATATGTAAAAAAAAGGGCGTAAGATGACTAGTTACGGGTAGTTAAATCAGTTCGGCTAGATAGAGCGGTAGTAAAGACGACGTCGCAAGGAACCGCGTGGGCCGGCCGCGTGGAGAGTGGAATACGTATTGGCTCTTGATTGGAAGCAAAAGCCGCAACAGAGGCGGTACCCTGCGTTGTACGTATAATTGCACATGCGTATATACAAACGCGTTCGTTTCGTTGACGTGAGACGGGCGGTCGGACGGACTCTATCTGTCACGACCTGGACAGGTAAACCCTGGAAAAACGAGGGCGAGGCAGCTAGTTACGTGTGAGCGTCGGTTGCTGAGACTAATTCTCAATCATTCATCGCTTGCAGACTCATTGCCGAGTCAGGACAGCTCATTGCTTCTGTCGCCTAGCCAGTACGCTACCGGTGTTTCGAGAGCCGCATAAGTTCCGCCTTCAAAGTCTGACTTTCAACAACATTAAATAGTTTGCTGTCGTTGTTGTTGTGATTATTCTTCTCATTTTTTTTTATTTTTTTTTTATAGATATATATATATATATCATGTTCTTCTCATTAGCTCTGTTGCCGTTTTCTTTGCTACAGCGGCTTTTTCCGCTTTCAATTTAATTCATTCTACTTGTTGTTGTCGTGGTTGTTGTTGTTATTATTTTTACTCTTGCCGTTGTTTCGACTATCCTTGTTCTGTGTATACTTTTGCTGTTGGAGCTAGACGATGCATCTATAATTATGTGTTAAAACTAATCGCTGTGAATAATTTCGGCGTCTTTCCGACGCTTCTTATGCACGAAAGAAACTCATTGTTATGGTTTATTAACACGGTGGTTGGGTAAAATAGAAACACGCGCATTAGACACAACTCATGTTTCTTCACATGACTGTATCTTCAGTATTCGATACGTTATGGCGGCGGATGTTCAACGTCAACGCCGATACGCGGCGTGTAGTCGAATCTGCCCGTTTGCGTTTCCTTTGCTTTCCTTGTTTTGGTCTCTGCCGTCACAGGCGGTCAAAAGGGTTTCTCTCTCATTGTCACGCTTGTTCAACTATTGGCTAAGCAGGCTGGACATGCTACGACATGAGTGCATCTGTCGCACTTTGCCTAAGAACCTCGCGTACCTACCACACTCCGGACGTTCGTGGAGTCCTTCCGTGCTGCATAACGTCATGATGAAACCCATAGACTGCAAACGCCGTATTAAATTCTCTACTCTTATATCCGGCTGCTCGCCAGGTCGCACTTCTCATCGCTATCGTAGTATATAATCCTATGTCGATTTGCCTTCATTATCGCCTCCACTTCATAGGGCAGTTCTACAACGCTTTCGTCCTAGGTGGACTCCATCGTGCCTGTTGTTCCTGTGTCGTTAAAGCCTCTCCTCCAAGATAGGATCATTGGCTTTCCATATGCTTTCGGAAACCACTACGTTATAGTATACCCCCAACGAATTCAATTTGTTTACAAAATTTACCACATTACCCCCACACAGCCGCCGTGCTTCGCCAATTGACCTCTTTCTTTAAACTTAACTTCTGCTGTCTTTTGCCAGTTATTGCTGAGACCTACCTCGTCTCGTTTTAACCCCAAATAGACTTCTGTTATATATTAAAATGTCACCCTCGGATCCAACCCTGTCTCACCCGGCCAGATATACCCGTCATACCGACAAAAAGCAACACGCTGGATTTGTCACTGTAGCTCTTCCTACAATTCCCATACCATTGTCGATGCAACCTGTATTCTCCTTATTAATGATCCCCAAACGTTCTAGCAATCGATAACGATTTTTTCCATAGCTAGCTCCTGTATAATTCTGCTTCGCGGCGCTCGGCGTCAAAGGCGGCCTTAAGATCTATAAATATAGCGTATAACGGTCTTGGTACACAACACGCTAATAGTCAGGATGTAGATATTAGTAGGGCATGCTCACGTTAAGCTGTATGAGATTTGCAGCACTGTCAAGATTGCCACAACGCTATCAACGGAGTTCTCGGTGTATAGTATCATGGCACTTGGGCTGTAGCGAGGAAATGCTATTGCTCACCGGAAGGCTTGCTGATGCACAAAACCATAGCAATGCTACAAACGAGTTCTTATTCTAATAATGTTCCTGTCATAGTTGTTAAACTATTTCGTCATGCGATCGATTATCGACCTTCAGGGACGAATTTTCGTCTGACAAAGTCAGAAGCGTACAGAAGTCTAGCCAGTAAGCCAATGACTCTGATTTACGTCAGTTATGGTCGTCGATTGTTTGTCGACCTGTTGTAATGACTAGTAGTAGAGCAGATCAGTGGCCACCACTACCGAAGGGGCATGGCCATCGTCAGCAACACCATTCTCGGCACTACCTCCCTCACCACCCCCATACCCCACTAGCCCCACCATGGTGGTCATCACCGTGTCAACATCATTATTGCTATAATTTTCATCGTTGCCACAACTGTCATGAACATGAACGCGTCACGAGCGTCGTCGACCGCGCCGTCTGTACTATATATCTCTGCTCATTAGCGACTAATTACGCCCGCAAGCCCGCGTGTGTTGCCTAGTCGCGTCGCGTCGAACGCTTGCACTACGTAGCGTAGGTGGCTACGGACTGTATTAGTGCGCTGGACGTACCGGCACTACATGAGGACAGCCGGCCCTAGACGTTGGCAACAACAACAGCAACAAAGACAACACCACCACAAACTACAACAACAACAACGACAACGACAACAACAATAGCAACAAAGACAACACCACCACCACAAACAACTACAACAACAATAACAACAACGACGACAACAACAACAGCAATGATGATGATGACGAGATGATCTTATTAACCGTACTAAAGCAAAACGCAATCAATTCTTAGTGCCGCTCATCTCATAGCTGGCGTTTTCCGGGTCATCTCTACTAGATGCTAAACCAACATGGTGTGCGTTTGTTTTCACTCTACCTCCTCTCTTCGTCTCTATCTTCCACTACCGCTTTCGTTTTTAAGGAATGTTTACTGCATGAACTACTATTGTTATTGAATTTTTGTACAGTACAGAATGAGTCCAGGTTAATGGTTTATATTCACTTACTCTTTGATAAAACGTCTGCTCCCGCAAATATTAGATTTTCCTTCATACAAGCAACGGCTTATATTGTGTGCAAAGTACAAGCTGTATATCCACGGAATGTATGGTTGCTAAGTTGCAACTGTTAGATACAGCGATTGTAAGCTTTCTGACAACAGTAATTGTTACACACACACACACACATATATATATATATATATATATATACGCGTCACGTTATATAACGAAACACCATTGCAAATAATTTATGTCTTTAGACAGTTGCGCAACTCACGATGGCAGACACGTCGACGAAACGTTAACGGGATACCCAGAATTTTTGGTCATAAATTATCATAACAACGACATGAATGAACTACAACAACAATAACAACAACAGCGAAAACAACATAAACGGACAGCAACGGCCACCAAAAATGTAAAAATGCACCACAAAAATGTAATCCTACAATACATTAGCATATCTACACTCAAAGTAACCAGAGTAAGTAATGCGAACGGCTTAGTAATGCTGGTCCCGTGCAATATATTTCTGAAAATAAGCAGAATTTTAGTAACTGGGTAACTCTAGTACACCTGACTGCAACGTTTGGAATTTCTACAAGAGTACTCTACTACCTAATCAGAAACTCCCAAAAAGCGTGCTTCCGGTCCATGGCTATAATAATATAGTCTGCAGAGGTCGGACTTTGGCCATGCAATGTACAGCTTCGGGGATACGCCTATATTTTGTGGTGAGCGATATGATTGTCGAATCCATCGACTCTTCGTGCGTTCAGGTTTAATTACAATGTCTGACCGCACATATCCTGCTGCAGAAGCTAAATGATTAAAATACATAAAACGGCCCGCCATTGTCATTCTTGAATGCTGTGCATCAGCGTAACATGACGGGCTACCAATTCCAACGCAAAAATGAGTGTCTTCTGGTATAGTATGCCGTCTCAAAGCATCAGTCGGTGATTCGATACGTCTGATCCACGACACACGATTTTCGTCAGGCCGCACACGAGATGACTGTAGCCAGGGCAATTAACACACTAAACATGTCTCATAAAGCAAGAAACACGCATGTCTTCCTTCACATGCGTTCGCTGCACCTTAGAGACGCAAATGGGCCGTTCAGTTCCTCTTACGAGCTGCAATGTATATAGCATGGCCTACAGCCGAGTCCTCGAAATTCTTCATTTTCGTAAAGGCCGGCAGAGACAAGACAGTTTGACGCTTAAGTTTGCAACATCAGCATAGTTGAATCTCGAGGCTCAGATCGCGTTCTCTGTATGCCGTTCATCGTCTTCGATCTTTCGACGCTCGGAACGTAAGGCAGTGTTACGTCTCGTAAACCATCGTGTGGCTGGCCAGCACTGGTGCAAGAGACAGTTTAACAATAGACCAGAAAAATGATGCCAACGGAACATGCAGCATGCAGTTGCAATTGCACGGCGCGAAGTGAAGCATTAAGAATGTATGTATAAATGATCTGGACAAAAAATGCCACTTTTCTGCAACCGCCGTATTGCTCGTATGGTCGCTGTGGGAACAGAGTGTAGAAATAACAACGACAACATTAGTAACAAAATAATAAAGAAAAAGTAAAACCAATAACACCCATAACCATACCAGCAGATATCGTACGTGAGTGCCATTATCTCGCTAATAATGTTTTTTAATATTTTTATAGTGGTTGTCGTTAATTCCAGACCATCGTCCGTCCCCTACGGGCTTGGAATAATTACCAACCGGCATACTTTTAATGCACTAAAGGCCGGACATGTTAAGATATCTAAAGTTTCCCTCTTAGTCTCTGTAGTGGCATGGCCGCTGACGGTAGATGGGGTATAATATTTTCCCAATGAGCATTTCTCAAAGAAAATCCGATCAACCACGGGGTATCAAACCGGCATCATGCTGGTATATGACAACCATAACTAGCGCACTAGTCCCCTAGAGAACGTCGCTGTTCATGAACAAAAGTAACTTTCTTACACGTTCGAGCATTGACGCTACTAACATTAACGTTTAAATACCTACTATATACTACCACAAAAGTAAATGACTAGCTGGAATGGATAATGAGAAGCTCTACGATGCAAAAGCTTGTGAAATGCTTAACTTTGCATACTTATGAGAATATAATAGCATATACATGATTTCTCATTTGACGATAATTATGCGCAGTACATTTGACGGTGGCATGATGGCATCCCGTCGATGGCTTTCCCACACCGCGCCACATGATCGATTCGAACTCGACCAGCTGCAGCTCAATCTTAGCCTATGAACGGCAGCAAGATGCGTACCTTCTTTGAGTGTAAGAATAGCTCACCACTTTTGGGGAGAAGAAGCCTTCGTTCGTGGCGCAAACCAGCTGGCAACGACCTGGCAGACCCTCTGGCTGAAGGGAGGAACAAATCTCGCATGCATGAGAACGCGCTGCGATAGCGTTTCAGCTTGACACTTGCGACACGGATATTGGAACACGGATGCCTCAGTGTCCCGATATCCCTATGCATGCACGCGTCTTTTGGTCCCTACCAGTCACCCGCAGCCGAGAAGCTAGGGGCGTCGAAATCGACGCCTGAAGCGTCGTCGTTAGTGGAGTCTATATTTAACTTTAGAGAGGTGGCCACTTCAAAGGCTTCGAATATATCGGCATAGGTCGCTTAGTTATTAGGGGCAGTCACACACATACACACACGCGCAGAGTTTTATCGACAAAAGGCATGCTCGTCCATGGTTGTATTTGAATTCACCCATCGTAAAGTCCTGTCTCTGTCCCATCTCAGAAAATATCCATTACGACATTGTGTCCTGACTGCCTAGGACACATACATGGTGAAGATTAAGGTCATTAATAGCTGTGCCGTTCAACTGCGTGAGATAGAGAGAAGCGTAAATGCAACATTGTCGGCTAAGGCTTTTCCGTTGGATTTGATCGTTAGCAGTATTACGAAAACGGCAGTAGAATAAACACGTGTTTATATATATATATATAGAAAGTAGTCAAACTCGCCACCGCAAAAATTGAATTAGCGGTGCGCTGCAAAAAATCGGTCGAAAGTTGTGCTGTGCTTGACCGAACAAAATACAGTAAACTAATTAAAATTTGCATTTTTGTTTTTATAATTAACGGGAAAAAATGCGCACCACGTTTTAACATCAGATCAGCCAGTCTACAAAGTCGCCTCTTAGAGACTTGAAACTGTTTCGCGAACGAGGTGAGAAGTCATGAGACTCGGGAAAAGACGCAGACGTTTTTCTGTAGTCGATCCGTGCACCACATGTACACACATAGCCGTACCTTGCGGTGGAGTCTAACTACTCTCTTCTCTGTTCTGCCAGTAGCAGAATATGCGGCCGCATCACTACTGTAATTGAAATAATCATAATTATTAATATTATAGGTTTTGCGTACGCTGTTTGTTCGCCTGTGTGTATTTACGTGCGCAGACCGCACACATGTACTTTTTCCCGCCCCCTCCCGGTTTCGTACCCGGTGCCAATGGGGTTTCCAGCGGGTTTACAGGCAGACATACGGGCGGGCCGGAACGAGTCATGGTAAGCTGTTTTCTTACCAAACAGGTTATGACCAGTTTGCAAACATCGAGGAAAGTAGATGTTTTTTTTATGGGACCGTCTTCTCCGGATGGCAAATTTATTTAAGTTCAATAACTCTTCATTGAGCTTAAAATTTCCATTATTACATACATTCAAACAATTATTACTATTCTGGTAATTTTGCAGAAAAGGCTATCGCCCGTGTATATATATATATATATATAGAGAGAGAGAGAGAGAGAGAACCAGATAGATACAGCGGTAGAGGGTAGCTGAAAGGGGGAAAGATGATATATATATATATATATCATCACGCGAACGTGTGGTCACAGGTCCTCCAACCCCAGAATATCCCAGTTCAACAATGTGCTTCCAACTAACCCTGCATCTTTTTGTAGACTGTTAAGTGACGGCCTCTGACGCAAGGATTCTGATGCTCACGAGTCTCCCGTTAAAAGGTTAAAGCTTCTTCCCACTCACTGAATAAGCTTGAGTGTATCAAGGCCTGGGCTTTCCATCATATTGAATGCCAACGGACAAAGTTGGTACGGATAACCAACGCTATTCTGCATTTACCAGCCTCTGCCAATCTGATTGCATAAACTGTTGGCCCGCACCTGCACTAGGGCCACGCGAAGTCGCAGTCCAGCGCCACTGAGCGTCATCGCATCGTCCAAAAAGGTCCGGGGCTATTTCAATCAGGTTTGCTGATTGAGTTAGGGGGTTGTCCAACTGCACTAGTTAGCTTTGTCATCGAGAGATGACGTCGAACGAAGACGACAACCTGTCAGTGAGCCTTTGAAGTTTAACGTTACAAACGTCCCACCCATCACTGTTCAAAAATACCCTAAACCTCTCTGCAATAGGTTGGTATTGATCTGGATCAAACACGACACAGTTTTGCGTTCGGCGCACCTAGGCCACCTAAAGGGACCAGGAGTATTACCTAATCCCTTGCCACGGCAGTCGGCCTAAAATTTAGTTTTTCCTCTAAACTGTCTAAGCAACCAATAAATTGTTGTTAAAGTTCAGACAATGCAAACAAGCTGCAAATTCTAGGCAGGCGTGTCAATCTTGTGTCTGAGAAGCAGGATCAGGCCGCAGTATGTATGTATATATATATATATAGTCTGGGTGAAGGGGCTGCCGGCAACTTCGCACCGAAAGTCGCAGATTCGATTCCGGCGGGAAATATGATATTTTCTCACGAGTTTGGTCACACACACATGTATATATACATCAAAGCAAGGTTCTCATACGGATTCTTGATAGGTTTATTTCTGACCGATATCTCGTACAAAGACCTTTCAAATGCGGATCATGGAGAGATCATGGAGGTCAACTTGAGCAAGTACATATACATGAGTAAACACAAGACGTATTGGTTTGTTACGTTATTTACCTGCTGATCGCTTGTCCCGCCAATACACGCACGGCCGCAACGTCCGAGCCAGAAAGAGTGTGAAGAGAGGAAGGAGGCCTAAACGTTGAGTGCCGAGCGAGGCTCAGACCAGCAAATGCCGAACACATGCTCATCAATTATGCCTTCGCTTGTCACGAATTCAGACTAGTCCTAGTAAAAGGCCTACTTCATTGACCAATTCAAGCTAACCCAAACTAGCCCGATGCATACTAGCTACTTGGCGATGCCGAGCAACGGCATTAATACACTGACAAAGAGAGCAGAGAGAGAAGACGGTTGGTTCATTGCACGACAAACGAGGGGTCATTGCCGAAGTGTCTGTCTGGTCTACGGCGGCCAGCGCCCTCACCGCAGCTGTCGGCGTTGCCAGCGGCTCAAGCACGAGGGCGCGTGGAGAGCGGCGTGGAACCTTTTCCTTGCAACGTGCATCCCCTGCCCGTCTTGTTTTCTCCTCCGACTCCGCCGACTCTGGTACTGCAGCTCAAGGGCGCCCTGGGCAATACGACAAATCAGTCGGCCAAAGTCGGCAAGGCATTTGGCGGCTAAGATACTGCCTATGTACGTGATCCTTTCCTCAAATTCTATTACAAAAGAAAGATGCCGCTAAGCACGTCCAACCGATCTTATGGATGGGTCGTGTGAGACTCGGCCTCATTGGCCGTTTGTTGGGCCATGTGTAATACCAACATACAGCAGCAGCAGCTGCAGCCTTTATAGCCCACACATGCCCGGAGTACCATCTCTTCTGGTAGTACGTTTGAAACGTACGTGACCTCGGTGTTCTGTTTTGGCTGTCATTGTGGTCACTGTCGATGGCAATCGGCGATGTTATTGACAAACACCTTTTAAAGGCGCCCTCTAACCAATTGCTCTCATAACCGCGCCTGTCGGTGTTACAACCGCCACTAGCAATGCCAATTCCATCGTTGTCCTGGCTGCTACGCCATGGCTGTCATACTGCTGGGACCTCAAATGTGGAGCATGGAGATTCTTAAGCGAAACAAGTAATCTATTTTGTATTTTTTAGAATTTCTTCTTTCTTTACGGCAAGCAACCGCTTCGTCTTCCTGCTAGCGGGTTGCGAACCATCACTGGAAATGATCGGAGTCAGGCTTAGGCCATCTATTATAGGACAAATTCAGTAATTTTTGTTGGGGTAGCAGAGAAAATGACGGAGGCTTCGGCTGAGGTAGCGCGGTTAGATGTGTGCTACGCCAAGGAATTTTGAGATGGAATGGCATGCAATAGTCGGTACGAGTACACAAGCTACATTGTGCATGGCCACCATTACTTTGTAGGTTCGATCCAAGGACTTCACCAAGTTGGCGATCAACTTGGTGCCGGTCCTTGGGTCGTTGCCGGTTCTGCTCGCAGATATACGCTAAACACCGCGCAACGAGCTGCCAGACGCATCGGCGGCCTTTGCATTTTTTCGCCCAGTGGGACGGTCGCTAAAGTGTAAAAATTGTGTTGCTGAAGTGTTCAAATTGTATATAAGGACGACTGTACTGTACATCTTAAAATGCAAAGGTATTGCGAAATAAGCAATATGTCTGTATAAAAAAGGTCTTCTCTTGTCTATCGTAGCCTGTCCTCACTTAGCCTCTCATGCTCCTCCCTCAGCATACCCTCATTTTTGCGTAAGGTTTTAGTCTCCTCCTTAAGTTGCTGTATGTCTCCCTCGTAAACTGACCTAAATTCTAGGTAGGCCTTACCTCCGTCTTCAAGGACCTACTCAAGACGTTCTTAGTCTCTAGGAAGCTTTTGGGACAGCTCTTTGAATTCCACGTTTGTATTATGGGCCTTGGACTGATAAGGCGTTTGCCCAATGTGCTGCCGCATTGCCTGAAGGGCCTTCTAAAGCTAAAATTTTCCCTTACAGTCTCCCCATGGCTGGCACACTTGGTGGCTTACCCCTTTTCCCGGAGACTCTGTAGCCTCTTCTCTATTGCTAAAGTGTTTAAATTCTATAATATATGTGTGTATATATATATATATATATATATATATACATATATTTATATTTACTATAAAATAAAGTTTATTTCCGTATAATACATTAGGTATATGTTACACACATCAACTAGCTACACACATATATATATATATATATATATATATATATATTCGGCGTGCATGGAGAAGGCGGAGGCTAAACCTGCAACCGAGTTGTCTGTTTGTTGGACTTGTGTTCAATGGGAAATAGTAGTAGTTCTGGCTGTCGTGGGCGTCCTACTCAAGGTCATCATCATCGTCGTCGCCTGTATTTTCAGTCTCGTTTTTGGCTTTCAATTGTCGGTGACCGATCTTACAAATTGGTGACTCTGAGTTGGCTGGTTAGGCTGGGCAAGTCTTCTAACGAGTTTCAGTTTGATCACTGAAGCATTCACTAGGCTACATCAGCATCCCGTTTATGACCGTTTTCTCAAATTTGTCATTGACATTGACGCAGGCCTGCTACTTACGAGCGGCTAGCACAAGCGCCAGCTGTGCTACTGACATATGACAAAAAATGCAAAAGCTATATATATATATATATATATATAGCGTCTCTACAAACAGATAGCAGAATATGCATGCATGTACCGTAATAATAACAACATAATATGGCCTGTATTCGCCTTTTTATTTAAGTGTTTCTGCAAAGTAGAGATAGGCCCTGAAAAAGTTTAGTACGGTCGAAAACGCAAACTGCCCAATCTAAATAGATTTCGTGGTTTGCGTTAGTATGCTTCTTTAGAGATTTACTGAATTCTGGTAAATTTACAACAAATAAATAAATAATATGTTTAATCTATCTGAGCTTTGTCGAGATTTCACAACAGAGAGGTTTTCAGCGACACTAAAGATAATCTACACAGGAAACGCAAAGCTGCGTCTCGCGACTATTTATTATACACAACAATCGCCACACGCCCTCGCTATGCACGCTGGCTTTTCTAATTATTCGTTATACGTATGACATACAATCAAAATGCATTTCTCTACATAGATTAAAACAAAAAAGAAATTAAAAACATGCGCTTATTTATTGACCCGTTTTACCCCGTTTCATGCAAAGCACCGCTTGTCGTTCTCTTGGTTTTATTTTTGTGCCCACTTAAACTTTAAGAGGTCCTGCAGCTACATGGGTGACTCTAGGACATAGACTTATTCAAACGCATTTTTGCCTAAGCAGTTCTGGACGTTACCTCATAAAGTCACTTATTGTTGTTACCAAATATCGCCAGGCACAATGCCGTTGGTTCACCCGGACAAGCGACCTGTGCTTTATGTGGCGTTCCTCAGCCTGTCGACGCAATCACATTCAGCCACGCAAGACGCCGTCATCTTTGCTGACAGAGCCGTCTACCATTGTGTCGTATAGTTGAACTATGATGCGACGAGGAGGAACTAAACAGAACTAGTGTAACTTTGCCTACTTTAGCACGCCACTGGCCAGTCCGTGCACTATAATCGGCTACGTAATAGCCCCTGTGTAGTTCTTGCGGCATTCCGCGTTCACGAGAGGACGATTTTGTACCTGTCGAACGCCTGACGTGTGAATCATTCATACGCAATCGCGTAGTCTAAATTCCTAATCGGAACCCCATCTGCCCAGTTTACGTGGAGCACTTCAAAGGTCGTCCGGATAACAATAGTAGGCCACTGTGATCTATCTATCTAGACTCTATCCAACGCAAAGGCCGTCTGCGTCATTCACTGTGTGTCATTTCGCCGTAGGTTTTTCTCTCCCTTCGATTAGCGTTGGCATAGACAATGCTCTGACAAGTCGCCTGGTCTCGTCCAGAGCTTGGCCATACGGCTCTGCTGCCAAGGGACTTTTGACAGGTAGAAAAGCAACAGCAAAAGTTGTGCATCAGCATTTTGACATGACCAAGCCAGACGCTTTAATGCACCCTCTTGTTGTTTGCAGCAGCAGCGAACAGACGAATGACGTAGTCGAACTTAGGATGGCTTGTCACAAGATGTCATCGTAACAAGAACAGCCAGACAACACGTCAAATAGAGTTGCCAGACCTATTGTTTTCTGCCGCCATGGCCACCCACACTCAGGTCGCGAGTTGGTGATTCGGAATGAGGGGCCGTGATGTTCAACTCCGAAGCTGTTGCAACAGCAGCTGCTAAAAGCAGCTTAGAAGGCGTCCCTTAACAACACTGCAAATAGCCTCAAGGAATTAGACGTATTTACGTACAACTACGACGAACTATACAAACAGTACTATCTGCAAGAACTTTTCCTCTAGTGAACGTGCCTACGTGAGTCCGGCGTGCTTCCACGATCGGAAACCTCCCAACCGGAGAATTATGCCAGCAATGTGCTCGGCACGGGCATCGCGTTTGTCCTTTTGGAATGCAAACTATTCTATGCATATCTGTGCTGTGGCATGGCCATGAACAACGTCAACGCGTCAATCCGTCCGTTTCAGCGCACTTTACTATACGAGCCCCATGGATACGAAGCGATGCCTAGCAGTTACCGTTCCCTGGGGGGTGGGGGGGGAGGCGGGTGTTAGTGGGTTTGTGAGTCCCACACTAGTCACTGGCTGTGGTAACGCATGTACATCACGATTCCCGTAATCCCCCATATTATTGCTGAGAGGTTTCAGCATATATAAAAAAAATATATATATATATACGAGCCACATACCTTGTCATACGTCATACTTCTGCAATGTTAGCTGCCAATCCAAACTCTTATCTCGAACTACTATTTGTCTTTATATAGAAGCTCTTCTCTCATGCAAGAGGGTCTTTAAAGCTACTTCGAAGTCACGGTCTACCGCATTACTCCAGCGATGAAAAACCAGTAGAAGTATTTGAGATGGCATGGCCACGAACTATCGATTTGGTGAGAGTGCAATACCGGCGCTAGCTTGTAGACCTTACTTTTGTCGGGGTTAGCAATGAGAATTGGTGGGCCGAGTTCCAATCGAAGCTTTAGAAATCGGCTAACTTTTGATGTCTCCTCAAAGCGGCGCACACCAAAATACCTTTTTCAGTGACTAATCCTACATTATTAGGAGATCTTCGTCGATATTAAATCTCCATCGCCGGCGTAGGCGGCTGGCCCACGCAGAACTCGGTCGCTTCCGTATGAGTATGCCACGTTTTAGCGCGTCCTTAAGGGCGCTCGGCATTTATGCTTGTCACCACGAAACAAGTTGTAGAACATTGCCTGTTTCGACATTCATTTCGCGTTGCCAATTGTGGCCACGTTGAACAAATTCTCTACAAACCTCTACAAACATCTACAAAAAAATCGATCAGAGCTAGCAGCCAAGACCCACGTCAAAAGTGGCTTATTTAACTGAACTGCATTTGACAACGCGTTAGTTCTCGGAAACAATTGAATACAATTCATTAGGCGAGTAAAAGGAAGAAATATGTACTAGAGTTAAAGCATATAAGCAACATTGCGGAACAATCAGAATACGCGTATTATGTCCAAATCACCGTCGTCTATAAACAAAAGTGATTGTTGTATTGTATATAGACTTGCCACGTACATTTTTTGGTGCAAAGCACAACCGATCATCAATGCCCGTACTGCTATGCGTAGAAATACATCGCCAAAATCGGTCTCAAAATAGGGACACGGTCTGTACCATGTCGCAGAATTTGTTGGCAGTGAGGCGCTCCGGTCTCCCAGCAACGGAAGCAGTTTCAGATGAACACGCTCGGGCCAATAAGAAAAGTGCTCCTCTCTTCATATACATACGATTCGATGCCCACATGTTGGAGTATTTGTCCCCGTTGCAGCTTGGCTGGTTTTCCCAGCAATAGGAAGCAATTCCCCCGGGCCAGCCCAAACCTTTGCAGCATTTGGGATCGAACCCAATTTGCACACTGCTTCCTCCTTTGCCAAACAGCTTAGTGGTTGCCGCCGGGCGCAGAGATTTCTACATTGGTTTTTAGGCTGATTGAGTTTCATAGTTATATATATATATATATATATATATATATATATATATATATATATATATATTACGAGATCGAGTAATATTTACCGTGCACACATTTCCAGGAGACAATTGTCGCTTCTTATATATATATATATATATATAAAAAGCGTTACATATGCATCGTCTATTCACAAAATGCTCATATACATTGCTTCAACATACCGATTTATACTCATAAAGTTCCTACGTCACCAGCGTCACCCAGCGAATAATTTCGAAGCATTTTTTCCACATCGTGAACTAAAAGATGTAAAACAGTTAGGCTCTTAATCTGTTCAGTCACAAGGGTTGAGATTCCTGGCGGACGGCACGCAGGAGTCTAGTCACTATTAGAGCTGGGGGCGAATGAAAACGAAGGGTTGAATCACTTCCTCGCTAGATTTTAAGAGGTAACGTAGCACCCTGCGAGGCAAATTTTATCAACAGGGAGTGGGTAATGAGAAATGTGAAGATCACAAACCGAATCTTTATGTCCTTGACATAGCGTTTTTACAAGCTTTGATGACTGACGACATAGCGTTTTTCAAGAATTCGTGAAAATGACCATCATTCTAAAAGAACCGGCATAAATCTGTTTCTGTGGCAAAGTTTGTCAAAGAACGCACACGGAGAGCTAAAAAACAGGCAGTTGAAACTGCCTTGTTAAACAAATTGTAAATTCAACGTTATATTTAAACGGGATTGTATATATATATATATATATATATCAGGGGACACTAGAGCTGTCGAGTACCTGCAACAGAGACTATCGCTGGACATTTAACGGGGTAACGCCGCCTCTGTGCGTGGAACTCTGCTAAACTGGACACGCCCGAACCTGGAGGATATGTGACGTTTTCACTTTATTTACTCAGTGTACACGTTCATAAGGAGACAATTGTTGCCTCTTGCATATAAGCAAATAAAACTGCAACTAATAAAAAAAAAAAAAATATATATATATATATATATCATATGCTAAATCTTAATAGCGTATAACTGACAAATACTCGTACATACAACGGTACTTACCCTTGACAAAAATGCGACAAAGACGTTTTCTGTCTATCAGCTGAATCTCTTACTGTTTCAACACTACGTATGACACACTACGCACACACGTGCGTATACTGTATTGTATCCAATCGTACCGGTAGCGACAAACAAGATTCACTTGTAATAGTAGTAATCGTTGTAGTCGTCGTCGTTGTCGTAGTACATAGTCGAGATGACACTTCTCGTTCGCTAAGCTTTCACCACTTCATCACTTTGAACTTAGAACTTCCACGCACTTCACTCAACTTCGTTTCTTCGGCTTCTTCTTGTTGTCGGATCTGTGGGCTACAGCACTTTCCGCATTGCGTGCTTGACCTGGTACTTGCCTTGCCTCGAGTACCAGGTCCTGAGTACAGAGCCCGATGGATGTGTATCGAGGCAAGAACACGGCACGATCGTACTCCAACTGGTTCGCTCTCTCCGCTTATCTCAAGCGGAGAAACGTCAAAACAACAACAAACACGCTCACAGCGGCACGAATCGAACGACGCACGTAATCCAGCTACCAGATGAACCTGAGCGAATCAGGCGAGGTAAGCAAGCACTTGTTGCCGCGTGAGGCCACAACACCGTTCACCAGAGTCAAACTAAGTTTCTAAGTTCAGAACGCTGCTCGAGGGTGCAAATCACGAATGTACGTAACCTTGGTACTAATTGTGGTAGTCCTATTGGTTGTCATTATAGTTCATTATTATTGTTATTAATATTAGTATGTGCTCGTCGTCGTTGTCGATGCTATCAGAGCAGTGGCCAGTGCAACGTGGTGATGGACTCGTGACTTCACACGGCCAGGGGCTGTCATCGCCAGCGGCAAACAATTGAATTGTCGAATCAATAGTTCGTGGTCATCCCATCAACATACGTCCTCGACGCGCTCGACTCGCGCTCGGGCTGCTCGGGCCTACTGCAGAACAAAAACAAGCTTGTGTGGAATCATCTATATACAAACTTATATATATATATAGTGAGAGAGAGAGAGAGAGGGGGAAGGGGGGGGAGAAAGAGGGTAAAACAATAAGAATATTTTTGTTGTTGTTGTTGTTGTTTCGTATTAGTTTCGCACTTTCGTGCACATAAACGAAAACGCAACCTATGCGATGACGCATTACGCCTGCGGAAGCTGCATGCGTAGCGAGTGTCGCCGCTCGTCTTATGTTGACGATGTGTTGTGAAGGCGCGGGCACAGTGCGGGTATTGTTGTTGTTGTTGTGTATGCGATTGATTCCCGCTTGCTTCAGCTGTTCCTGTTTCTGTTATTGTTGCAACCGTCTACCAATCGTTCGTCGATTGTGTGTGCTTAGAGGAACGGCTACAAAGCTTCTTAAAAGTTTGTAGGCATTGTTGAACTAAAAGTGCGATGTCAACAACAACAACAATAACAACAAAACCGTAACAACGATAACCAAAACGATAGTGTTGATAAGAATAACCAGAGTAACAGCAGCAATAATATATAATAATAATAATAATAATAATAATAATAATAGAAATAGTAATAATAATATTACAAGTGGGAAACCTCGGAACCCATCGCTAGGGGAACTGATTTGTTCCTCGACCATTTAATTGAACGCATTCATGAAAGACCAAATGTTGCAGAGGCAGCAGAGGGAACAACACGAATAATAACAATAACAAAATAATAATAATAATAATAATAATAATAATAATAATAATAAAATTAATAATATTAACAACAACAACAAGATCGCGGCACCGACGACAGCTGGGCGGTTGTCGTGGACGCAAACGTTGCTGTGCGTTGAATAAGACTGACAGACGGGTAGACGAATGGACGTGACGTGACGGGACGCGACGCGACGGACACCTCTAGCTACTACTGAGAGCTAGAGGAGACTGACGCATCTCCTCTCAGCAGCTCAACTCGAGCAGAGTGAGTGAGTGTGGGTGAGTGGGTGGGTGTGAACAGAATCACTGTTTGACTGATGCGGCGCGTGGACTGGCGGGCCGGCGGGGAAACGCTTCACGTCGAGTCGTTGTCGAGTCTCATGCCGACATGATGCCGTTGTCAGGCAGCCGGTTGAAAGCAGCGGAAAAGCAGCGTGGTTGTTGCTGTTGTTGTTGTTGTTGTTGTTGTTGTTGTTGTTGCTGTTGTTGCTGTTGTTGCTGTTGTTGTTGTTGATGATGATGATGATGTTGTTGATGTTGTTGTGGCTGTTGTTGTTGTTGTTGTTGTTGTTGTTGTGGCTGTTGTTGTTGTGTCTGTTGTTGCTGTTGTTGTGGCTGTTGTTGTTGTTGCTGTTGTTGTGGCTGTTGTTGCAGTAGAACTCGTCGTTCTGCCATTGCATTAAGCAGTTGACGAAGTTGTTCTAGTTATAGTTGTGGAAATAATGAACGTATAGGAAGAACTTAAGGAAACTGTCGAGGATTTCTAGCAGTAGTAGCTCTGTAGTATTTAACAATGCCGACGACATTGCCGTAAGTACAGTTGTTGTTGTTGTTGTTGTTGTTGCTGTACGAGCTGAGTGGCACGGCCGAGTGACACGGCTGCGTGACAGCAGTCAACGACGCAGTCGTAGGAAGGCCCACAAACAACGACAGAAGGACAGATCGGCAGACAAACAGACAGACAGACAGATAGGCAGCAGGACAGGCAGCACGACAGGCAGCATAGGCAGCACGACAGGCAGCATAGGCAGCACATGGTGAATGTTGTTGGTCATGCCAATGATGCCGGCGGGCGACTGCTTTTGCTGCTGTTGCTGGCGGCTAGACGCTCCGATTCCGTAAGGCTGTATACAGATAGACAGACAGACACCCACCCACCCACAGACAGACCGAAGGAACAGTCATATATCCACAGACAGACAGTCAAACATTCACCCACAGATAGACATACCTCTACAGGAGGACATACAGACAGACACTCACTCACCCACCCACCCACACACGGACAGACAGAGAGAGAGAGACACTCATTTACGGACAGAGAGACACCCAACGCAGGCAGACAGAGAGACAGACAACGAGAGGGATAAATACGCACCTACCCACACAGACAGACCGACAGACAGACAGATAGACAGACAGACAGATAGACACACACGTACGTGCAGGCAATGCAATCACTGCTGCCGCCGCTGCTGACTCGTGATAGCTAGAGCTGATGCGATGACGTTGACACGACTCGATGCAGCGGTAAAGCTTCGAGAGTAGAGACGACGGCAGCAGCAGCAGCAGCAACATTCGCGGCAACGGTAACAACAACAGCAAAACCGACAACAACAACAACAAAACTGACAACGACAACCACAACAACAACAACGACAACAACAAAACTGACAACGACAACAACAACAAAACTGACAACGACGACAACAACAACAACAAAACTGACAACGACAACAACAACAAAACTGACAACGACGACAACAATAACAACAACAACAACAACGACAACAACGACAACGACGACAACAACAACAAAACTGACAACGACAACAGCAACAACAAAACTGACAACGACGACAACAACAACAAAACTGACAACGACAACAACAACAAAACTGACAACGACGACAACAATAACAACAACAACAAAACTGACAACGACAACAACAACGACAAAAGTGACGACAACAACAACAGCAGCAAGACCGACAGTAACAACAACGGCAGCAGCAGCAGCAGCAACCGTAGTAACAGTAACAGACGCACTAGCAACGACGACAGTCTCTGGCCGATAGTGATGGCTGCTCCGCTCGGACAGCAAATCGACCGACCGACCAACCCAGCGACCGACCGACCGAGCGACTGCTGCAAATCGTGGCCCAACTGTTATACTACTACTATTACGACTACTCCTATTCGCAGCAACAGAGCTCGTATGACTACTGTTACTGCTGTAGCCGCTGTTGCTGCTGCTGTTTTGCTTGCTACAGTGTGCCTGCTGCGATGGCTTCCGCTTTACACGATTATGATTATTATGATTATTATTATTATTATTATTATTATTATAAATACTACAGTAGCTATCATTGATACTATTACCAGCTAGTATAACTTTGTTTACTAACAAATATTCAATATTACCATTACTGCTAACGATTATGCTTATTAGTGAGTATCACTAGACACTACTTCTACTGCTAATAATTACTAACTATCATTACAGTTATTACTACTAATTACTAACGAATTATTTCTAACTATTATTATTATTATTATTATTATTATTATTAGTAGTAGTAGTAGTAGTAGTAGTAGTAGTATTAGTATTACGAGCGATTATTGATATTGAAATTACTTCTACTAAAAATTACTATTATGACTACTACTACTACTTCTATTACTACTCTACTGCTATTGCTACGATGACTACCTTTACGACAAAGACCACGACAACGACAAACCGCCAACTAAACCGGTTGGTTTTTCGACGACGAGCACAACTCCTCCTCCCTCGTACGGCATTCGTCCTGATGTTCGACAACTTCGACAACACGGAGAGCTCCTTCGACAGCCACTCACTCACTCACTCCTTCACTCTCACTAGCACATTAACCAACACATCTAACTATTACACCTGTTAACTAACTACCTGCTGCTGTTGTTGTTGCTGGTGGCCGCACAGCGGTTCTACCACCGTTTCTCTACTCCTGGGCCGGTTGACACCTGCTGCCGCTCTTATTCCTGCTCTTGTTTCTGCTCTTATTCCTGCTGCTGCTATTCCAGTCACTACTGTGTCAGAGTCCAGCTCGCTCCAGCCAGTGGCACTCGGGCGGCCGGTCGGTGGTTGTCCTGCGTTTGACGTACACGCCGTCCCGCCGACCTGCAGCAGCCAGGCTGCAGCCACCACCACCATACCACCAAAGCGCGCAGACAGACACCCACCCTCCCCACGGCTTCTCCACCCGCCTCGCTGCTCAGGTGGGTGAGGGCGGGCGAAGCACGAATCGCAGTTCATCCTCGATGACTCTTTGCCCCAGCCGGCCCTCCTCGTTGTTCGTTCTTGTCGTTGTTGGTGTTGTTGTTGTCGTTGTTGGTGGTGTTGTCGTCGTTTTTATTATTATTATTATTATTATTATTCAGTTATTACAATTGTGAGGTATGAACGTTTATGCCAGGTTGATCCTACTCCGGTCGCTTTCTATCAATTCATGGCGCCTATGATGGAAGCCACATTTCCTCTACAAACGGCCAAAGACATCATCTGTCTTAAATGATTTATTATTATTATTATTATTATTATTATTATTATTATTATTATTATTATTATTATTATTATTATTATTATTATTATTATTTATTATTTTTCGGTTTTACAGTTGTGAGGTATGAACGTTTGAGCCAGGTTCATGATGCTCTGCTGATTTCCTCAATTCATGGCGCCTATGATAGAAGCCACGTTCCCCCTACACCCGGCCAAAGACATCGTCTGTCTCAAAAACATGGCCTCGCGTCGATCACCCGTAATGTTTATCTATACGCTTTCCAATATCCTTTAGGATTTTCGCCGTACCTGTGCTAATGGGCCCAAGTGTCTCCAATGCAATGGGTACAAAGTGGTACCTCCTTGACAGCTCGAGATACTTTCCTCGTTTTTCAGAGTCCGATCCAGATTCAACTGCGCTGTGACGTAGATACGAGATAGATTATTATTATTATTATTATTATTATTATATCCCACATTCCCAAAAAAAGTTATTATTATAACTATTATTATTGTTGTTGTTGTTGTTGTCGTCTTTGTGGGGTTGCTGGGGCGCGGTGAGGGCGCGCGGGCCAGGAGGGCAGGGGGCCGAAACGTACCTAGACCATATGAAGACACGATGTACAAGGCGAGCAGCGACCTTGAAGGTTGGCCTCGTTTTTGTTTGCCTTCCTCCCTCCCCGCGTCACTTTCGAGTGCTCAGCTAGATGAGGTGGCGGCAGCTGGTAACAACGGCAACTCCGGTGGTGGTGGTGATGGTGGCGCACTGCCCGCCTGTCTGTTTGCTAGTTACCTAGCTAGCTAGCAACTCGTATAGAAGGTTGACACCTCATCGCCGCCGATAGCGTCGACAGCTGCCGCTGCGGCAAACGGCGGTCCGTACAGCGCCATCGACGACAGTGATTATGACGAGCGACAAACGTTTTTTTTGTTTGGACATAGGAACGGTGCTAATGCGACGGACGTCGAGTATGACCTGCAGTGCAGATTAGTTCATTATAGTTCATTATATACGTATATATATAAATATATATACGTATGTACACGCTGTGATACATGTCCTAATGCAATTATTCTACCGAATGTTGTTATTGCATATAGATAGATAAGTGATCATCATGCTGTACATCAAATGTTTGCCACTGGCAAAAAAAATCCAATTCTAACACTGTAAAAAATAACCTACGGGCAGGAAGAGGACGAATAGAGGTAAATAGCCTGTTTTTTGGCGAGTTGTTCATCAGAATAGATCCTTCGATCTCTCTCATATATATATATATATATATATATATATATATATATATATATGTATATATATATATATATATATATACATCTACTTGCAAAGACATCGATATTGACTCCAAAGAATATGCATAGACAGCTCATGAGCTATATACATGTATATAGCACTCCTACACCTACGAAAGATAGGAGTAAAATATGTATCAAAATATTCTGAATCTAAACGCACTTAATGTAGCGTGCAATATTTTGTACACCAGATAAGAATCAATGTACATTACCAGAGATCTTTTTGAATATTCGCCGAGCAAAAAGAGCACTGATGAATAAAAAACAGGTGTCGTGTTGCGACATATTAGGCTGTGATACAACCAATTCGGTAGCATCGGCAGCATTATTATATATTATTCATAGAGAATTTGCGTAGTACGTCATTTGTCATCGATTGCGTTAAGCACCTCTAGGATTTCCGCGCACATTGCGCGGCTGCAAGCTATCTCGCAGCATATATATATATATATATATATATATATATATATATATATATATATATAAACATATATATATATATATATATATATATGTATATATAAAGATACAGTAGCGAGCATTGGGTCGATATATCGCATCGTAGCGGTAAGCGACTGGGCACAGTGACTCGGGGAGTTTTTGTTTGGTATTCAACTACACATTGTCGGCAATATGCAACATCGGACGCATCGGTTTGACTTTTACCGTTGTCCATTTTGTTTTCCCTCAGCCAGCCGGGTTGGCGCATGAGGTTTTGATGTCGGGCTTGGACATGGCGCAGCTCGAACTCAAGCAATAACTTACGCGAGATGATAGAACATCTATACAAAAAAGAAGCGCTTCGTTTGCCGTTTTCAGCCGTGCGTGCACCGGCAACGGGAAGTGTACGTATTGTATATCAAAGCCTGTGTCTATCGTCTCATGTTCTTCATTTGAAGAACAACGACAACAGAAACTTTGTCACAAGTTGCACCACAATCTAGAGCAGCAAGAAGATTACGTCTTTGTCTGTCCAAAAGGACGTATATGACACTCGGCTATGTGGATGGATGCATCCACTTGTATACTAGGACGTTATTCCTGGTTACACACACACGATATAAAAGCGTACGTAGCTTGCGTATTCAATTGTATTTCTACCGCATTCATTCAGACGATTTATTTAATTTTTTTTCCAGCAAATTTTATAGACTAACCAAATAAAAGGGACGCTCAGCGTTAAATTGGCTATTTCGCACAACGCGGGCTCCCTGGAATTGTATCGATAGCCATACATTACCAATAGATGTACTACTCTAGCCATTTAAATGTTCCGCAGACGCATACGGATACAACTAATTGTTCTATGCTTCAAATGCCACCACAGAAAGGCAGGGAGTACCTGTCGCTGAAGCTTTCATGCCGAAAGCCTTGTTCGGCATGATGCCCAACGGTTCCTACAACGGCTATGATTATTATCACATAATACACGCAGGCTACACCGCCTACAGAAATCGGCCACCATCAACACAGGTAATTAGATTCTTGTCTAGGTATTTCGAAAGAAGGCAAAATTACAGTTTTGCCTCGAGCACTGATCTACAGGAAGTGTTTTGTTTTGATTTCGTGTTTAGATAAACACACACGCATATATGTATATATATATATATATATATATATATATATATATATATATATATATATATATATATATATGTATATATATAAATATATATATATATATATATATATATGGAATTATTCTGCACCGTAATGCTCAGCATAACGGTAAACTTACTGTCTGCACGTCATGGTCTGCATCAGCTTTTTGAAAGCATACAACAGTTTGATTTGTTCGTATGCGTCCGCGAAACAAATAAGTGGCTAGGGTAGTGCATCTATTGGTAATTCATGGCCATCATTACAATTCCTGCGGCTCGAATTGTGCGACACGACAAAGTCGGTTTCATTAAGATGCGTAACCCATTTATTGAGTGAGAAAGTATCAATGTTTTTGTTCATTTTTACCGTTTTTACGTGGGGTACGCCAGAGCTTCATTTGTCTCTGCAGCGTTGCACTAGGTACGAACAGAGCGCCAAGGAGGCTACGTCGAGATTTAAAAATAAATGCCATACTGTTTTCATAACCTGTAACACTTACTAGATGACCAATGTACACCATACATCTGACTAAACGCAGTATTCCGCGTGCAGGACCCAATACTGTAGTAGTTGTGAGACGAGAGATAACTACGAACGCAAGCAGCTTCGTGCGCGCTCATAGAGAATAATGACGGGACCTCTCAAGTCGGGAAGACGATGCCTGATTGATTTCGTTCCATTAGGCTTATGGTCGAAAATGGCTATACGAGGTGTGTTCAAAAAGTATCGCGACTTGTGTTTTTTTCAAAAAATATTCATTTATTCATGAATATCTATTTTGTCCCCTTCAAAGTAATCCCCATGAGATATTATACACTTGTGCCAACGGTTTTTCCAATCTTCGAAGCACTTCAAAAAAACATTTTTTTTTATCTTGTTCAGCTCCTCCTTCGATGCCGTCTTTATCTCGTCAAGCGTAGCGTAACGTCGTCCTTTCATGGGCCTCTTTAGTTTAGGGAACAAGAAAAAGTCACAGGGGGGCAGATCTGGGGAATACGGTGGCTGCGGCATCATTAGTGTGTTGTTTTTGGCCAAAAACTCGCGCACAAGCAACGATGTGTGAGCAGGGGCGTTATCGTGGTGCAAAAGCCAATTTTTGTTCTTCCACAAATCCGAGCGTTTCTGGCGGATTGCTTCGCGCAAATTGCGCATAACTTGCAGGTAATATTCCTTATTGACCGTTCTACCCTGTGGCAAGAACTCATGATGCACCACGCCCCTGCAATCGAAGAAAACTGTCAGCAAAACTTTCACATTCGACCGAACTTGGCGCGCTTTTTTCGGTCTTGGTTCGTGCGGCAGCTTCCATTGAGATGATTGAGCTTTGGTTTCCACGTCATAACCATAAACCCACGATTCGTCACCAGTTATGACCCTCTGGAGCAAATTTGGGTCGTCGCGGACAGAGTCCAACATCTCATTAGCAATGTTCATGCGATGCTGTTTTTGGTCGCAATTGAGCAATTTTGGTACGAATTTCGCGGCGACCCGTCTCATGCCCAAATCATTGATAAAAATCGAATGGCACGAGCCAATCGATATGTTTAGGTCCTCAGCAACTTCTCTAACGGTGATTCGACGATTGGCCAATACCATTTTCTCCACTTTATTAATTTTTTCGTCTG
This sequence comes from Dermanyssus gallinae, assembly GCA_003439945.1. Taxonomy (NCBI): domain Eukaryota; kingdom Metazoa; phylum Arthropoda; class Arachnida; order Mesostigmata; family Dermanyssidae; genus Dermanyssus; species Dermanyssus gallinae. Next base: position 98,664 of record QVRM01000670.1, on the reverse strand, counting down.
TTGTTGAAGTGCTCGGGCGTCCGGCACGCTCTTCGTCGTTCACATCTTCTGGGCCTTCTGAGAACATTTTGTACCACCGATAAACGTTGCTTCGGTCCAAGGTAGCTTCTCCGTATGCCACAGTCAACATTCGGAATGCATCCGCGCACTTAATTTCGTTTTTCACACAAAATTTGATACAGGTTCTTTGATCCATTTTTTTGAATAGGTAAAAATCGAAGACGATCCAAAACACGTGCAAGCAAAGCAGCTGTCAACAATTAAGTGAACATTCAAAATGGCCGAGCTTGTCGGCATAAGTGAGAGACATAAGTACCAACATAACGCCACAAAAAATCGAAATTCGAATATACGTAACCCGCGAAAATTCAAAAGTCGCGATACTTTTTGAACACACCTCGTATGTAGCAGTATGTAGTCTGAAAGCACCTGTTTGTATGCAGTATAATAGACTAACTAGCACATCATCATCATCAACGGCTGGGATTCGCATTTTGAACGGTTTTAGGAAAGTTTCAGACAGTGTAGTAACGGTCATGATTCAGACATCATAGTAACGATCATGATTCAGACATCGTAGCAACGATGATAAGAGCTTACGCTATGGAGTAAAGTAATTATTTAAAAGATTTGCAATAATACGTTCAGACCTCACAGCTGTAAATAATAATAATAATAATAATAAACAGCAATATGCAATACTCTCAAAGAACAATAGTCGACCGCGGAATGCGCCACAAGGTGGCGGTTGTTACCATAATCATCATTGTCGAGATAATGTGATGTGATCGCAATCTCCTTCATGTGTCAGACAGAATGAGAGCTCAACCTACAACTCGTGCATCGCTGTCTCAAGCGGTAGTCTGACATGTCCCATGTCCACATGGGCGGCGGATGGCTCCTTCTACTTCTCCGACAATCGAATTAAATCGGCGTCGTTCGTCATAATTGCCCTATGTTGCTTTCGTTTTTATGACGTTTCGACGATCATCACCCGTCCGTCCACCAGTCCGACACGCCACGTTAAAACGCCAAGTCACAGTTTCTGTTGTACGGCCAGACAGGAGCAACAGAACGCCAATAGCAATAGCAATGCTGAACGACCACCCGACACTGCGTCGAGCAGCACTACATTTCCGTATCTGTGAGATGCGAGATGTTGCGAGATATGTGCGAGATGTTGTCGTCGCCGCTGCCTTCTGTTATCATATACGTGTACAATGATGCAAAGCTGATCCATTTGCTCGTGCTCAACTCGTTGCTTGCTGAATCAAGCTCAAGCGTGTCAAACAGAACAGCCAGTTTTGACGATCGAAATTATTAAGCAAACGCATGGTTCACAGTCAGTGGGGTCCTGCTACATAGCTTCAGCTGCAAGATTATCTCTATTGTTGTTCTGTTTGTTGTAGCTGTTTTGTTATTGCTATTTATGTAGATGTTCTTATGATCCTTGTTGTTGTTAGAGTACGGCAGTAACTGTATGGATTTATTTTAGGCATACAGTTATTATATTTACAGTTATTTGTTTGACATCTCGTATGAATAAGCTTATAATATATAAAATACCTAAATAGGCGTAATTTTTTTCAATATAATATAAGCTTATGAACATGTTGTTTTTTTCGCAATGACATTGCATTTTAAAATGTTATATAATTACAAAAATTGCTGAAGTGGTCCTGTAATATGTGACCTAACCTAACCTCTGACTTTTCCACTGCCGGTCGGCAACCCGCTAGCATTAACGCAAAGCGGTTTCTTGCCGTCTGCGGCAAGCAAGAAACGCGCTTTAAATATATTGTGAAGCATCTTTGTAGCTGCGCAAAATTTGCCGCTGAAAGATGGCCCCACACCCTGCCAAGGCTGTAGCTCAACATTGGCATAATCTTAAGCTCAAAAAGACGCACTTAGAGACAGTCGTCGAAGGTTTCTCAACTCTGTGTGAATAGAGGCAGTGGCCGCCCGACCCCTGTTGCCGATGTGCTGGGTAAAGGTCGTTCCCGCATAGTGTAGGCTCAGACTCAAATACGAGAAAAAGCTGACAAACTCCAATAGTTGGCCACAACAGGGCATTACGTCTGCGGCTACCAATCGATTCCCATGGCTTTCGTCTTCCGCGAATTTAATTGCAGACCCTTACGGTGAAGGTAACTTTCTAAGTCGCCGACAATTCGACGAACCGATGGGCCACTACTATGTCATCCGCACACATGACGACGACGGCGTTTCTAAACTCTTCCCGTACATGGCGGGCTAGGTCTGCGATGAGCAAGGAGAATGCCAGGCAACTGAGAGGGTCCCCTTGAGGGGTCCCTACGTTTTGACTCAGCTGCAAGGTTTCCTAGCCCCTTACGTCTACTCCAAGGCGGTCTTCAGCAAAGAAGCTGGAGAGCACTCGTAGAAAATAACCACCTACCCCAGCATGCCAATAAATGAGTAATTTAAATAAATGAGTCGACTAGTAGGTGAGGGGGAGATTTGTCGAAGGCCTTGACACAATCAATAAAGGCGGCGTACAAGTAACCCCCGGGCAGAGCCAACGCCCGTTCAACTTCCGACGTAGATCGCGTCCTGTGTACCTCGACCCTTCCTGAATCCGAATTGCTCCGGAGGTCTTCTCTACAGTTGGATGCGCCCTCGAAATAAACAGTTTAGCAAAGATTTTTCTTAAGAGTGCGTTCTGACGTGATACCACGGTAGAGACTAAGATCCTCTACGTTGCCACTGTTTTTTTCCCTTGAATAGCAGAGTAAGCCTGGCCTCGTGCCAAACCTGGGGTATGTGTCCCCGCTGAGTATCTGATTAAACAGCTTACACAGCTCCCCTGCTAAAACATCGGACGAATAAGCCCAATGTTCGTAATAGAGCCTATCAGGAACATTACTCTTTTTCTTGGGTAAGCAGCGCCATCTTGCTCGGTATGTTTATATATATATATATATATATATATATATATATATATATACATACACATAAAAACACACATACGAGTATATACACACGTACAAACATACATTCATAAATATCTGCATAGGCGTCCGTACATAATTACATACAATTAGAGATGTACGTACATACGTACACATACATAATGCATATATATATATATATATATATATATATATATATATTTATATATATATAGCTGATTGATGAGTTACATGAGTAGGCCGGCACTCGGCGACGTGCCGCGCGTCGTTGTCAACCATCATCAGTTAGAGACGCTGCCCTTGAGTAGCTTGAGTTGCCTGGCGTCTGCCGTCTGATGCCCAGCAGCACCAGGTCGACTCCACCACCACCTCTGACTGGAAGAATCCGCCGCCTTTGAATGAAGTCGAGTTTCTTCAGACCAAGCTAGTCGACTCATGTTGTTGTTATTGTGTTTGTTGTTGTACTCATCGGGTAAACAACAAGACAGTGAATACAACAAATATTGTTGTTGTAGCAGTTATTATTATTGCTACTAGTGTTACTGCTGGTGTTGTTGTTGTTGCTACTATTGTTGTTGTTGTTACTACTATTGTTGTTGTTGTTGTTGTTGTTGCTAGTATTGTTGTTATTGTTGCTGCTGTTGTTCTTGTTGTTACTACTATTGTTGTTGTTGTTGCTAGTATTGTTGTTATTGTTGCTGCTGCTGCTGCTGTTGTTGTTACTACTATTGTTGTTGTTGTTGTTGCTAGTATTGTTGTTATTGTTGCTGCTGTTGTTGTTAAAGCTGTTGATGCTGTTGTACCAGGTGTTGTTGTTGTCGTTGTTTTTGTTATTGTGGTTGCTGTTGTATTGTTGTTGTTGTGATCACTTCCATAAGATATAAGGTACATAGGCACACAAAAGAATATTCACTCACTGCTGTTCTTCTTGTCTTACTATTAAAACGATTGCCTTTATTGCTATTACCCGCCTTGCTGCCAATTGTAATAACAACCGAGACCTAGCGCCTAGTGTCTCCAACTCCCTCGGCAATTACGCAAGAACTGTTGCTACTCGTTCAGACAGCCGTCAAAACACGCGTCTCTCTCTCTCTCTCATCACACGAAATATGTCGTAGATCAGTTTGCCTCATCATATTGACCTTGCGCCGGACTGAATAACTAGACAAGACGCGCACCTACTCAAACCAATCAATGTCTGCCTCCTCTTCCATTCCACTTTATATATATATATATATATATATATAGAGAGAGAGAGAGAGAGAGAGAGAATATTGTGATTTATTAATCATTTACAGTACACTTGCACACTCGGCAGTGCTCGCCTTGTATATATATATATATATATATATATATATATATATATATATATATATATATATATAAGTGTCTGTAAATGTGCATAGATGTAATCTACTGCTATTCACAGATATGACAAAACGGAGAACAAACTCGCTAAGATGAACCAGCGGTAACGTCTTCTATCTGTGCTTCGGACTCCACAAGACTTTGTGGTACTACGGATCGCGACTTAATTTTTCATTTGTTGAGGAGTACCTAGAAAATACGGTACCACAGCACGAATAGTACGGCAAAAAAAGAAACTCCTCTGTTATCGTGGTCCGATAGTGTAGGGTTCCAACCCACTGAACACCAGTCATTTCCAGGCGGATGCATATTGGCCCTCTGGTTTTAGTGGAACCCCTTGTTGCAGCGGCCGACAAGTACACAATCCGTACAGAAGAGAATAGAAAGTCGCTGCCCTTTCCGCTGCTACCTCAACCACTAACACCAGCCGCATGTCTCTGCTAGGTGTGGGCACTCAGAAGGAGTGCTGCTTCCTGTCAAACAATAAGATGCCATATAAAGCGAAAGCGGCCGAGGACTATATCCTAAGAGAAACTTCGAATGACGTACTAGCTGTGGGGGAAGACCTAACATAGAAAGGGCACTACGCAACCCTGATCGCATTACGGTGTCGGCCACAAAACACGTTTTAAGGAAATCCCGGATGTGCTGTCTAACGCAGCCAAAGAGATCATTTGCGGCGACTACCTTGTGCGATCCAGGTGCATTCCCTTAAAAGGAAGCCGATCCTGTTCTTATCCTAAAAGGGATCCACTTCTATAGGCCAATCTGCTCATTTAACAAGCTGGGCTCCTGGTATAGGCGGCCCCAGTCCTTCTCCATTTTGTTTATGAAGCACCATCCTGGAGCGCTCTTGTCCGATAAGCCTCTTTATTGGCCCAAAGATGCAAATCTATAGAGTTTCGCTTGCGTTGCTTTGAATACACGACACAATACGAGTTCAGAAAGGACCGTTTTTTAATACCGTCTCAACTAGAAAGCGGTTTATAATAGTGGTTATCAAGACGGAGGCCCTGCGTCAATCCCCGCCTAGGACCACGGATCTACTGCTGCTTATGGTACTTCCGCGTGTTGGAAACATATTCAATAGCAGGACGCGTATAACGGCAGGTGTTTCTCAGGGCTCGATTCCAGGATCCCTTGCACAGAGCATGGGATTTGATGATGTTATTCGTTTAGGCGATCTTCGAAAAAGCAATTTCTGGTATACGCAGACGACCTCGCAGGAACTGATGGCTAATGGCGCTCAGGCGAAGATCGCTTACTGGTTAGGGGAGCTCGCCTAAAACTGGCACCAAACAGAAGTGAGGGCATCCTTCTAGTCCGCCAATGAAGTGCACGCTCTTTAAACTAATTCTGGATGGCCGGGACATCAAGCTCGTCTATACAGGCCCGTATCTGGGAATGCACCTGGACACATGAAGACTACGGGGCAAACCCCACATAGGCCTAGCAGATGAAAAGCATAGTAAGGTCTCATACAGGATAGGCCAAAGATCTACGGCCCACGGGAGTCAGACGGTATCTTGTTTTGTCGGTATTCGTGTCCTTAGTTTTATTCGCAGCGCCAGCGTAGGCGTCAACTATATTGTCCGCATCCAACAGCAGAGCGACGCTGCGCAAAGGCAAACGCGTGGCCGCTCTGATGATCACAATGGCCTATAGAACATTGAGCACGGAGCGGCTGTTCTCATTCTGGTTAGCGCAGTCACCTGGGACTTAAAAGCCATCGAGCGACGCCGCTTGTTGGAAAATCCGGCAAAATAGAAAGAGGAGGAACAGAATAGAACCCTTGACATTTGGCAGGTCGAATGCGACCAACTTTCGGAGGGATTGCTCAGGGAACGCATAAAAACTCTGATCCCGCATATCAGGGTGTGGAGACACCGGTCAGGCAACGAGTTGGATCAGATCTTTATTAGACACGGGGATTTTCAGTCATACCTGTTCAGAGTGAGGGAAGCTACATCCCCATTCTGCAAGCACTTCCAATGCGAAAACCAGTGTATTCGGGTGAAGAAGTGTGCACCTTTACTGCAATCACGACTTATAATATTATTAAAAAATACACCAACTTAAAAGTACTATGAGTGGTTGCTTAACGAATACACCTGACGGAGTAATTAAAATATTTAACACGGCTAAAATTACGGTTACTTAAAAAGCTTGCTTTACATTAGAACAATTATCGCCTATTAAGTTGTACGATACTTTAGAAAAAAACGGTCGGACTTACTAGATAATACGCACTTGAAGTTACTAGATGATGACGCAAGTTGACACAATTAAGATTTATATGCTGATAGCCATACTTACAGCGCTTTCTGCAACTACATCCTAGAAACATTACCTGCTCGGTCCGAGAGAGAGACCGGCAGGTAGACTACGGGGGTTCCAGTGCTAACGAAAAGCCGGCAGATCTCAGTGTCCGACTAAAGGTGTTATTTCATATATATATATATATATAATAGGTTCAATTTTATTTAACTCATCACGGGATGTAAACAATTGTCCCCCAGCGAACGTGACGAAGGTGTTATTTAAAGCGGACTAAGCCGTAGTCCTGCACTAATGCGCGTCGTCTAGTCGTTTAAAAATATCCAAATTCACGGAAAAGGTGGAGCATGCAAACGAGCTTCTATAACACCCATAACTGATAACAGCTTGCATTATCAACAACAGAGGGGGCTTTAGAAATCAGGTTTGCTAGTTGTTTTCTTGCAGAGGGGTGCTCGCAAACCTTACACCTGGATATTAGGCCCGTTACGTATGTTGCCTTAGACCTCGTACAATCATGGAAGGTGCGGGATAAAGAGATCTTAGTGACTATCGATACTCAACTTTTTTAGTAACCAATTGTGCCAGGTCGGCGCGCCTGGGAGATGAGGGATATGGACAAGAAGATCTTAGCCTCTACTCTGCACAACCGTCTTGCGCGACAGAGAGACGTCGATGTCAATGAGAACCACATTGGATGCGCCCTCACACTCTCCTGTCAGGCGGCGAAGCGTGGCCTCCCGCTGCTTGCCGAAACACTGATGGAACCAAAGGGTCGACAAAGCCCGCCGGGTTGCGTCTAGGCAAACCGCGCAGCCACGCGGGCGCACTCGTGGATTGCCCTTCGCACGCGGAGGGGGCGATACTTGAGTCTTTCCGAGAGTCACAACCTAAGGCAGAAGCCCTTATCGACGCGTACTGGCAGTGCCGTCGTGATCTTAGATGGCTCATCTCCAACTCAAGGACAGAAGCCTAGAAGGATATCATAGAGTCGGCCCAGAATAACCCATAATAGGCCGCCTCAGAGTTCCCCCTCCCACACTCCCCGCACAGGAGGTCCGCATCCTAGCCCCTCGGCTTTTACCCTCACACGTCCCCCGGAGTCCCCGCCCATACGACGGTTTCCCCGGTGACCGATGAAAAGAAGAAGCTGAGATCTGGCCCCCGGGAAGTCCCCCGGGCCCAACGGAGTGCCCCCGGAGGTCGTAAAACGTATGACCACGAAGCACCCAAAGGTCCACGCGCCTTTTGCGGGACGGGCGTTTCCCCTGAAAAGTAGAAGGTTTTTCGCCTTGCACTCGTGCCTAAGATTTTAGTGTGCCCACCCTTCTACAGGCCCATCTGCCTTTTTGATGCGGCAACAAAGTTAATGGAGTACGTGATCCTGGAGAGACTCAACTCTGCGCTAGAGGGGCGAAGTGGTCTCTCTGACACACGTTGCGCAACTATGTTCTGCTCATTTTGACGTTAAGAACGCGATTAACACAGTTAACTAGGTCATAATTATGAGGGTTCTGGAAAACCGCCGGGTTCTGCCCTACCTCATTTGATGTATGGCGTCTTACTTAAACAAACGCCGCTAATCTACGGGGAGAGGCACAGTTGTAGCGCCATGGCGGGGCTCCGCCTCGGCCCGGTTCTTGTGAACCGGGGGGCAGTACATTATGCTTTCCACCGCAGCCAGCTTAAGATTTAGTAAGCTCTCCTGTCCAATCTAAGACCATTCATTAGATGTTAGAGCTCCGACGATGCGGACAAGTTGCCATCTCTGAACAAGTATGTCAACCTGGATGGTGAAAAACAAGATCTTGGGAGAAACACGTCACAGTGGGTCACTAATTGGGGTAGCCTGCCTGTAGCGAAGTCCAGTTTCTCTTTTCGGCCAGCCAATGCTTTTCCAGACTATAAAGTTCTTTTGCTTTTGAGCAATACGTTACGTGCCAAATAAAAAAATTTAATCGAACCACATGTGACGCATAGCATCAGGTATACATTTATGTGTTTTACATAGAATAATCTAAGAATCTAGTTTCATTAGATTATTGAAAAAATAAATTTACCCCATAAAATACCTAATTTGATTTCCGTCATGTCACCTACCTTAGAAACAGAAAAAAGTCCAGGCCAAATGGAGATTGTCTTGTTTTATAAATAATCGAATATAAGCGACAATTTTATTTTAACGATTTTATTGCAGCTGGACAAGAGGTAAGATTCTCGCTGACCCGATCTGCTCCTCTGAAGCGCTACCCGATCCCACCATTGCGAATATTGAATAACTTCTGCGACGAGTTGTCCGATAAATCAAACGTATTCAAAACTAAAAAAAATCTGACTGCTGAAAACGAGAATCTTTGAATAACTCAGTAGATACTTTAAAAAACGCGCAACTACGCAAACCCCCAAATTACTACAACATAGCTGAGCCTTTTATTGAATGATGAATAATAAATAAGCAGGTAGAAATGAATCACCTAACGAGACCAAGAAACCCTGAGTGAAACTCTCTAGTTTATTTATTTGTAAGTAAGACCCTTGCTGGTTAAATGTGTTCATGGTACATCAACATGTTTCCGCACAGCCTCCAATCTAGCATTTTGCTAGTTCCACTACGGGCCGAACCGCCGAACATACCGTGGCATGGTATCTATAACACTTGCTCCATTAATGTTTGCATAGACATAGATTCTGTGGCTTATGAAAACTCTCCACGTTGCAAAGAAAGTAATGAAATCAGTGGGCTGCAAACGCCATAGTTAAATGTCGATCTCTCACCCCGCTAGCCCGCCACTCTCATTGCTGCTGTTCCATAAACCCCTGTGTCCACCTCACTATTTTTGGTTCACCAGTTTCGCACATAAAGGTTAGGGGTGCACATTTTCTTCAGATTCCATCGTTTTCGCAGATCCTGCCTCAGCAGCGGGCTTCACCTTCTAGATAACCCTATTCCTGCACGTATTCGATAGCGCGCATAGCCTATTTGGTAAGAAAAACCTCACCCCGTCAATCAAACTAAAGTCGTCCACTATAGTATTTCATCATTATGGGATCGTCCACCAATGTGAGACTTGCAAACCCACTAAACCCGGATTCCTCCTTACCCCCAGGCTCGGTATTACTTTGGCATTACTTCGAAGCCGTGGGAGAGGCGTCTCTGCCGTTCTCCTTCATTCAGCTCTATCCCTGATTATCATCCCGCATGTCTACCTGCGGTTGGATAGGGGGATTCCATTTTGTAATTCGTGTCGAGACCATGAGGGCCCGGCTGCTCCCCACCCCCTCCCCCCTCTTTCGGCTCCTCGTCTCGACCACTCCCCGAGAGACCCGCTCAAACCTTTCCCGCCTGGCCGTTTCCTTGGCTGTCTTAAGTGTCAAAACGGCGTCGAACAAGTTCGTCGTCTCCCTCCATGCCTCCGACAAAGTCATCATATGGGCGACTACCTCCTTGATGGGTCGGCCTCTCACAGCGGTTGGTGCTGCGTCCCGTGCTTCCCTGAGAGCATCACACAGCAGAACAGTATGCTCCACGTTGTCCGTCTCTCCAGAGTCGCATAGTACGCAGTGATCGCTGATGGCCTTCCTGATCCTTGACATGTAGCTCTGGAACTGGCCGTGTCCGCTCAGAACCTAAGTCGTCCAGTAGGAAAACTCCCCGTGTCGGCGGTCATACTATACCCTGAGGTCCGGTATCAGACTCTTGGTCCAGCTCCCTACGGTCACACCGTGTCTCAATTGCGCCCATTCCGCATGCCAGGCCGATGTGGTGGCACCGCTGGCCCTGATGAGATCTAGACGTTCGTCTAGATACATTTTATTTCGTTCAGCCACTAGGAGGTCCCATGGCAGCATCTTGGCTAGGACCAGAAGAGCTTCGGTCGAGGCTGTTCGATACGCCCGGCTTACACTGATTGCCAGCGTTCGTTAAGTCGACCTTAGTCCCCCCCCATTTTTCGCCGTCCGCATTGCCATGTCCCCCGAGACTGGGGCTGCGTATAGCGCCGTTGATTTGGCCACCGAGGCCAGGAGCTTTCTTTTCTCCTCAGACACCCCACCTTAGGCATGATCCGCGCCAGGATCAGGAAGATGGGATCGTCCACTATAGTATTCCATCAATACGGGATGAGGTGGAAACCTTAACCCATATTGATGAAATGCTATATGTGACAAAGGTGCTATCTGTATCTCGAAAAGAGCGACTGCTGCATGATGATAATTTCATCTCCGTTTGCCTGATTTAAAGCAAGGTAGCCGCCCCTTTAAGGTTTCATAGAGATTGTGTTTTTCCGATTAACCTTTAAGCCCTTCTCATCCATGTTGATCCATGGCTTGTTTTACAAAAAAAGAACGCAACCAAAGATGACCACATCATTTGCATACAATAAGATTCTGGCCCACTGTGAGGTCCAGCCCATCCTTGTTCGCTCTAGCAGTCCTCCCAGAAGTCCAAAAAACAGCGGTGGCTCAGTCAATCACCCTGCACGACGCCTGTGGTTTAAATCACTCCTCCGCAATCCCCCTTATCAGTCAGCACCGTATTTAATTTTTTTTTTGTGGAGGAGGTATTAAATGCAGTTATGCACTATCGCTACGAGTCTCTATCTCTAGCAGTGTGGGACTCGACCCCAACGGTTGGATGTTACTCCGTTCTGACCCATACCCACTAAACGCACCTCCCCCCTTAAGCTTCACTCTCTGATAGCCCAGATCTTCATAAAAACAGTACTATGGACTATCAGGAGAAGTGGCGAGCGCCCTTTCAGATCAATTGGCTGGGGTCGCCCAGAGGGTCCAGCACTTGTCTAACACCGGCAAGCCCGTTTTCTTCGAGCTGATCCATGGATGCTTTCAGGTTGAAGCCGCAGTTGTGCCTGTCCTTCTTTGCACTTTTCATGTTTCTCATGGAGGACTTCTTTTGCCGTCGCTGCTCCCAGTTTCCAGGCCTGCTCACTGGAGACAATGTATTCTGTGAACTTTATTAAGCTGGACCGAGGTGGGTCGCTGACCTCGTGGTGTGGGTCTCCCTCCCTGGCCCATTTCACTCGGACGAGTCTGCTTGCCCTTAACCGCGCAGCCTCCCAGGCCGAGCACTGTAGCAGTGTGTGACCTGGAGTGTCCTCATGTGCCTCTTGGCAAAAATTAAATAAGTGCCTCTTATTTAATTTTAAGATGTTTATAAGTAAGCTCAATATTGCTTTCCCGTTTTTGTCATCACATTCCTTATACCTTGGGTGCTATGTCAAACGCTGTCTTTAAATCCACAGACACATCATATAGGCAACTTCTGGGCCTGAACAGCGTATCCCAGATTGCCCAATGCGGCTCCCCAGTTATTGAGTAGGAACCAAGGTATCTTTATAGCGGCACTTTCGGACTTGTGTCCTTTTTTTAATATGGGAGGTTTGGAAACGCTAATGCACGGTTGGTACTGGCAACCAACAGCACCTAGTGTGGGAATTTTATCCATCGAAAACCTCAATCCTCCCCACCTTCCCAGAGTTCGGAATTGTGTGACACTACTTCGAGCCCGTGGGAGGAGAGCCTCGTGCTCCACCGGCTCTCATAGATCTCAGCTCATGAACCCGAGGGGATGCGTCAAGCCGTTCTACGGAGAACTGGGTTGCCATAACCCCTTGCGTGGCACCCTCATCTCGACCACTTAGTGGCACCTGCGTGCCTCCGTGGAGCGCGGCGCGAGCGTTTTCTAGTCACATCTATCGTTGATCGGCCTTGTACGAAGCCATACTGGTCACCCGACAGAGCGTGAAGGTCCTCGATCTCTGCATTTAGACGCCCTGCTATTACATTTTCAAACAGTTTGCCTACTGTGCCCAGTAGACAAATTGGTCTAAAGAACGTAGAGCCCGGCTTTTGAATAAGCGCGAGGTGCGCCCGTATCCACTGGGCGAGGCACATTCCATTTTTCGACAGTCAAGTGGCCATGCCCGCCATCAGGGCCAGGTGCCTTCCCGGGCGCATGCCTCTCGCTTGCGCGTAATATTTCATATACCATGACAGGTTGTATGTCCAGGTTGTATGTCTGGGCGAACGGAAAAGGTCTGCAACGGGCGCGAGGACTGGCCAGGAAAAAGCTGTTGAACCTGCTTCAGGGTCTTCTCAGGTGACAAAGAAGGGGGCGGTTAGCGAAGCTTACCTGTGACCACGCGATAAGATAGGCCCCAGGGATCAGCTTCCACCGCCGCCACGAGCTTCCGCCACGCTGGCGCCTTTGCTTAAGTGATGACAGTTTTTAGGGTTCGTCGGCAGTCTCTGTAGTTACCCTACAGCTCGTCCGCCCGTTGCTGGGCTGGAAGAAGGATGGAGTCTTCATCTCTTCGCCTGCGTCGTCTTGCAATCCATGACCTTGATCGCGTTAGGATTGTCATGTTAATTCCTATTAACCCTCATGTAGTTCTTCCGGGTCTTTTAACCACCACGGCTTAGCCGGACGACGGTCGGAGGGACCCCGAAGGAGACCGTTCGCCATCCTACAGGCCATGCTCCATGCTCCTTCCATGCTCCTTCTGTCTATCTCTGTTGCAAATAGCCTAACGTACTGGCAATACGAAGTGGATATGTGCACATATTCTTCCTGTTGACTACCCAGACTCATCCAGTAAGTCTAGCAAGGCCATCGTTCTTTCTGAGTTAATCCTCTCTAATCTCGCATTCAATTGCCCTTCTATGATCATCGAAGCCTTCTTCGGTAACCGTTCTGAACCCTAAAAGAGGAACTCAGTTATCGTCTCTGTTACCTCCAGTTGCACACAGGTGGCCACTAGTTTTCGTTTAGATGGCGCGACTGCGATCAGGTTTTCTGCTGCTATTTCCACGTTCATTTCTTCCACCGTCGGTCTAACGAAAACACAAATATTTTATACGGTGATCTGAAACAACCGCACATTCAAAAAAATTCTCTTTTGACACCACAGTGGTTAAAGAAGATTTTTTCACATTACTGTGTCGACCACGGAGTTGGACAGTTGACAATCTTCCTAAACATCTAACTTACGCTTATGTGTATATTGTATTTAAATTTATTGTTGTATATATTACCTCCATCGGTATCCGCAAAACTACATATAATTATGTGAATAATATTTTAAAGTGGTTAATAATACAAATCTCATAGTATTGAAAAATACCTTAACAGACTTTATGACTTGGGCCAATGCCCTGAACTTGAATCTGTGTACTGATAAATGTGCCGTCACGTACTTCGGCTATCGTAACCCAAGCAAGAGTAAGTGCATTAGGGACCACTTACCTTAAATCCGAGACTCTCCTCAAGGATCTCGGAGTGATCTCATCAACCGGTGTTACATATTTCGAATATATAACAGACTTTTCTCCTCGGAAGAACCCAAATACCAAATTGAGTATTTCGTGCGTTTTTACAAAACACAAATTTTTACACGCTTCTTTTTAAGGCATATATTCGTCCTCTTATAAAATTTGCGCCTCAGACCTGGGATCCGTGATTGAAGAGGGATCAAGCTAAATTGGAAAATATGACCGTTCTTAAGTGTTAATGTGATAAGAAAAATATTGTACTTTAATTCGATATTATTATTTATCGACGTAGTAAACAAACTTGATTGTAAACTCTTAGCGCACCTGAACAATTGCAACCATCCGCAGCAAAAAGCCGTCAACATGATCGCAACGAAACCTGCTACCAACCTTTATTGCAAGAAAAGGCAGTGTGGACCCAGCATCCGACAATCCCATGAAACCAAATTTTGTAATTGCATAAAAAATTTAGTCAGCATATGCGAACACTCTGCAGAAGTAACCAGAAGTACTTTCCAGAAGAATCAACTTGATAAGAATAATACATGAGCGGTCCTAAAATATGTTCTTAAAGCTTGTAAATATTTTTCATGCACGATATTGATTCCATCTCACTGACCTTTAAGATTTGCTTTGCACTAAGTAGAAAAAAAAATACACTGGAATTGCATCTAAAATGTTCCAGCGTCTGCAGAAAAGAGGAATGTGAATGAAAGTCCGAGACACAACTGATTCTTTCGATAGAGTCGGAATTTCCTTCCCAAGGTGAACAAGAGCAAGTTCAGTAGAGCGCGGTCTGCAAACACCTAGAACACCGAGGTGTCGAGAAGAATTTTATCGAACTGGAATGAGCATTTAGCTTAGCCAAACCGACATTCTCTACAACTTTGGACAGTTTGTCAACTAGATAACGAAATATTGGTTGATATTTCGAATAAAGCTTACTGTTATCTTGGTGCTTAAAAAGTGGAATATTCTTGGTCGCCTTAAACTAAGTTGAGAATACTTTACTTCTCATCGTCCGGTTTATCAGGAACGTCAGAGGATAAGCGAGAGATACAGTGGACAGCAAAACTAGTTTACTAAGTGTCCCCGCTGCACCTATACTCCAGTTGGCCTTTGTCGACCTGCTGCGGGCCTTTACCACACTAACCGGAGTGAGAGCAAAACAAACGGCTTGTTCAATTGATGCTCATTCAGGGCGGATGTTGTTCTGCTGCAGCTGAGGGGAGGAAACTCGCAGGGAGCTCGATGTAACGGCCGCAAAATACCAATTCAGTTCGTTAACGATTTCCTGTGGAGTATTTAATCGACCTACTTCTACTACCTTCAGTGAAACTTTGCCGTGGCCCCTACCACAGCAGCCGTTCACAAATTTTCACAGCGATCTAAAATTTCCACGAAGATACTGGAACCGGGCTGCAATGAAGCATAACTTGAAGGATTTGAACTTCCGCTTGAACACGAGACGACACCAATACTAAGCTACATTGGACTCCAGTATACCTGTATTTAAATGGCATCGATATAATTTGTTGAGTCCACACCGCAATTTTCCAGGCGTTCAAGTCAAGAACTGAAATCTTTGTGAAGCAGCTGTGTCGTATCTGGAAGAGCAACTTGTTGAATGTCTCAAAATTGATATATTTTCAACCGCGTCGCCAACGTGAATGCAAACGCAGCTAGCCATCCCGTACCACCAAAACGTCGCTTAACCCAGGACGTGTTAAAACATCTAGTGCCACAGAAAAATAAACTCCCAAAAGAGTATTTGACAGAAAGCCAGGCTTCTTTCACAACTTGGACTTTACCATCATCACTGATTTGGTTTTGCTGTGGTGTATAGAATACTACAGACGGAACGTGCGCAGATGTCTAACTCTTCTCCGAGCCTGTCGGATTGCCAAAACTGCCATAGTCAACTATTTTTAACAATGTCTCACTTACTACCACCGCGTCGAAACTAGAGCTTTCTCCCTACAGAAGATCTCTTATAATTGCTAGGAATGCTGATTTCTTGAATCCTCTAGCCCCAGCATTAAAGTGCATTATAGTGAAGTTTCTGAAAACATAAATTCTAGAGCTATTCAGGCCAACAACTTTGAACTCAAGTGTACTTTTAGTGTTTTTACATTGCTGAACTCAAGCGACGTAACAGTGCTTAAGTTAATCATAATGACCTAGTAGCCTCGGCTTTCATAACTCCCGGGCTTTTATGGATTAGGATTTATAATCGGGGTTAATGACGGGCCTACGGCAATCATGCATCCTAGATACTTAGCGGCTTTCGAAAGATTGATTTCGGCAGGTTAATCGCAGGGCTTAAGGTAAGCAGAATGTTATCTTTAGTCACAGGCGCTTTCCGACGCGAGGTGCTAAGGAGAGCACCCTGACATAGTGGCTCTTTGCTTCCCTTGATACCCCTTTCTAAAAATAGAAATATTATTTGCTGGATGTGCTACCGACTTCCGCGGGGTTAAACCTAGCAAGTTGTCCTTGACTTCCTCGCCTGAGGGGATATTAACAAAATTTATTACCGCCACAGCGGATTTTTTCGTAGCGATTGGGGACGATATATCTACAGGTGTGCTCGTCGAATGCAAATTTGCTTTCCCTGTTACGTAAGAGATTGGAAAGGCATCGACCACACTGAGAGCATTAACATGTTCTGAACTAAGTTGTTGTAAAAGCCGGCGCCCCATCCGAGTGTTCCGTTTTTCGGTTTCGTAGACAAGAAGTGGACAAATGACTGATGTCGAAAAACTTAAGTGTCTGCAATCAACACATGTGGGTTTCTTTTTACACTCCACTACAAAATGAGCTAGTTTTTACAACCCAGTTAATTTCTACAATATGTCTGGCTCAAATGTTGGCATTTTAAGTTTCAAAGTGGCTCACCAGCATATATGACAACCTTGTGGGTATTTTAGCTTATAAATCAAATAGAGTTCCATAGAAGGGGAGCTTGGAGAACCAGAGAAGCACTCTAAATGTTGAGACGGCGCGTCTGCGTGCCTGAAAAGGTAACTGCACTGCCTCTCTCAAATGCCGAGAGCAGCTGACAACAGTATAGGTATCAATGTTATATGGATACTCAATATGAGTGAAACAAATGTGATGATTAGTAGATTAGCTCGGAAAGGTTAACTACACGCGAGACCACAACCCAGAACAGTTCTCTGGAGGGCAAATAGTTTTTTTCTCGCAAACAGCTCTTGCAAACTTTCACTTGACTAACTGTTCATTTCTGCATTGCTATTGTAAGTCGCTGGATTCACACGATCCTGCTATTGGGTGTTATGGCTCGCCGTTCGGGTATCTTCTCTGGCGTGAATATTGTTCACAGCCATCACATTCACGTTTGTGTTTTTAATCTCCAGTGGCTGCCCTAACCAACTGAACAACCACAGCAGCACAAAAATATTATCGGGTCTAGCAAGATTAACAAACGCAAACATAATAACCACTAATATCCTGAGGTTCTTCGCCCATCGAACCGGTCTGCATCTACTTTTGCCGTACTGCGAGAACCGAGATATGCACCGTTTCTCCATTTGCATTTCTCCCAGACAGTGTCTTCCAACACGGGGTGGCAAACTGTTTTATAAGGAAATCCAATGACGTGACCTTTTGCAGAGTATTTGAGTTGCGACTCTGTGAGTTCTGTAGGCTTTTAGGCAAGCGTCCTCAGTGTTTCCCAGTATTCATTTCCTATTGCTGATGGGCCTCGTAACTACTCTTGCTACAACACTCCGCCAATGCCCGGTGTCGTTTCCCGGCTGATTTTTTCCACACCACCAGCATGTCGGCTACTGTCACCGCCGGCATCTCTTCGTTGAGAACCCCAACATTCGCCAATTCGTTCTAGTTTTAGTCAAAGGTTGAGATGAAGGTGGATCAGATATTCTAACGATCCTTGCGGAATTGTGAGCGGAATTGTTTCTTTACTCTGGGATCTTATCTTGCTCCGTGCCGGCATGTGTGGAATCCTATAAGGTGCGTACCTACCTTTAAAATATCTTTGAATAGAGCAATTATTCTTCTTCTTATTGTGGTCCGCGTTTATCGTTGATCATTTATATACACATTTTACAAAATAAATGTTTAATACATAATCAGACAAACTACGGTGAAGGCCTGAGGGCAGCGAGCTTAGCACCGCGGCCGCTTTTCCGCGTTGCACTTCAAATGATATTCTCTGCAGAAAAATTTCCCCGCCCTCTTCCCTCCATTCTCACTTGCCGCTTTTTGTTCCCACTTTCTCCCAGAAATCTTACTGTAGGTTCGCCTATGCACCCACATGTTTTTCTCACAACTGGCTCTACTTTAGAAGTTGCCTCCAAATCGCAGTACTTCAGACGGTTGTGTTCCACACAAGGGTCTTTCCGGAGGATTAAGGTCATATCGTCCGGTAGTAGGGCTGAGTTCGACTGGCTCCTTCCTGCAGGACACGTTAGCGGATTGCAATGCCTTTGGAATTCCTTTTTTGAGGGCGGCCAGACGCGAGTACCTTCCGCAGCACCTAGAACTGCTTAGGCCATGCTCTCTCGTCGGCGCCACCGGTGTGCTGCAAAGGGAGCAGGTATGAAGCGCACATACGCCGCAGGCCAGCGTGAATGCGAAGTGTTGTATTGTCCAGCATCGTTCCCAGCTGCGACTTGAAGCCATTTGGCGCTCGATTTGTTGAAAGCTGCTAGTAGATATGCCTTGCCAAATTGCCAAGCATCGGCCGTGTTGCTTAGGAGCTTTCTTTGAGTGGCTTCGACTACGACAGCATTTAGGGAAGGCTGGCGTGTGTCATCAAGCACCACGCATTGATAGACGGCCAACTCCTCTTTTCTGGGCTCCATAAGCCCTTTCAAAAATGCCTTGGCGTTCGGGGTAGATATCGATAAAATAATTTCTTGAAGAGTAGCTATTAAACCATCGAATGCGATCTAGGCTATTTCCGTTGCACCTCGGATTCCACAGATCTCTGGCTGAGATGGGAAAGGTAGCCTGGTCCCAACATACTCATTCAAATTTAACACGCTTGACGCTGTCCTAGCTTCTCGGCACATCTTAGTTGAATGCCCCTCTGGGCAGACGCGTCCATGCAGCGAAGGATATAAATTAGTTTTGGTGTCGAGAGGCTAGTTCGCAAGTATGGTGCGGTATGCGCATCCAGGTATTTCAACCTGGAACACCAGATATCCATTCAGGGCGAGTTTTGCGGAGGCCATTGTGAGTGGAGCTCCAAGAAGCTCGATGTTTTCATTGGAGTATAGCTTGATGTCATGTAGCAGGCCCTACGCAAGCATTCGCCACGACACGCGTAGTCGGACGTCGAAACGTACAGCTCACGCTTTAAAGCATTAAATTGCAATTTGACAGAATCTGATGACACCGAAATCGATTACCTTTTTCACATCACCAAAGGCGGAATCAAAAGAACTGCCAAGAGTAGGCCTCACACCACGCGGAACGACTGAGGGCATCCTGAGATTTTGTCGGACAACGGGCAGTCGTTGCATGGCGCGAGTGAGGGCAGTTGATGGCGAGATCGGCGTCGGAGTTCGTGTTCACGACGTCAGGGTTAATGGGGCTGCGATGTAGCGTCAGCGGCGTTATCCACTGACGAACACCTAGTTGTCTATTCATCACTAGGATCAAGAGAACATGCCCCATAGTAACATCAGCTGTTTCACAGACAGTGTTCGTCGAAGGGGACGATGCCTGGTGTGTATTGAACGACGCCGTCACAATAGAAGTCGTTTCTGGACTAGCCAGCTGAGGTTGCTCGGCCAGGTCCGAATCGAGTACTGAGCGGAGAGCCAGTTCCAGCTGTCCGCAAAAACCGTCCAAAGACACGTCAAAGACGCCGCCAGGGGCCATAGCCGGCGCCGGTTGCATGGACAAGCTGAGAAGAGCAGTCAAAAATGCTCTTTGAATTGCTGCTCCGATTTGCGTGACTATGGGTACGATTGTCCCGTTCTGAACGGCGGCAAAGAAAGACCGTTTCGAAAACGAAAACGACGGCTGAATATCAGCAACAGATATTGACTGACATGGCTTCCTTTGTATGATTCGTATTGCTGACTTCTTTAGCTGCTTCATACTGCGAAGTCCGACTATGGTTCGTGGAACCACAGCGGCGACAACAAGGTGCCAACCAGGGGTAGTTGATGTGGTCCAAGCACCGATAGGGTGTGGCTCCCTATAGAGTATAACCCCGTGTGTTTTTAGGTCAAGACGAAGTTTCGTCGGAAAATCAATTCCGGCAAAAGTAAGAAATGATCAGTCTTTGGTCGGTGGCCATAACTTTGCCAGTTCGTTCGCCAAGGCGTTAACAATAGTTGTATCGCTACGTAACGAATGCACATCGCAGATTTTCCCTTTACTGTTGATCTTTGGCCGCTCACTCTAGACTAGACTTGAATACCTCCGACTTAGGTTAAACTCAGCAATGCGGTCCTGCTTTCGGCTTCCTTTCGGCGACGATAGCATGTTCATACCGGCTCGTGTAAAACGAGGTTTCTTAACTTTTTCATTACGATCATCGTCCTTCTAGCGACGTCAACGCAAACATCGTTCAAATAAGTCTCCAGCAAATAATGACCAACAAAAAAAATCTCATTGCCTCAGTTCGTTAATTTGGGTTAGCCTTTGGTGTTGCCTGCTTAATCGTAACTTTGCCACGTGCACCAACTACATTCAAGCCCTTGAATGAGTCTTCTTCTTTGTTACACTTCATTGTGGACCCGCTCTCCGGAACTTCTAGCTCAGCGCCCTTGTCACTGGCAGCACCACCAGAGGATTCCGATAAAGTTGTCTGCCTAGCGTCTTCTTCCCCCGCCGCTCTTCTTCCGTTGCAACGGACTGGTGGCTTGGCGTTTGACAACGGTTGGCTGCGGTGTCGGTGCCGACGCCACTATTTCTTCCACCAGCTGTCCGTTGCGACTGCTTTTTCTTAAACTCTTTTTCACTTGTTGGCACTTCTACTGCTGCTACCTGAATCTCTTGACCAACTGCAGCATTTTGAACATTGACGAGACACGGGCGGGAGTAACTATGACTCTCTTTCCAGCGTTGTTGCCCGTGGCACGCGAGTTACGCGTGCTGTGGGTACAGGTACCTTCACGCGCCAACAGAAAGTTAGTCAGATGTGTAACATTCCCGATAGTAACATTTCCGAGATCCCTTTCGTGGGCATGGGAGGCAAGGCATACGATTTAGATAAGATGTGGCAACGAATACTTATTGTCATATTTTCGTGGCCCATTCGAGGGCTGCTGTTAAGGCTATTTACGTACGGGAAAGGTGCCTGCACACCGGAACCGGGCCGATCGATAAATCGAGCTGAGGGTGCGCCACATAAAGCAGACCTTCCGGCAAGAAAACCATCTGTACTCGCTTCTGCCTCTCGCACCAGTGAATACCCCCTGCTCTCGCGTGGGTCGAACCACCCTGCGGGATGTGTGAGTATATGCTGGGATGTAACGCCGAATCGCTAGGTGATCGCGTTCGATTGTCGTGGTAGGAGTAGTGTAGTAACTCCCTCCTGAACCGCGTGGAAGAGGGGACCCTAGCAGTGTTTTTTTTTTGAGGAGGTTTAGGGTTTAAAATACATTTACGTACGACTGAGAGAAAGCATAACAGGAGTTGGTAAGCCCCCTAACATGCCAACGCTTAGACAGTGTGGGACTCAGCCACCTAACGGCAAGTCTTGTCGCTTGACAAGAGTCGAGCCGAAAGATTAAGGCAATACCCACTAAAACCCTACATTTATAGACGGCAGTGCCCACATATATGTATCCTTCTTAAGATGACCCTCCGACCTGCGGGATCCTTAACGCAGAAGAGTAACTACACACAGGCGGCGGGGAAGTCTCGAAAATTTTAAATCTTTAGGTCCTGTTTGTCGAGTCGCGCCTTGGCAACAACTCTCGGACGCTTTCCACCATTTTCCTTCTTCCTGCCTCTTCCTTTGCTTTCATGATCCGTTGAATAGGCTTTGCAGCCGCGTCCCAGTTTTTGACCGACGTAAGCATGTACGTGACTAGCTCTCCCAGCGTGTTCTTTCTGGGCAAGCCTCGTCTGGTCTCAGTCCCTGCGGCGCATCGCAATACTGTATGTTCCGGAGTGTCCACCTCGTCACAGTACAAGCATTGCGTTGTCTCAGCCTTCCCTATCCGATTTAAATACACCTGGAAATCGCCGTGACCCGTGAGGACCTGGGTCAGGTGGTATGTGAGACGGCCCCCGGGACGATTCACCCATTGGCGGATGTTCGGAATGAGGTTCCTTACGAGCGCCCCTGGTTGCCCGTTCGGGATGCTATCCCACTCCTTCTGCCACCGATCGAGTGTCACCTCGCGTTCTTGTACGAGCTCCCTATCTGGCGCCGACGTTCGGCTGCCTTTAGGTCCCAGGGCACTGTCTCCGCCAGCACGAGCGAGGCCGCCGTGCTGATGGTGCGATACCCACGAATGATACGTAAGGCTCCGATCTAGCAGTGGCTTAATCGGCAGCAGGTGTCCCGATCAGTACCTCTGGGGTGACTAAGCCCAAGGCATTAACCGATCGGCCCGGTTCGGGTGTGCAGACACCTTCCCCGTACGGAAATAGACTTAACAGCCTTCGAATGAGGCCACGACAATATGACAATAAATAATTGTTGCTTCATAATCTATGTATATCGTATGCCTTGCCTTGTGCTCATGTTCATTGCCACTTTTAGTTCTAGATATTTGAGCTTTCCTAGTATCATTGTTACAGTAGTTGTCTTTGCTCGGGCCTCGTTGATATGCCTATCAAAAGATAACCGACGTGTTACTGGTAGTCATACATGTAGGTAAAATTATTTACAGGCTCTTAATCATTTTGTTTGATTTTCAATTAGTATAGGTCGTGCACTGTTTAGGCACTTTCGTCGCTAAAACAAACAACGTTAATTTGTCTAGAATAAGTGTGAGGCCGTTATGCACCACTCAGCAGTCCCATTTGAATAGAACTGTAAGTGGTGTCGGCTCTTAGCAGATATCAGAAGGCCGTCCCATAAAGGGTTACATTTATATTAAATTTATTTATAAAAAAAATAAAAACATTTTAGATATATATATATATCATATTTAGTGCGCCTGCGAGGTCGGCTATATATACCATATAATATGAGGAGAATGTGACGCCCATCTTTTGCTCTAACATAGTGCTAAAGTAATGATTTCTTACGCCTTAGCCTCAAAAACGAATTTTTCTGAGTCGTCTCTAACCCTTACAGGCAATGCTAAACTCCTACTTTTAGCGATGCCGTAAAATGTCAGACCCAACGATCACCGTTGACGAGTGAGTTGTCGCTAATTGGTTTCTTTGGTAGTCATGGGCGTTGTTTATCCCTTCGTTTCGTCTGGAGACGAGCGTGTTGTTTGTTAAATTCGTTTTGTTCCTTTTTTTCATTATACGGAAGATTCTGTTCGGAGTGTTCCGTTAGGCGCTGAAGTCCGTTCGGTCTAAGGTCTACGTAATTGCAGAGGCGATATTTCAGGTTTCAGCTGTCCTGGTTAAACTATGACTTATGGCGTTGCTGCCTGGTTGCCAGCTTGACCTCAGCTGCTGTAGGCATATTCCGTTGTATTTTGCTCTCTGTGCAGGCCAAAGGTGAGCTTGCAATGTTTACGACGAATTGCTTTAGGGGCGCGGAGTTGCACATGATAACGTCAACCGCGCTGATTTCGTTCCAGTTTAAGTATGTGTATAGCTTTGTTGTGCTTGCTTCCAATAGCTCCGATTGTGCTGCTACCCCAAGTATATCGTAAAAGCGGTTTTACGAAGTCGCAATTTAAATCTCCTGCTATTACCACGTGCTCTCTGTTGTTTATGCACCATTCTAGACATTCTACTATGCTATGTTGTTACGTACGTTAGTGAAATCACTTTTCGACGGGCTATACATACAGATGAGGTTCACTTTTCGCGATCAGTGGGATTCAGTGCCGGAGTACATAACGCAAGGATTTCTGGATCGGATCATGGTATCTCGACTCTAACGCGACCTAGACAGTCAGGTACCCGACAGCTCGGAAAGGGCTCGTTTAAAAGCGTATTTTGAGCAATCAAGTGGCAAGTGGCTTCAAGCCCTCCCCTCGCCGCAGCTGGGAACGATGCTGGACAACAACACACTCCGCATCGTTTCCGGCTAGCGGCTGGGGAGGTAGTTTGCCCCCCCCCCAAGCAACCTGTGCAAAGCAACAGTAAACCACGGGTGAACGCGCCTTGCCGTGTCGCTATAGCGCTGGGCGCCACTCATTTTGGGAGGGACTTCCGCGTCCTTCACTCGGCCCACATTCCGGTAGTGAAACAACCTGTCAGTCTCAGTCGGAATGGCCAGCTGAGGCAGTCGAAAAAACCCTCACCCCTAGGGGCTCGTGGTCGTCCCTCGTTTGGGATGCTACGGTCTCATGTTCACTGGTCAGAAGCTACGTTCAAAATACGAGCCGTGAGGTGAGTTCGAGCCCATTGCTTGCCGAGAACCGAAAATTAACGAAACACCAAGAATCGTCGCAATATATGATTGATTGATTTATTGTTCGCTTGGCATGTATACCTAAAAACACATGTCAACCGTTTATATCAGGGGCGCTTAGAGCGGCAGCATAAATGTTACCTACGCATCCATATATTACACGTATACTTCAATACCTACTGAGTATTTGCATTCCGTTGGAAGAACCTCTTCTTTGTAATATTTGGTCCTAGCACTAAGGTCTTCGACAGCTCTTTATATCTGCTCCACCCTAAGGTTATACGTTCTTTAACAATATGCTCGATTGACTCATTTACTAGCCCACATGCTCGACAATCTGTACTTTACCCCTCCCTATATTTAGATGTTTGTAATCTTGTACCCAACATTTCTGCTCTGGCATCTGCCAATAGCCCACTCGCTCTTGAATTATCGTATACCCAATCTACCCCGCCCCTTTCCCGCTTCTCCTTTCCATATAGAGTTGCCAAATTTGATCTGGAATCCATCGTCAATTTCCATTAGTCTGTATATACCCTCGCTGTTATTTATTGCTGACTATTGTACCCAATCTCCTTAGCTGCAAACTCTACTCTGCAATCCCACGTCGTTTTAATCCTAAGTGCCATCTTTACCAGCTGCATCTGTCTAACCCATCTTTTATTTGTGACATTTTTAATCCTAATACTAAATCATCGCTTACTTCGTACTTCCCTTTGTATTAATTTTGACATTCCCCCTTTCCCCTCAAGAAATTCCCTGGCGCTATTAAAACGGCAACCCAACGCAAATCTTATCACTTCTCTTTGTATTGTTTTTAACTTCTTTCCCAACCCCGCGCTGTGGACCAGAGAGGCATTAGCAAAGGCCAATCCTGGCACATACATGGCCTTCCATATATTCATTTTTACTATATATTTATTAAACCCCCAGAGCCCCTTACACCTTACTGCATTTCTTCCTCTTTCAGGCTTCCTCCTCCTTATATCTTCGTAATATCGTAATATATCTTGGTCCTCTAAATAATCATGCCCTGTAGTCATTGTCACCCAATCATTTCCCTGTACTACCAGCTTCCTTTCCCCCCTAATCCCATTAAATACATAAAATGCGCTATTTTTTTTTATTAAACGTCATGCTTAGTTCCTTCGCTGCTTCCCCACATACATTCAACATTTGTTGAACTTTGCTAGTGCCCCGCCTTAACACTGCCATATCGTCAGCAAAATATATCTCTATAGATCGCCATAGAGACTTCTGGCCCGTTCGGACCGGAGTGTACGCAAATTTTATAGTTTGCTAATGACAATAAAAAGCATATGTTTTATTTAGATAAGATAATAATCTACAAGTTCTAAAACTAGCTGCCTAGGTGTACTTTTTATTGAATGAGTTTATCCAGCTGTACGGGCAGCTGTTGTTACACCCCGGCGCTTTGGGCGTCACCTTTCTCTGGTTTTAATAGCTCGTCAATATTGCGGTTTGTAACGTGGAATGCAAATTCAATTTGCTTTGTTGCGTTCTTATGATGTGTGTAACGTTTTGGTTAAAATTAGTATACCATACTCTCTGAAAGCAGTGTCATTGATATAATTTGGTAAACTTCACAATTATTATTGGTTCGGTAAAAGACATTCTATATTCGCATAGGGTGAGGCATACTTGGCAGCCACCTATTATAATAAGAAAGACGTGAAGTAGGCGCGCCTGGCATCGAGTTGTCCTCGTTTAGCCTGCTTCGCTTTTCCTCTGCCGTATAGTTCCCTTCTTCCTTAAGTCCCCCAAAAACTTTAAAGGGTTTAAGTGATCCACGATCAAGCAGCTCCCTAAACTTTTCGACGACATCAACTTGCACGTCGAAGCCGTTGTTGAGCAGTACGTCTAATTCAGCCCGCCCAATGTTGTGACTTTTACGCCTGCTCTTGTTCCGGCCGTAGGCGTGATGTAGCCCGTGAGAAATAAGTCAGCTGCTTAGCTAATTTACTCGAGGAAGGTTACAGGAACGGATGTAAACGGCTGACTAATAAACGCGTTCACACGCGGGAGCTCCTCTGGCACGCCGTGGCTCTCTACGGTCTTACAAGCTGTCTGATTTTCTGGTTTGTGTCGGTTCGTTTATACGGGCATGTAGTCAGCTCTCGCTTTATCTCGGTGTGCTACAACTCGTAATCTTGGTGTTGGGTGCGTCATCGCTTGCTCTGGAGTTGCGGGCTGGATCGGCTGGCTAGTTTCGTGCTTGGGATCGGAATTGAGTCAAACTTTCTCAAATAGCTTATCGGCTCTGCTTGTATTTTGGCGGTGCAGTTGCCATGGGCTGAATAGTAGTATATTCGTAGCGGCAACTAGTAATACTTCGGCCTAAAAACACGTTGTGCAAATGGTTTTCCCAGTGCCAAATGTATGAAACGAGCAGTCGGATATATGGTCTGAACACATGGCTCGTGAAGTTTGTAGTGTACACAACATATTATTTTACTTAGTGGTGGGACAATACGATGGGTACTCACTTTGCAATACTTTTATCATACAATAAGCTGCAGCAAGAGCGCACAGAAACCATCTTGGAAGACTTATACGAGAAGGTTGCCTTTCAAATCCTTCGCCCACGCAAAATATCAGCTCACGTACAGCTCTCGCCGCTGTTCGCTTTCTTCTGAAGTAGAGGCTATCTATTGCTTATGTAGATTTCATATACATTAGGTAGATGTAGTTCATCAACTAGCTACCGCTCAAGATACAATAATAATAATAATAATAGTTTTAACAGGGGTTTATTATTATCATTATGTACATGTTTTACAATTACGAATATATTAATTATATAACATCATTGTTATTGCTCGAGTGTCGCTGACCACTCAACATCATCTTGGCGTTGCCTCTCTGAAGCTCCAATGACACCCTCTGTCGGAGGAACTCGGTCGATCTTGGCTCCGCTCTAGCCTCAAAGAGCTTCTTCCCAAGCTCTTTCGTCAGTTTGAGTGCATCCTTGCCCCAAAGGCCAGATGACTCGAGACCAAACGCCATTACCACGTGGTCCTCAAGAAGATGCGCGTATAGGCGCCGTTTGTGCATCTCCCGTTGGTGAATGCTGTAACCGACGCCCGCCCTGGCTAGTGCACGATATCCGAGGGCGTACGTGTCAGAGAGCGTGATGTCACACGCCAGCGGCCGATTATGGTCTCAGTCCCGGTTGGTAAGGCCATCTGGTCAACGCCTGTCGTCCCTCTGCAGTCCACCAGGCTCCAGCGTGACGCGGTAGCCGGCTTGCCTAGAAGCGCGTCCGAGGACGTCATTGATAGCATCGTGGCGGCCCTGCGTAAGCCCCGCCAGCTCATCCACTGTTCCACCGCATGGACATTCCTCTTCCTCAAAATAGCAATGCCAAGTCTAAGACCACTAGCGGCACGGAACTGGTCGTCGGTCAACTTACTGCCTACGAGCTCGGAGGGAAACACGTCGAGCCACGCTTCAGCGGCGTCGGATGAGACCGCTTTCAGCCTAATATTGTCTACATCTAACTCGCAGGCCGACAAAAAGTTAAGTGGGTAGCCTGAGTGGCGATTTGGTCCCACCCCTTCTGTCTAGTGACCTGTTCCTCAGAAGGACGACTAGACTGACGCGCGTCCCAGAGCCGAACGGCGTCTTGTTGGTGGCTGATGGATCCGCCGGCAGTAATGGCCACTGCGCAGGCGCAGCTATGTGACGAGGCCAGGAAGGCGGGCAAAGCAAGGTTCGTGGCCGAGCGAATGCCCATTCCACCCAGCCAGACCGGCTTGCCTGCATTCATGCCTTATCCTCGACCGTCAGATCAAGGATATTTTCCAAGGCTCTCCTCACCTGGTAGTCGAGATTCAAAGTTTCTGATGGCAGAAGGAAGGCAGGTGAAGTCCGAAGACTTTTTGCACTCCCATTGCGAGCTGCAGCCCGCCCCATTGCTCAAACGCTCCAAGATCATTGATGTCTTTGAGCAACACCGACGGATCGTTGTCAAGGAGGGTCCCATCGTCATGTTAGAACAGAGGGACCCATCATGTCATCTGCTTGAAATACTGATGCAGAAGCAGGCTAACGCAAGAGGAGCCGCTACGTGCCCCTGCTGACAACCAACCGATGACGTGATTTCGGTCTCACCGAAAATCAGGGGAGTCGGCCTGCTATACGCTTGGTGCATCATTTGATAGAGCGCCGGGGCGTGCTTGGAAACCTCTGTTGAAGGATGCCCCCGTTTGTTTAAGTTGAAAGCATTTTTAAAACGGTAACTGCTGTTGCTTGCAGTGTGCCAAGGAAACGCCGGTTGTATTGTCGGTTCCATGGAATAATAATTAGGAACTAGGAGAAGACAAGGAGTGCATATTCACACCTCACAATTGTAACGTTTAAATAGTAATAATAATAATAAAAGCACTTTACCAGCTATTAAATGTCAAGAAGATCTTCAAACTTACGACGATACTGCAAGAAGTATTTTAGGTAAGGTAATAAACGTCGACCTGCATGATAACACTTGGAAAAGAGCAACCTATGGCAGCTATACATACGATTATACCCAAGCTTCTGGCAAGAACGTCCCACACAGCATACATGATGCAGAGCTGTTAGACAGCCTCCAATCCCCAGTGGAAAACTGTCTTTCTGGCAGCACGAAACACATTTAGTGGAGGTTTTCTAAAGTGTCTCCCTTCTGCGCAGCTGGGTACCATGCTGGACAACACCTCATTCTGCATGCTAACAGCTTTTCGAATAGGTGCCCCGATTTGCAACCCCTACAGTTGCAACGCATCTGGTACCACAGTAACTGAGGATAGACTTCACCCTCTTAGCTCCAATAATAATAAGCACACGTTCACACCTCACCATAGTCTTAACTGGGAAGTATTAATGAAAATGATAAACGTGCTAAAAACAACAACACCTACAATAACCAAATACACAACAAAAACTCTGGCCCAGAGAATAGAGGTAGCCATAGATTTGCAATCCGGCATTTAACAGGGAGACCTTAGAAGGCCAGCCTGTTCCGCCTTGACATTTCCAGTCTAGTGCCGGGTTTAGAGAGTCTAACATTTGGTGCCTAGATAGTACCTAGGCAACCTGCGGCGCAGCCGGCAGTAAAAGACAGAATAACGAGATCTACGGATCAATCTCGTTACTATGTCTTTTACTAGACGGTTTAAAAAAGAAAAAGATTGACTCTCAAAGCGTCGAAATGTGAAGTTGTGGGCATAGGGAGCGCATCTCAAGATGGAGACGGCGCAACTCGAACAATCTGAAGTACTTCCCGCAATAATTCAAGTTGAAGGGAGCGCCCTTAAAAGCCCGACTCACGTTGGATGGAATCTCGCGGGCCCTTTCCACGAATCGAGAGGTTCATGCAAAAATTCGCTCACGCCTGACAAGTATACAGGCAGCTCTCTGTCACTCGGAGTCACTCTCCAATATGTGAGGGGGTCCTAGCATGAGGAAGGTTGCTGACCTCGCCGCCGCCTGCTACGCTACTTTGCTAGACCAGCTGGATCGCTAGCAAAATCGCTCGTCGATGAACCTTAACAAGGCCAGCATTCCTCTGGGTGCTGGCTTTACGTCCTGCCCTCACGCCAACTCGGCATCCCAATTTCCTCCGCATGATGTCGGTTTCATGCCCGGACACAGATTCTGAGACAGATAATGACTTTGACCGTCTGCAGCTTCAGTTGTGAACGCCGTGGGCAGAACAAACGTACGAGGGAATGCTAGCACACGTTTACACCTCACAACAACAACAGCAACAGCAACAACAACAACAACAACAACAACAAAAGTAATAGTAAACATTTGCCAGCCTTGCTTGTGTCTGCCGTGCGGCCAACCTGTTGACTTTAACGGTCTATGCTCTTCGGAATAGGCTAAAAAAAATTGTCATCAAGACCGTGCTGCTGCTGTTTGGTGCAGTTGGACAGATGTGCTTCTGCCGAGCAACGAAACGATGAATAATGAAGAGTAGTGCCAGCTGCTCGACCGAAGCAGGCCGTCGTGAAGAAGTGCCTCAAATTCTGCAATCGTAGACGGGTGGCCTTCCACATGAAAATGCCCGTCAGCATACAGCGGTGGCGACCTGCCGCAATCTAATTCCCCTCCTTCAGGTTATCATCTGCTCTGCTCACTTCACGAGTCTCTGAAAGAAAAGGTTGTTTGAACATTGTAAGGGTAAACAAACAAAGCATTTAGAAAACATGGAAATTTCTTATTAAGAGTTGGACTAAGGTTTTAGAGAGAGACAATATATATATATATATATATATATAGAAAATATTGTGATGATTTATTAATATTTATATAATTAATACGTTCGCACACTCGGCAGTGCTCGCCTTAATAAAAATTGTGGTAAAAAGGTGTCACGTGAGGTTAAGAATCAGCTGTCCGTGTCCTTGCTTTATGGTAGCCCCCGCTCTTATGGACCGGGTACGAGCGGTATATCCTCAAGTTTCCTTGCAATGTTAAAACGGTAAGATCCATAAGATTCCTCTTCGTGACGCCGAGCCCCAAGAGCGTACTCGCAGATTCAGAGTCCCACACACCACTCATAGAGATAGTGATGGATTCGAATCTGCGAGGTTTTTGCTGGTCGGGGAGCGCCGCTCTTAGGAACTCGACGTCATATTTGGTGATCTTGTCCTGCCGCGCTTTTGCGAGGTCCTTGTTCGGGCCGCAAACCTCGGCATCTAAAACCCAGACCTTGGTTGGTGTTGTTATGACGAAGTCGGGCTTTAGACCCGGTGCGCCCGGTCGACGGAATACTCGCTCACGAACCACCTCATGACCCTTTCGCGGAGAGGACGCGCCACGCGATCACCGACGTCGTCATGTCTTTTTATAGTTTGTTTGTGCGTTGTAACGCACATCTCAGCGACATGAGCCAAAGTCTCAGGCGCATGACACCCTGCCTACAACGTTTGTTATAGCCCGGGCGTCTTCTGGCCAATCTGGCACGCGTTGGTAGTGCGTTGATCCTGAGCTTTAGTAGGTTTAAATACTCCTTACCAGATAGGTAGAGCATACCCTTAATCCAGTAATGTACAAAGGGCGTTTCGTGTGTTTTTTAAAATGTGCCCCATCGAACGTGTTGTGTAGTTGTTGAGACCAGTAATCGGTCTCTTGTGTAGCGGTCTCAATGGAGGTTCCCAAGCGCTCGCAAAGAAGTCTTGTTTTCGCAAGCTCTTTTGTGAAGTGCTCGGTGGTTAGCATCCATTGGACCCCAGGGTGCGTGGAGTGTTGTAGTGCTGTCAGACGGAAGAGGCGGAGTCTGGGGATAAATGTTTGGAGGCAGGGGATGTCCAGACCGCCGTGTGCTGTGTGCGTGTACAGGTAGGCGTTCGGCACCGAGTTGTCGAGCTTAAGCCATTTCGACTTAACAACCTTTCTGATCTCTTTATCTAGGTCGCTAAGGAGTGCATGAAATGGTCTGAGACCGGAGACCAGTTTATATAGGAGGCGGGGAATAAGAAAGTCTTTCAAAAATAAGAGTTTTTGGTGGGTTTAAGGGGAGCTATCGTGAGTCTGTTGAGTAAATTAAGGAGTAAATTCTTGGTGGAGTCAACTCTGCCATTGCTGTCAAAGTCGACACCAAGATATCTCCATTGATCGCTCATACCTTTAACTGGCAATTGCCGATCTCCAACGTTAAATTCTGGTACGGTATTAATACAACCTTTACCTTCCTTTCTATTAAATAGGTGGGAGATAGTAAAGCTTTATTATTATTAATTTCAAGGCCTATATATATGTGATTAACTGACGTGATACCAGTGGAAGTATGTATAAAATACATGTTTGTTATGTCTTATAAATTCGACAGAAATTTCTGAGTGATCCAATAATTGTAATTACAAAATGTATGTACGAACTGAAAATAGGTAATTCACCATTTAAGCATGTTAAGGTAGCCAATTATTTCTCTCTCTCTATATATATATATATATATATAACTAAAATATAATATATATATATATATATATATATATATATATATATATTCAACCGGTTTGGTTGTTACAACTTTTCGTACCTTTCTATATATATATATATATATATATATATGGTTTTAAATAGAAAGGTACGAAACGTTGTAACAACCAAACCGGTTGAAATTTGAACATGTCGCTGTCGAAAACGTAGTGAGACATCTAGGAACGCCAATGGAGTGCCCGGCGTGATTAAGCGCATGACTGAGAAGAAAGGGGCCAGCCGTTCGGATCGTCTGATGCCTCATCTTTCACGTTCAATGTATGAAACGTTTGCGATTACGCTCATAGAACAATCACATTTAGGAAAAGTGCTATGAAACCATTTTAGTACTAAATCCATGGTGATTCAATTTTTTATATGACTGCAGTAAGCCGTTTTCTCTCTAGCCTACGTGCTGCCAAAAGTATTTAAAAGATATTTTGATCATGGAGCTAAACTGCATTGAAAACAACGTTTCCTGGTTTTAACTGTAGTCATTAGCATTGCGCTATTGCTGCGATATATGTATATATAGGCTTATGTATAAGCTCCATTTCACATATACAAGTAGTCGTGGTTTAGTGATGGGTTCATTTTGCTTATACAAAAATATTGCATAATGATTGTGACGCATTGCCTGTACGGGACTCTGCCAATTAACTATTGATATTAATTATGTGAAGATAGATCATGAGAAGGAGTTCTTCTCGAGGTGAATTCGATGTCGCTCTGTGGTGCTTGAATTGGTGACGACCGACCAATGTTAGCCTATGTATGCAGATTTCTGCATGGTTGAATTTTGTGGAATTGTGTGAATTTGACTGATACAGATAAATAATAAAGGGTGGTTTGGAAAAGCTATGATCGGCATTTTAAAATTAATTATGGCCTTGACATATATTGTGACATATCGCCTGTAAAAGAGCATGTCGAAGAGACGACTGGTTGATTACAAGCGTCATTTAATTATGAATAAAAGGTGAGGCATAACATAAAAATGAGGTTCTTAATGTTTGCAAACTTATTTATTTATATATATATATATATATATATATATATATATATATATATATATACAAACCTTATTTATTTATTTATATATATATATATATATATATATATATATATATATATACACACAGTTGTAAAAAGTCGCGTCTCATAGAACAACGGGTGTACCTCAACCAACACATATTCCTATTCATGAGGATATTTGTCGACCATTTCTGTTTTCGCGAGGCGTACCTTTCCCATAGATCGTCAGTAAATAATAGGCGTAAACATGTAAAAAAAGCCCGTCTATTTTGGCTGGTACGATACGTGTGCGGCGTTTCTTTATGTTGGGTTATATATAGGGAGTATATATATATATAGAGAGTGTGCGTACTGAGAGACATGTGTTATATTTAGCCGCTAACTAGCTAGGATTACTGAAGGGGACCACGTGAAAGCCGAGCGCCCTGTGATATCTCAGAGAGTAGGCGCCCCGGACCGTCGATGGAGTTTGCCTGTGGTTGCGCCGTGGGCGTGGCGTCGAGGCTACATACATAGAGGCAGCGAAAGAGTTCGTTCGCGTTTCGCTGAGCGAACCCTCGGATGCAGGCCGCCAATCGCGGGGTTGATTGCACTTTTCATCGCTTTCAATGCTCATCGTCCTCGAAGAGCTAAGCGTAGCTAAGCGCAGGCGTCGATCTCCCGTCGTGCGAAGCTTCTAAGATCTGTTGCTCCCGGAACGCGTTGACTAAACTACACGTGGCTCGATACAACGCCCACAGGAGCTGGAGCTGTCAAACATTGTAGCGAACCAGCCAACGAGAGAGAGAGAGAGAGAGAGAGAGAGAGAGAGAGAGAGAGAGAGATAATAGAGATAGATATAGAAGATAAGATAGAGCGAGATATATATATAATATAATATATAAAAATATATATAGATATATATATAATATATAGATATAATAAGATATATTATATATATATAAATATATATATATAAATATAAATAAATATATATATATATATATATAGTTTTGTTTAATTTGTGTGAGATGCATACCACAACACATCTCTCGAATAAAACACCTGTGTTTCTAGTAGCATGTTTGACATACATCGACAAGTCGAACAAAGAAAAACGATCCACAGCGTTCCGGAGCCAGCGTATCGCCTTAAAAGTTTACGCGACGCGGCAATGCGAAAATGATTCCTGACACTTGACTCACTTCTCTCTCTCTCTCTCTCGAGTGAGAGAGAGAGAGGCCTGATGGTGGAACTGATGTGTAATATATATAAAGCAATTATTTGCTGATAACAAAATAAATACGAATTGTAATTACTATATTGCCACCATGGAGCGTATATACTCGCTTCGACTCATCTAACAGACAACGAGTTATAATAACGGCCCGCATTGTCAGTGATCAGGAAGAAACGACTGCTCTAAGCCGCGCTATCGCCGCCAAAATCAAACGATAATCATAATACTAATAATAACAATACAAAAGGCTGCCCCAAGAGCGCTGTTGCACCGGCGTACTGACGAAACAGACGTGACAACAACGGGAGATGATCAAACGGCACTGCACAAACACCAACAAATATGCGTGGTAGTAGTAGTAATAATAAGAAGAACAAAGTAAACTAAACAGTATAATAATTATAATCAATAACATATCTGTCTATTACACGAGAAAACAAAAAACTGTAGAATATCCGACCGGCGTTCAGCTTGGCCGTGGAGCATAATCGAACGTATGTCTGTATGTCTGGAGAGCGAAAGAGCCTGTGTATCTGGTTGATCCGCTGTGCCGGTCTTCCACCACCTCACGCCATAGCGCCGTTGACAGTTCATAAGGCCGACGACAGGTCACATCAACACATCAGCGGCAGCAGCAACAGCATTATCGCTACCATCATCATCATCATCATCACCATCATTATCATACCAATAATATCAATAAAAACAAATAATACCAATCATCATAATAATAATAACAGTAATGGAACGATTCTCCCCTCCCTTCGTTCTAATCGGGGGGGCGCCACGTTCTACTACTACTACTACTACTACGACGACTATTCGATTCCCTGCTGGCGGCCATGCTCGCCTCTAAGCAGCCGGCATGGCGCTCGCCTCTAAGCCGCCGATAAGACAGCCCCACACAGCCAACCAATAGTAGTAGTCCTAGCTAAAGCCCATAGGCTAACCCCTCTCGTTCGCCCTCTTGTCACCCCCTCTCTCTCTCTCTCGCACTCGCCTTCCACCCCCGCACATCTCTCTCTCTCTCTCTGCGTCCTGCGCTCTCTAACCATGGTGCGGCGCAAGGCTGCGGGACAGATAAACCGGCAGCAGGACAGCAGCAGGCGGACAGACAGGAACGAAACCATGCCCGGCGCGCCATTTGATCAGTTTTGAATTTGGCGCCACTGAGCACCTGTCGGTCGAAGTTGGACACGAAGCTAAGTGCACCATTACCGGCGCCAGAACGTGGCGGCGGGCGCGCCAAGGCGGCGAGGTGCAACAACTGAGAGCGGCGGGTTTTCTCTCGAGTGGTAATCGCCAACCCGCCAGTTCTCCGGTGTGGCGGACTTGGATTGTGCTGGCTTACTGGCTGTGTGTGTTCAGCCAACTTTGTTCATAGTGTCATCTCTGGGCGTCGAGCACGGCCGCCTTCAGTGTAGCCAGTCAGTCAGTTGGACATCGAGCAGACAGACGGTCACTGCTGCTAGAAATTGCCGCCACGCAGTGTCGTGATCGAGTGTAGCCGGGCGGCTAGTTGACGAAAGCCGGCCGTAACCAACAACGCCCGGCCGTA
>QVRM01000670.1:0-57500 GCA_003439945.1 Dermanyssus gallinae | reverse complement strand
GGGGCTATTCGTGCATCGTGTATCGTATAGACGATAGACGCACTGTATCGCCCTGTCAACCAACCGGTCTACGCACGACCGGCTTATGGATGATCATGGTCATAGGCCATGTTTATGTTGGGTCATGATGTGACCGTTAATCATCATCATCATCATCATTATCAGCGGTGACCGTTAATCATAATCCTCATCATCAGCATCATCATCATCATCGATGGTGGTGGTGGTGGTTGGGGTGGTGGGGTTGATTGGGGGTTTGTGTGTGTATGTGGCCAAAGACGGCCAAAGTATTCGCGTTAGCAGCCAATGTAATAGCTGCTACGCAAACTGCAACTACAGTGATAGATACGAGAAGAGTGGTGGCGATCTTTTTGTTCTGCTGCGTACATATGGCGGGCGGCAGCACATCACGGGTGGTGCCGGCACCACCACCGGCGGCGGCGTAAAGCAGCGGCGTCGGCGAGCAGGCGAATCGGTCGAGCGAACCGAGCTATCGCCGCCGTCGACAGTGAGATAGTAGATAAATGTTCGCAGTTGTTATTTGGGGGGAGCGCGGTTGGGGGGTGCTACAGTGGGGGCAGCGACGTTAGCCGACGTCGACGACGGGTTATTATCGAGTTGCTGGACGCAAAACAACGTGAAACGAATAGGACAACAGCATGGACATTGAGCGGGAAGGAAAACCGCTTTCTCCCCCCCCCCCCCCCGCCTCCCTGCGTCCCCCCGCAGAGATAGCGGAGACTGTCTCCTCGTATATAGATATATATATATATATATTTAGTGCAACACATGTCTCGACGCTCGCAATGGGACTTAAGGCATGTGGCACGGAAATGTGAAATATGTGTAATGTGACATATTATTAGTATTATTATTATTATTGTTATTGTCAATTTCTTAAATATTATATGATCAATAGAGAGCAGATGGCCGTCGACACTCACACTCGTAGTTAGTAGTTGTCACGGATTCGATTCCGGCAAGAGAGGCGTCATCCCTCTCTCATCACCCTGCTTCAAAGTGTGATATCATTTTCTAACATTTGCAGCTCATTATTCAGGCTATATCAAATAAAGTGAACGTACACATTTAACCAGACACACAACGTACATACAATTAAAGATGGGTGCGTGTGTGTGAATGAGCATATGTGAGTGAGCGAGTAGGGATGGATGGAGCAAAGGGCATCCCGAGATGAGACGTTATCGAGACAGCGTGTGTTGTTCCCCGCCCCATTGAAGAGTAGCGGGATCACGTGAAACGGTCGCCCCTCTCTCTCCCTTATCTCTCCCCTCTCTCTCTCTCTCTCTCTCTCTCTCTCTCTCGAGCAAGCTAATGAAATACACACGCACAAGTGTTTATCGTTGTTTGCCTTTCTATGTACCTTCCTCTCCCTCTCTCTCTCTAGCGCTCTCTCTCTCTCTCTGCGTCTTGTCCTGATATCCTCTCAATTTTGCATTCGCTTTCCCCGCGTTTACTCGGTGCGCTTCCACTCGCGGAACAACAAGTGGAAACCGCAACGGCAGCAGCGGCTGTCTGAGAGACGATAAGAGGGAACATGTTGTTGCAATTGGCGTGGCTATGATGAGCGGCCTACCTAGCTGGGTTCTGTATGCAGTATACAGAGATTGCGAGTACGGTGATGTGAATGCATGTATGTATTTATGAATCTCTATGTATGTGTGTACCATATATGCGCCGGGCACATGCAAGATACACCGATATGGTAGAGACAAGAGAGATGCGTCCGATTGGTTTGATTATGTCGTTGTCATTGTCTCTCTCTGTGTTATGGTTCTGCGTCGTCTTTCAATTCTGCGTATATGCTGTTGCTATTGGTGTTGTTGTTGTTGTTGTTGCTTGTTTGTTTGTTGTTAGTGTTGTTTGGTTTCTCCGTCTATGCAGCAATGTAAAAAACAGTTCCGGGGACGTTAAATTTTGGCTGAGGGTCAGCCCGAAAAACTTTGCTTTAGTGTTGTTTGGTTGTTGTTGTTTGTCTTACTACGCTTGAATAGACCGAATGGTAGCTTCACTGCGCACTTCACTAGGCATGGGCATGAGGGGTGGCTAAGATGTAGATATGCTATATTATCATCATCGTCGTCATCATCATCATCACCATCACAATCATCATCATTATCGTCATCATTAGACTTCCGCTACTCCTTTTTCGGCAGTGGTGCCAATGTGCAGGTGGTGCTGCTGCTTATGTTGCGGTTGAAGTTTTGCCCGATAGTTTGTTCAGACTTCAAGCTGCTACCAAGCTCTTATATATCAGGAAAAAATACCTAGAAGATGCTGCGCTTCTGCTTACGTCTGCCATATACACATGAAAGGCTGTCGTTGTAGTTGTCGTCGTCGAAGATGAAGAAAAAGAAGACCGGAAAGGCGACTTTAGTACTTATTTGCCGTGAATGTAGCTCAATGGCTGAACGACCGACACGATGCTGCCCCCCTTTTCACTTCTTGCTCATAGACAAATATTATTATTATTATTATTATTTTACGACTGTGCTGAATGAACGCTTCTCAGTTTTTGTTATGAGCTACATTCGGGTCAGCCCATGGTGTCTAGAATACAAGCCACGTTTCCTCTACGCGAACAACAAACAGCCTATGGCATTGCGCTTGCCTCCGAAATATCGCTTTGCGTCGGTCGTTATTGCTATTAGAATTATTATTGTCCGTTATTATAGTTATTTCTAATTTTGATTTGTATCACATTTGATGCTCGGTTGTGTGCGGTGGTGGCATTTGCTATAACTCACATACATTTGCGGCACTGGTCACATCGCCAACTGATCAGACGCGTTTCTCAGTGACGCGTAATCAGTAGTAGTCGTAGTAGTAGTAGTAATATAGTGCTATTCTCCATACCGATGAATGTGAGCCGAGGAGATTTCAGCTAACAGAGGACGATGAGG
This sequence comes from Dermanyssus gallinae, assembly GCA_003439945.1. NCBI lineage: Eukaryota > Metazoa > Arthropoda > Arachnida > Mesostigmata > Dermanyssidae > Dermanyssus > Dermanyssus gallinae. The sequence continues at coordinate 54,576 of QVRM01000670.1, read as the reverse complement.
AGGAAGAGGAACAGCCGCCCAACGAAGTCAGGCGGTCGTGAGGTTTTGTAACAAGCAGGTAGCGTGGGGCTAACGGTCGGCGGACAGACGGGGGCCGTTTGCTAGGTGGTGATGATATCACCATTATCAACTAGCGGCATTGCCGGCGGCGGGGGTGGTCGACTCGTGGTGGTGGTGGTGGTGGTGGTGGTGGAGGAGGACAATCGTGGGGCTGCTTTGTTCCTCCCCCCCCCGCACGTCAGGGCCCTGCGGGTCGGCCGGAAGCCTTATTAGTCAGGGAGCCCTTCGGAGGCTCCGGCGCCGGGTCGAGCCGGGCCGATCCGACGGCCGGTCGTCCGGAGCATGTCCAGAAAGGGACGAGCGAGAAATTGACTGTCGTCGTGAGAAAGGGAGATGGGCCAGATGGAAAGACGCACCACAACGAGAGAGCATAGGGAGCAGAGGAACATGGGGAGGCCGAAGGGAAGAGAGGGAGAGGAATATGGGGAGGCCGAGGGAGGGGGATATGGGGAGGTCGAAGGGGGGAGGGAGAGTTAGGAGTAAAGGCTAGTGACGTCATCCATGGTGGTGGTGGTGGCTGCGGTTGTTGTCGTCGTAGCAGCGCGTCAGCGATGAAACATATGTGGGCGCGTTCATTCAATGCACGGCACGCCGTCACGCCAGCACACGTGACGTCATCCACCGTCGGCTGGCGTCGAAGGGGCTAATGCTAGAAGAAGAGCACGAACGGGCGGCAGGCGGGCGGGCGGTGAGGGCGTGGGGATGAACACGATGGCGCCAACGAACATGACGAAACACGCTGACCACATGCGTACGCGGTGTGGTGTCGACGCCGGCCGGCCGGCGAGAAAGCATTGTCATCGTGATGCGTGAGAAGAACGCGCGCACGGAGGAAGAGAAAGAAGCTTTGCCAGAAGCGGGCTGATGACCGCCACGATAGTGGTGATGGTGATGATGATACCGATGTCCATGATGATGATGATGATTATGATACCAATGCTAATGCCAATGATGATGATGATGATGTCAACGCCCATGATGATGATGATGATGTTGAGGAGCATGATCCGATGTCCACGATGATGCTACGGATGATGATTTTCATTGTTTTGTATCGTTTGGTCTGGCCAAAGTGGTAGGCGGCGACGCAACGGCAGAGAGGCAGACAGAGAGAAAAGGGCGAATGAAAGGCCAATAAATAAGTCAAAGATGAGATGGAGAAATACGGTCCCACCCACACTATATATATAGCAATTGTTGTTGATGTACATAGATAAGCCCGCCATCGAACTGTAAAGCGATTTTTAACATTTTCTGTAATTATTTAAAGTCATTTTGTTCGATCAAAGTGCATTTGCACCAACAAATGCTGTGAATAACCTGTTTTCTTGCCGAGAAGCTCGTCAGGATAGTTCCTCTGTTAATAAAAAAATGGACCTCTACAATTAAAGCTGCGTTGAAAAAAAATATATATATATATATTTACTTAGGGAGATGGTCTAACTTTTCAGTTTTTAGTTGTCATTTCGAGTTATATTGTCTACCAAGTTATACCTCAGTGTGCTCCTTTGCCTTGTGTGTCAGTATCGCCAATAATGTGGTATAGGTAGCAACTTCTGTTTTTATTATCTTACTTTTCTCTTTTTATCACCAAAGCCTTGTACCATTTTTCATGACGAGAACTTAAGCATGTGAAATTAAAATGAATTGAAAATATATATCGCTAATGTTGTGCTATTCGTTGTTGCTTTGTTACAGGTAAAAAGAAAGTGAAGGGTCGCACCATGGAGTTGAACGATTTCCTCTCCGAGGGCGGAAAGCCGATTCAGGCTGGATTCACTCTTCTCCAGAGGAAAATCGATTGGTCGGCGGATAGCAGCATCGTTGGTGAGTAACGCTCTAGTTTACTTGTTATATATATATATATATATATATATGACGCTAATCTACTTGACGCCAGAAGTAGAAATATTATTATAGTTAGAGTTATTAAAGACGAAGAAGAAGAACGACATGCGGAAGAAGTAAATTCAGTCAGATAACAACAGCGATAGCATAACGAAGCGACAGCCGAAAAAGGCAAACGCTATAACGCTATGTTGAGCGGGCAACCACGATTATCGGACGTTATGACGACAAAAGCGCCGACTGACTGGTGGCAATTGCAACTCTAACACGACAGCAACAGCGACAACAACAACAAAAACAGCAAGAACCCTCCAAAGGACATCGCCACAACACTGGTCAAACGCAGCAGCAGCAGGGAACAATCGTAAAACAGCGATTACTCTTCTGTCTTAACATCGTTTAATGGTCGTTGCCGCCGTTATTGTTGCAGCTGCTGCTGTTGTTGTTGCTGCTGTGGGTGTTAACATTGGCAACTAAACGTTATTGCCATGATTGCTCGTCTTGAACGCATCAATTGTTGACTGTCACGCTACAACAACCCGTCGTGTTGTTGTTGTCGTAGTTGTTGTTATTGTTGTTTGGTCGCCGGTTTCTTACTTAACCAGATTGCTTTTTTGGCCTTGTGCCGCATTCGATTAAAAGCCACAGTCGACTAGAATGGAGAACGGTGTGTCATTAATTTCATCAATACCTGGTTATCCAGTTGACGTTTGTTAGTGCGATGTTTGGGTGGACTCTATGTCTGGAAACATGAAGGCCATTTACGCACAGAAGTGATATCTAAGTAAACTGGAATAGACAATCTCCAGAGGTTGGTATCACTGACCCATTGTTTGTCTGTTAGAACTAAATGCGCTAAATTTGTTGGCGTTAGCTATGTCGTGTATATCGACTTGTATTCGTATTGTTTTTATTTACAATGCGTTCAACGAAATCAAATGGAAATATATCTCTAGCTGCGTGTCTCTTTATTGCCAGTCTGTCATCGCTGTAATAATTATAGATCACTTAGACAGTTTTGTAATATGAATTAACGAATCAATTGAGATACGTGTAATTTCATATATAAGTAATCTCTCGTCTCATAATATATATATATATATATATATATATATATGCATCGTGTCCCGAAATATTTATACATGCATATGAAGATATCCTAGTCTACTTCTATCAAGGTAACACGTACTTACATACTGTTCTGTATTTGGTTCCCTGGTCACTTGACCACTACTCTAGATGTGGTTCTTCCAACGGCGCCACTCTCATCGAGAGGCGGTCTTGTCGACGACTCCAAGGTGCCCACTGAGCCTCCATTCCGTGCGTTCCTCGGTTGTGTGCCATTCGAAGCTACCGAGGAAGAAGTCGCCACGCTCTTCTCCGACCTAAAGGTAATGGAATGAACTAACTACGAAGAGTAGCAAAGCACTTTCGGTCTGCACGCGTTGCTAGGTACGATCATGACGTTTTTTTATTTGATGCTTCTTACTTGATCAGATTGTTGCTGTTGTTGTTCATGCTGCCTTCCTCTGTTAGGCATCGAGTAAGTCTCTGCTTTATTATTGGATTTTTGTAACACACCCAGCACCTGATAAACGGTCCGAGCTGCGTTTGCTCTCTTGGTCATTACACTTCCTTATAGTATTCGGTGTAGGTGTTTGTCGTGTGTGTATTATTATTATTATTGGTGGTGTGTCAATATTGGTATTTACCGCTGGCCTTCTACTGTATGTATGCAGATGCCTTTAACAGAAGAACACGATTTGGACTGGCAGTATCACAATATATACAATGCTAGATGAGTGATACACACAGAAATGAGATTTAATTATTTACTGCACACACTTTAGCTTTTAGTACGTTTGCGCCGCAATTTTAAATTTCATACTATTAACGCATATACTATATCTGTACCAACTTGACGCCGAGAGAGAAGGACGGAGAGAGAGAGAGAGATTACGATTGTAGTGACTGTTTTCAACAGAATCAGAGTTCATCATACACACACACAACCACACGTACGCCTACACAGACACGCCCACAAAATGCTTTATAACAAGTAAACCAACGTGTCAAGTCAGGGCCACGAACGAAGTGCGTCATCTCTCCGCGCTCATCTAACGGCGGCGGTGGTGTATGTTTGTGTTTGTTTATTTGTTCGGCAACTTGTCTGGTTTGGCATCGGCACGCTGGCTGGGTGGGTGGGTTGTCTAGCTCAACGAAATTCGTCTCGTTCGTGACGGAGCGGACCGGCCGAAAGGCTTCGGCTACGCCGACTTCGAAGATCGGGCGTCGCTGATCGCCGCTCTCAATCTCGACGGCGAACAGTTCCGCAACCGTCAGATCAAGATTTCGCTGCCGGTCGAGAACGAGGACGGCCGGGACCGTCGGGGCGGCTATGGCATGAGCGGCAGCCGGGGCATGCCCGAACGCGACTTGCCGAGCGACTGGCGCGCGGCGAAGCGCGACGATCCGGCGCCGGCGTCGGGTGGCCGAGACAGCGGGTTCAGTCGGGGCGGCGACCGGGACCGCTACGGAGACCGGGACCGGGACCGCGACCGAGGCGGTTTCGGCGGCGACCGTGACCGTGAACTCAACCAGAACTGGCGCTCGGGAGGAGGCGGCGGTGGTGCAGGTGCAGGCGGAGGCGGTGGTGGTTTTGATCGAGCCGGCAGCGGCGGCGGCGGTGGTGGCGGCGGATTCGGAAGCCGTTATGAGCCGCCTCGAGACAGAGGCATGTACCGCAGTGAAAACAATTCGTCGTCAGCCGAACGGCCCCGCTTAAACCTCGCTCCACGCACGAAACCGGTTGAACCGATTAAGGTATGAATGGCGACGCACACTTACGACGCATACACCTGCACAACATATATATATATATATATATATATATATAATATTTATAAACATATATATATATATAGAGACTATATATAATATATATATATATATAGAGACAGCGCCTCGACCTTGACGTCCAACGCGGGAACGCGGCGTCCGTCCGCGGCACGCTGCTGAAGTGGTCCCAACCCACTCTATACGAGATGGAGTAATATTCCCAGTGCACACGTTCTCAGGAGACAATTGTAGCTCCATCAGTATTCTTAATAAATCACGGTAATATATATATTCATATACATGCATATATATATATAATCCGGGTATATAGCTCGTGAGGGCACGAGCAGAGTGCAGAACAAAGTTGGCCTCCCGCCCTCCCCTGCCCATTTTTCGTCTCTGTTTGGCGCCTGTGCAAAAGTAACGCTATGGTGGCCCACCTGTGGCCCAACCGTCTCATGCGTTCCGCCTCCAACTTCACTAGTGAGCTGCTTGACAGCAGACGTTATATTTTGTTGGAAAACGTGTCGTGGCATTCCATCTGGATCATTAACTACTTAAATGTTACACAGTCGTTGGCTTCAGAATTATCACTGGTGGACTGATAATTGTTCGCAGCTCTCTGTTTCTGCCTATCCTTTTTTGATACGGCATCCTCCTGTGGGGAGGTGGAAATAATGTCCTCCGCAAGAACGGCCTTACTGAATAACGTGTTTCGAGCAATCTTCTCCAGATGACGATATGAGTTTGTAAAGTAAAGTCCCACGTTAACTGAAAGCCGCCGGATTTTCCGGAGTGTATGTTTGTGTGTTTTATGAGGTTGACGGAAAATTTTGAAGAAAGTCATTCAATACAACCTTTTTTCGCTAGTCAATTCAATTCCTTGGATGTATTGCAGAAAAAAACAATTTTTCCGGACGCGGTTGCTCAGTTAATAACAGTTCTCAATCGAACAAGTTGTTGTCCCCTCGAAACCCCGTTTTTTGCAATCGCAAATTTTGCGATGTCCGGCCAATCACATCGTTATCCCACAAAAAAAAGTGATTTCGCTGTAGTGACAGTATGGTCAGTTCCTTTCAAGTATGGTCAGTTCTTCTTCAACCATGAACACACTGTATATATATATATAAAGTATGGTCAGTTCTTCTTCAACCATGAACACACTGTATATATATATATATATATATATATTTATGCACAATGGATGATCTATATTGCAATATGCGTCTCTATGTGTTCTAGGTCACCACACCCGAGCCCGATGAGGAGAAGCCGGAGAAGCCGCGACCAAAAATTGAAAAGCCAAAATCGACTGACATTTTTGGAGCAGCGAAACCCGTCGACACGGCAGCAAAGGAACGCGAAATTGAGCGGCGGCTCGAGCAGCAACGGGCGGAAGGTGCCCGGGGAGGCGACGCGGACAACCGCGACAAAGAGAATCCGAACAATAATGACGACGACCACCACGCGAACAACAATAATAACAACAACAATGACGAGAATGATGACACAGGTCGGAGAGGCCCGAATCGGGTGAGTACGCCAGGTCGAGGCCGTCGAAATCCAACAACAATGTGTCATGCAGCAATTCCACCAGGGCTCGGACACTTGACGAGGCTGTATCGAGACAAGACGCAGACATATTATTCGAAGTCAATACGGCGGACGGTCGTCATGAGATGATATGAGCCTCACTACGACGATTAATAACTAGTTCGCTAGATATTGCTTTTTGTCGAGTTTAGATGTTGCTTTTGTTTGTGTCTCTTTAGATGACGTAGTTTCTTGAGCGTTGTTTGGAGCATCTGCGCTTGTACTCAGAAATGACCGCAGAGTGTATGTCTAGGTATAGGGTAGCTTATAATCTATCCTAGGTCGGGAACTAATTGTTGTTGTTTGTCATCTGTGTCTTGTGCGGGACGTCCTTGCACGTCATCAGGATGCGCCAGTGAAGTCCTGGCGTGACGAGTCGCGCGAGGAAAGAGAGAAACGGGAACGAGAACGCAAGGCGCGTGTTGAGCGCAGGATACCTGCCCCGCAGCAACTGGTCGAAGAGGAGCCAGTTGTAAGTATACAACATAATTATACAATAGATGTTTATTTTTCGTATATTACAATATGCATGTGGGGCACATATTACGGAAGATTAGCTATATATGTATTTATATATAGCTACATAATTCTATATATATATATATATATATATATATATATATATATATATATATATACAGTTTTCTTTTAATCAGAAAGATATACATAGCTGGCATATGTTTTAGATCTTTTTTGGCTGACATCGTGCTTCTCATTGTTCAATGTAGGTTTTGGCCAGCAAAAACCAGTTCGCCGACCTGGATGACACCGACGGAGGTGCGACTCGAAGTGATGGCGAGGAGTCTTAAGCGATTACTAAGAGACACACATACACAGACGCCTATATTAAGAACCAGATTGCCAGACATCAATACGCGTCGATTAATGTACACACAGACAAACAAACACAATACACCCACATATATACACACGGTTTGCACACACAGTCACACATAGCCCATAGCCACAACAAGAAAGTACACATAGAAATAAGTGCGCTTCGTCGTCTGCTGTAAATATCACAAACGTAACGAAGAAGGAGTTGTTACCTTATGAACAACACGGCGACATCAACATCAACAACAACAACGACGACAACAGCTACAATAAGAACAATAAAACTATTACAACGACGACGATGATGATGATGAAAACGGTTGACATGATGTCTGTAACATCAGCAGCAGCAACAACAACACAAGCAAGAACATGAACAAACATTAATAACAACAACTACAGCCGTAGATATAACAACAACAACAGCAACAACAACAAAAACAACCGACAAATAAAAATAAAACAGCAACCGCAGAAGTAGCAGCAGCAGCGAACGGTAAAAAAAACTAGAATCGATGACAAAACGAGGAGATGATGCCTGTAGAGAGAGAGAGAGAAGAATAAATTGTTCAGCGGGTGTCGTCTCCGTCTTGGCGCGAGTGAGTGCATTTGACGAACACGCTTTCTCCGCCGCATCGCTCCCGTCGATTGCCGCCTACTACTTCGGTATATTGTTCTTCCTCAAACGAGCAAGATGATCGACGATGACGACATCATTGCATTTGCCCTCGGCGGCGTCGGCGGCGGCTTCGGCAGTGTCCTCCGCTGCTGTTCGAGCAGCAGAGTTTGCCCTCTGCGTTCGGCAGGCGCAAGCGCGAGGAAGAATAAGAGCTTGCTCGCTTGCTCCAACGAACAACCGACCGACCGTCCGATAAATCAATCGATATATAGATAGGCAGACAGACAGACATACGACATACAGACGGACGGACAGATATATATATATATATACTTAGCCTTCCTCGATACGATCACGGCGCAATGCTGAAGAACGACTCATGTCAAGCGGTGCGGCGGCTTCAACACTGTGTGACGTTTCGACTGTTTTATTTCATTACACAACTTTGTCGGTGGTCGATCGGTTGGTTGGGTGGGCTCGTAGTTCTTTGGCTTGCCTGGCGCTTGTTGCCTGCTAGGTAGCCGAGGGGACGCGGAGAAGAGGCACAAGGAAGAAGAAGTCAAGTGGTGGAAAGGTAACATTGATGCCCGGCCCGGGGGTTGGTGGGTACCGGGGGGGCGGTAGTCGACCAACAAGAGGCAGTAACAGACGACGACGACAACGACGCGCCAATCGACGATCATGTTGTGTCACGACGTAAATATTGCTACCACTACTACAACTACTTTGGCATAGCGTCGAGCGATCATTTAGTCACGTCAACGCTGCTGACGTCCGATGAGACGGGGATGATGGTCGTGGTGGTGGAGGTGATGGTGTTGACAATGATTTTTAATTCATGATGGGTAATGATCGGTAAAGACTATTAGCGGCAGCAGCAGCAGCAGCAACAACAACTACGATTATTGTACCGACGACGACGACGATCAAGGTAAACGAGACGAGAAGGCGGAGAAAGAGGCGGACACTAGGTGGGGTGAGGAGATGGTCATCATCATCATGATGGTGATAATAATAATAATAATAATAAAATAATTATAATTATAAAAATAAATAAGACTATAGGGATGGACGATCGAGAAGACAAACAGTCGGAACGCTTCTTGTCCTTTGGTTTCACAAGAAAATGTTGCTAAATAAAACCGAACCATCCTTGGGTGGCGCAACGGAGGTTGTTGTTTGCTATTTGCTGATTGGTGTCTTTGTAAGTAGTTATGTGTGGGTTTTTGCGTATATATATATATATAGCTGGTGTATTATATATATATATATATATATATATATAGTGATGTGTGTAACATATACCTAATATATTATACGGAAAATGAATGTATATGCATTAAGTATATATATATATATATATATATATATATAATACGTAATTATGCGTCTAAATATACGTAAGTAATGTACCAAGGCATGCAGAAAGTACCTTAGAAAAACTGCTTCCGTTTATTCAGCAGTTGACGTCTCCCATTTTCTTATCTTAAAAGGAGAAAATGTATTTACGCGGACCCGCCAGATATTGTTGGTGGGTAGTGTGGGACTTGAGGCTCGCTATTAAAAGCTATGTTTTTGTCACAACTACTACGTTTGTGAAAACTGCCGTTAGATAATGTCTCAGCGAGCGATACGAACACGATACGGTTTATCTTAATATACGACTTAATATATGCACTGTCTTATTGAAACTGTAATTTATATTGGTTGGTTATAAAGTTTACTTTTAGGTACTAGATTTTATTGGTAGACGATTGCCGTTAGGAGTAAACTGAAGGCTTCGTCAGTTCGTATACCTGAATAATCTGTAAGGACATGTTAAACCAGCTATCTTTGAATTATCTTAAGCATTTTAGCATGGAATACAAAGCAGTTGACGAACAACCACCACGTACATTTGGTGGTTCAGTGCTTCAGTATAGCCCCTCATGAAGTTAACTAACACATCTAGTCCAACGATTCTCAATAGTATTGCTTCTACAAGCGCTTCTACAATATTCGGAATATTTAAATCTAAAATACTCGTCTACGGCGCATATCACACCGTTGTTGCTCTGATATCTCTTCTGGAGAGATGTTTCTTGAGATTTCCATACAGATAATGGTCGCTCGGGGCCAGGTTTGACATTTACCTCCTAGTTATCGCTCTTCTTTTATTAAGGTAGCTAATTAATAGAATGCCTTTTGCATCCCAGAAAACTGCCACAAAAACCTTTCCAGTCGGGATGTGTCTCCTTACCCTGTCCATGGAAGGCCTCTCACTGCATGTGGTCTACTCCCTTGTGACATCTTCCCGTTCTGGAGTGAAGTGATGAATCCAGGTTTCCTCGGAGGTTACTAATCAGCCTGTGGATTTCATCTCAATAGTGGCAAATTGCTCTTTGAAACTGATACGCATGTTAGTTTCTGCTCGATTGTGATCTCGTGCGGTAGCCACTTTACCCTAATTGTAATGCATAAATATTGATGCAATACTTGATGCACTGAATCATAGCGAATGCCCATCTCTTCTGCTTTTTCGCGCAGCTTCAATCGGAGGTCAGTAATCACGAGTACATTAAAACACTTAAAAATCTAAGTACATCTAGATTTCTAGCACAATATTCTCATTCGAAGCTGTTTTAGCCGTTCAGAACGTGGTGCACCACGGTGTCGATAGTTTCCCTTTTAAATAAGGCAATCCATTTGGTAATGGTACTCTACGCGGCTGCATTAGTTTAGTTAAGTGCAACTAATTTTGCCCAAATTTCCCTTGCAGTTGTCTTTAAAAAATATTAAAGCACGTTAGCTGTTCTGCTCTATTGTCACAGGATGTTCTGGTACCTTACAAAGACATAAAAGACTTACTACAAACGCAATTCGAAGCCAATCCACAATATACTATTTTGATTACTTCTCAAAAGTCTTCCTCCGGTGCTGAAGTCGACATGATTTTTTTGAGATTGCAGACAGGAGATGCTATCAACTTTTGATCTACCTTATATATATATATATATATATATATATATCGAACAATACATTGAACCTCCCCACCTCAAATACCTGAAATACATTGAAGCTTTCTTCTTAGGTATTAAGCGGAGCAGCTGTGTTGAATTGCAGCCATGCGCTGTGATCTCTCGGTGCGACTCGTATGACATAAGCAGCACAAACATCCGAAGGCTGATATTGCTGCGGTTGACTGATTGTTTCTCAGATATGATGCTTGAGAAGAGTATGGGCAATCACAATGAGATTTTTAAATACAATTTACAGCAATAGAAAGTTAACAGTATTCGGCTCGATACCATCATTTATAGAGAGCCTCTGCAGGAATTCGTGTTTTTGCACAAATATAAACTCTAGACGGGTGATTAGTATAAACGTCTAAATAATTTGTTTTATGCAGACGAATTTAGACATATCTTTAATGATAAAACAACGGAAGATCGTGTTTATGTCCGTCTTCATTAACATATGAGCTGGTAGGCCAGATCAGGAGAGTCATAGTAGGTCTTTAACGTCATAAAGTATTTATGACGAAATGTATATATAATGTATATAAAATGATACAGTCATTGTATATATATATATATATATATATTTAATGATACAGTCATTTGCAGGTACGCATACACGGTTCGTCGTATCCAATATATCCTCGTTAAAGGATTTAGAATGTACTTATTCCAATTACGAAGCCTCATTTACGACCCGCATTGTTATTTTTTGTCACTACGCCGGGATTAGGTAATTTGCGCGCCAGCTGCCTTTCTTAGAGGTGGTAGCCGTTTATCGGGCTCCCTCTCTGGAATCGAACCCTAATTCTCCGTTACAATCATGGTAAACATATAATATGCCATCTACAGTTGATAGAGCAGATACTCTGAAGGAACAGCACCAACACACGGCAAATGCTCGGCAAAGTTATTCAGAGTCAATCATTTTTAAAGACTATCTAAATATTCGATTTTGGATAGCAGGCAACACGTGCTTACACGTACTTATCCCGCGTGGCTCGTAATAACCATCAGTAGTTGCGTTGACTCGACTTTTGGAACCGTGAATGAATGTACGTATATGTAATTGTATACTCTTCTGTACGCGCAACATTGTAAACCAACCATCGGTTAATAAAGCTATACAACCACATGCAGTAATATTACACGTTTGTTTTGAGATCGTTTTTCCATCCCGAACATCCACTATTCGTTATTCGAACTATTTACTGAGCCCCTCGATATTCCTTTGGCATTACTAAATAAAGCACGGGAGAGGCGTCTCCGAGCCGTCCACCGTCATACTTGAGCACCTCATCGCAACCGTTGTATCACTTCAGCATTGCTCCTGGCTTTTCCAGGGTCACCTGGTGTGTCAAAAAGGCGTTGAACCAGTGTGTTACCTCTTTTCATGCCTCCGTCGTCGTCATTGTGTAGTCGACAACCTCCCTGATATAAATCACAGCGGCAAAACCCCCGTCCCGTGCAGAACCACATTCCCGAGATTTGGTTACCCAGCTTCCTTGGGTAACCCCGGGTCTTACCTCCGCCCATTTCTCGCCATGGTGGCACTGGTCACGGTCAGGCCCATTTCACCATCTAGAAAGCCTTTACTTCTCTCGCCCGCGGAATCTATATCTTGGCTAGAGCCAAAAGTGGTCACGATAGTTGTGCCAATTTCCCGCAGTACGTCCGGGGGAAGCCTGGGAGTTTTCCGGAGCCTCGATGGGCCTTTTCGACAGTTTCTATGAGACCTTTTGACGCTAGGGCCGCTTGCCGAAGAGTCTTCGGAGTCCCATTTGGTCTGTACTCAACCAAGTGAGATTTTGCTCGAGCGACAGCTTTCCCCATCATCCTCCTGCGCAAAACTACTTACCAGGAAGTGGCTCAACAGAGATATCGTACTGCGAAGAGTCTTACGGCTTTCCGGTAAAAATCCGGTTTAAATCGCTATCGGGGTTGAAGTCAAACTTATGTCTAGATGTGTCAGGGGTCTAATATATCTGAGAGCCTCTTTGTTGAATCGAAATGTATTACTCTTGACTTTTGAAAATTCTGCGTAAAGATTCTTTGTGTTTATGTTCTGTATGTTACTGACAATTGCTGTAGGTAACATTTCTTAAGACTGTAAAAAAACATTAAAATGCATACAGTACAATGTAATCTTAGACTCAATTAGACATACAATAACGCGCAACTAATCACAATATTTTTGACATGTACAGATCCATTTTGGTTGCTTCAAATATAAAGTTATCCATGTCAATTTAATTTGGCTGTAGTATATTCCAAAGGACGCCTCAGAATCGAGAATAAATTCTGATTATTTCAAGTCATTATGATTCCCTTAGTGCAGGCAGTGCTGTCAAACTATTACGAAAAGTATATAATTACTTTTTAAATCTATATTACTTCTTATCTTCTATCTATCTACTACTATTTTTTCACTAATTTTTGCAAAGTACACTAGACTGCAGATACTATGATGTAGCAGTCAGATTTGCAGTCGTCTAAGCTACAGCACCCGGTATTTGGTTGATACTAAAATCATTCTTAAACTAATCGCAATTGTATAATTATATATACAAATTGGGTTCAAGCCGTTTGAGGTAGCGTTGAAATTGCACATTTTAGTAGAACGTCGATGAGTCAAAACTCGAACCATTTATTCACTGTCCATTCTGGCACGCCTATAATGATAGTGCTACTATTATAAGACGCAGAGGTGCTTTTTCTCGTCCTCGATTTCATTTCATTTATTTATTCTTAAGCCGGCTGTACTGAAAACACGTAAGCCTGCCAGACCGTCTATTAAGCTGTTTGCACGTGTACAGGCTGGACGTCATACATTGCCGTCATTGCGTTCGTCATATTCGTACTATCAGTTAAGTTAATCTGCTTTGTGGTCATTTTTCAAAGGGCGGTGACGCATGCTTGTGAGCATGACCATAGTATCTCTTTATTGGACAGGCAAATGTCAGTTGGTCCTTATTATTCTGTGATCGACCTCAAAATTGCTCTCGAAGATCTCCCTCAACACTGCCTAGAAAATCTCAAAATAAATGTACGTGTGTAGTATCTTCAGGATAAATGTTTACAAAAATATTGAACGAACGCCGAATTTCATTGAGCCAAAATTCGTATCCTTCCTGTTTTCCTGAATTCGGCAAGATCTTGACGAGGTGGCAGAGGAGCGTGGCGTACAACAAGCAGCACATTCGACAGGCAGCATCTTTAAAAAATGTCGGATCTTGAGTTTACTTTCATAACGACTTTTTTCTTTACAGATATATATATATATATATATATATATATATATATATATCAACTGCCAATGCTTGACGAAAATAAAGTTCAAAAAGAAAACACAATGATTAGAACGTGGAGCGCGTTTCACTTTCCACAAATTGCAAATCTATACATCGTGCACATACAGACACACTTTATATATATATATAGTTCTATAAAATGAATAGTCTTAATTACACAGTTTGAGCACCATCCTCCTTTCTCGACGTCATTGAGCATTATGAAGATATATAGTACATTTACTGTATTTGGTCGACATTTATTGTATTGCCGTATACTTGTCCTTCATTAGCCGGCACGTACCTACATGTGTGTATGTGTATGCTGGTTTGGCCTCGTCAAGTTCATTACACTCCCGGACATAACGTGGTGCCCGTCACAAAAAATGATAGCAATGTCTATCATCTGCTCGCTCCAGCCGATAGACTTAGCCGTCAACGCGCATGTATGCCCAGTACGAGCGACGCAAAAAACTCGAAGTCAGAACACAATAAGCACAATAGCATAGTGCCAGTTCAGTTAAACCTGAGCAGTTTGCAACTTTGATTGGCACAGACGCTGTCGAATGCTATTGTCTATTGTTTTGTCGAATCGCACCAACTGCTTCATAAAGTGATATCCAGGCAGTTCACACTGCCTTTGAGACATTGTCAGATATCCATTCCTATATAATCGAAAAATTGCCACATATACATTATATGATGCCTTAGCGTCGAAATGTGTAAATATGCCATACTTATGGGTGCTAAGTATGATCTTACAATCTTTAAATACGTGTCTTAAAAGCAATAATGAAAAAAAGTTATTGGATCTGACTACTAGGAGTATTCTATTTAAAAATAATATCTTCCAGAAGGAAAATACTCAATATTTTAATGTGGATTCATATTTTCCAATGCTCGCGTATGATATCTCTGCTTATTCTTCTATACTTGGATTGTGTAATTATCTCTGATACTAACTCATTTGCCTCCTTTTTTGTTTAGAAAGCAATGACTATTTCTTTAAACATGTTTATTTACAGTACTTAGTATTGTATGTGATTACATTTTATAAACAGATAGCATTTGAAATGAATACAACTCTTCTAAAAATATCTATTCTGCATATGAAAATCGAATATAGCATTACTTTATGTATAGAAATGTTATAATAATATTTTAATTGTGATACTCAGTGTAGTCGATTTCAACCAAAAGCATTATCGTCACGCCAACGTCTTATATGCTTGTGTCATGTAGCCAGTGTAAGTTTTGCTGCACTGTGAAACACCATTATCAAGACAATAGTATGGCATAAATGTTATTTCTGCACAATCTCCATATTAGACAGTCATCTTCAACCCCTCCAGCAGTCTCCCACATTCCGTATGTTTCTCCATATCCTCTATTTATTCCTCCGAGCGGTTTTCATATTCACCTCGGTCTATATATATATATATATATATATATATGTATATATATATGTATATATGGGACGTTTCCCCCTCCAACCCCGTCTGTCAGCCTATCTCACATACATTCGAGTACATTTTGTCTACTCGGTTGGTGGCTGCTGTTGCTGCTGCTGCTGTTGTTGTTGTTGTTGCTGTTGTTGTTGCTGCTGCTGAGGAATACTGTGCAGAACCTCATCGAGCAGCTGCAGTGCCCTATGCAAATGGACCTCTAGCCAGCAAGGCGTTTCCTTGATTGAAGACCGAGGATAGTCCGGGCCCCAGCCCTTAACGAAGCTCAGCCGGAGAATACAAAGTCGGCGAAGATCGTCAACGCCGACGCCGGCAGCCGCAGACAACGAGATTGCAGGGGCCAAACCACCCCCGACGGCACCTGGACCACCCCCGGTACCGCCGAGGTGGCCAACAACGGCCGCTGCCTGAGCTGCAGCTGCAGCTTGGGCGCTTTGCGCTTGACCCCGCATCTGGGCATGACACTGGGCAAGATCAAATACCTGCATTCGAAAAAAACCAAGTTTATTATACATGTTTTGATTATAAATGCACTCGACCTGGAGGAACAGGTGAATGAATATCAAGATACATATATGACCGCCGACCGTCTATACTTTTTACATGGCAAATCAAGCGAAAGCCGAGCGCAGCAAAAGCAGCTTCATGTAGTTAATTGGCCGAGAGTCTCGTGCTTCAAGATTTTGTGGCAGCAGAACAAATCAACGACAGTCAACGAGTGTGGGACGTGAATCAACAGCAACGGATGTGACACGTGAATGCGATAATAGCCTAAATACACTCCTTATCTAAAGGCAGAACGTATGTTTGTCAAAAACACATAACGACAACATTATAGAGTTTTATATTCTATACTCAATGTGTACCCAATATATACCACTCACAAATTTATTGTGCCACTCAAATTGTCAGCTCACCTTGATATAGGCTCCCGGATAGATCTTATGGATGGCATCTCCAGGTTGTCGGCCTGCCTCCCTGTCCAGATAGAAGCTCTGTACAAACACGGAGTGGTCTGAAAGACATCTGCAATTCGGTCGCAAACGGAATAATAATTTAGTGGACGAGCCCAAGGCGTGATAAGCTGGCAATCGATACGAAAAAATGTCAACAAAAACGCAATTTATTTAACCGCGAAGCATATCGTAACCGGTCCCAATTACATAGTAGTTCGGTCTCTTTGTTTGCGTGCTGTTCTCAGAACACGACGAACAGCTAATGATGTCGAGCCTCCTCAGTTACTTCTTAAAGTTTAACAACTACTGCTCTTCTCTCTTCTTCAACTCTTGCAAGGCAAGGGCTTTAACACTAAGCCACTGCGCTTGATGTACCTACGTTGCGTCTTCTATAAATAAAAAAGAGATCACGCCAGGTTTCACATGGGATTTATGGATCTGGCAGATGCTAAATAGAAGAAGGGTTTGTTGATCCTTGAAGGCAGACACTTACCTCAACCAAACATCTCCTTCGCCTTTGACATCAAGTTGTACACCCTTACCGATGTGCAGCCTAGCTCGCTCAGACACTTCCGTCCTGGAACAAAACGCACCCATAAATTAAAGTTGCAATACTAAACTATATAGGCATAATCCTACGTCTACTGATATTCTCTTCTTTAAAAAATCTTTCCGAGTACCAGCGACAAAAACAGCTTCCAATTAATTTCGCACGTAGTGCAGGCCGCGTCCTCCTTACGTGAGTTCACGGTAATCCCAAGTGCCAGCAAAGTTCTTTCAAATATTTTGTTAAGAATTCAAGTAGGTCTTTTGAAAATTCTTAGCTTATAACTTTAAGTTTAATGAGAAAACTTGACCTACCGATGCACATTCGATAGCGCCCCAAGGCAAAACCTCGACCCGCCGGAGGGGTCAACGAAGCCATCAACGAGGACATGCTTGGATGCTGATGATGTCTTGAACGTCTCACCAACCTGCCGTAATGGACAAGACAATGTGAAATGTTATTACACTGCAGAAAATACACAGCTCATTTGCGTCAAATAAAAGCCAATTTCATCATTAATATTTTACCTTAGTATTATTAGTGATCATTATTCCATAATTGGCTAATTATTAATTATGGTTTATTAACACCAGGTTGGGTAAAATGATAAACATATACATCAGACACAACTAGTGCTTCCTTCACGCCATTGGGTCTTCTCTCATCAAAGTATAAGCCTCAAACGCTCTCGTCCTAGGTAAATCCCATCGAAGTTGTAATTCCTGTGTCATTAAACTGCCCCCCTCTAAGATATGAACTATTCTATTCCTACAAGAATTGGCTAACTCCAAAGCCTAAAGAAAAATCTGGCTCTATCTATTAACTGCAGTTCTGCTTCTCCCAATTTTCCCATATAAGTGATATAGCGAATGTTGCTATTGGTTCTATTTTAATTTTGAAAAGAGCGGAGGCGGTATGTATTGGCAACATTTGCAGGCCGCTCGGATTGCTTTTCCCACTCTGCTTTCTATATGTCTTCGGAAACTGCTACCATTCGGCGTTATAGTGACACCCAGATAAGTAAATTCAAGCTAATCAACCCTCTCGTCGAAACTTAACTGCTACTGTCTTTCGTCGGTTTATGCTAAGTCCCATCTCGTCCATATAATCAATTATTCTTTCCAGTACCTGTTTAAGCCTAAATAGTCTCCTACCATGGATTGCAAATACTATCATAATTGGCACCACTAATTATTGAACATCGTGTGAAAGAAAATATGTGTGAATCCGAATATCTATGGCGACAATCGTGATATTTGTTTGACCTCCCTCCTCTGTTTCCCCTACAAGAAGAGCCGATAGGAGCGAGATTAGGATGGATATTCAGTGGTGCTGTTAATCATTACCTGTTGATCGAGTTCGAAGTAGGCGATACTGCACCAGTAATCGGGTGGAGGCTGCGAACTCAAAAGAACGGCCGGCGCTGTCTGGCTTCCCTAGACATAAGAGTAGTTCAAAAATAATTTGTTAGCTCCCCGTCGGTGCTAAACCATACTTTATTAGGTATATCCAATAGTGTAATAGAGTCGCCAGTAACGCTAATAATAAAATCACCGTTGTACAAAGACTGCTTATTAGAGCTCGAGGCATATGCTTTATTTGTACCCGATACACGTGATCTATTTCTTCTAGATGCTCTACGGGAAGCAAGTTCGGACTACGTGCTCATTTGCTGTAACGCTTCAACGAGACTACGTCAGTAACACTCTTCGAATCTTTAGAAAGTAATACGACAAAAAACGAAGCAAGGGAATTTAAGTCAGAAGCAAAAAAAAGTGTGTCCCAGTGCTTGAAATGATACAGAAAGCCTTCGGTGATCAAACCAAATGTTCGGCTTCGCAGTAGACGAAAAGCGTTAACAACGATCCTGCTCTGGCTAGACGTTAACCTCAGTCGGTGAAATAAATCAGCAAAATTATGCTCTCTAATTAATTAATTACTACCAAGAAGAAACAATAAGTTTCGTAAAAACTCGGACCTTTAGTATATATAAAGCTCTCTGTGGTTTTCCTGTCCCCGGAACTGGAAATATACTTGAGCTATTTGATCCCAGAAATAAATAAAACTTACTGACTAAGTTGACCATCTTTCCCAACATGTATGCTTTGATTATAAGTACACTCGACCTGGGGGACACTTCTGATGCGCCCGCAGGTGGTTTTATGTCAGTGGAGACACAGTCATTGGTCACATAGTCTACATGCTACAAATATGTCGGATAGGCGCCCCCGTTTGTCAGCCTTTTCCATGTCTACCCTTCCACCAACCCGTTGACTCTGACGATCTACACCCGTTAAATTATTTAAAAAGTCTTGGCAGACTTACGAGATATAAGGAGCTCAACGTCATAGTAAGAATACTCCTTAGAAGGGCAGGGATATTATCCACACCTGATCCGAAAACTCTTTCTGGCAACAGTGGCCTAGAAGACTAACGAGCTCACGATTTCACTATGGTTTTTGAGATAGATGAAGTATTTGGCCGCTTGTTAGAGAGAACGTGGCTTCTATTATAGGCGGCATAAATTGACAAGAAGCGAGCCGAGGATGACGAATCTGACTCAAACGTTCATACTCACAATTGCAATAACTGATCATTGTAATAAATACAAGTTCACAATAATTTTAATGGTTGAATGAATAGTCCTGGTGTACCCATACCATCCACCGGTTCTAGTACCTTCTGAGCAGTGTGCAATACCGTCTTGAATAAAAGACAGCTTAATCAGAATATATCAGACTCTTGAATTGAACAACATAAAAGCAGCAGATCCAGTACAAATACTAGTAACAACAAACCTGTTGCTGCCAAAATTGGGGCTGTTGGTGTTGAGAAGTCGTTGTTCCTCGTGACTGGTCACCACCTGTGTACTGTAGCGTGCTTCCCCCTGAGGAGGTCCCTTGCGCCGTCGATGTATTACCCCATCCACTGTGACTCGATGTGGACGAGGCCGATCGACCAGACTGAAATCAGGCATCAATACAGACGAAACGTCAACGAAGTCATACAGCCAAGCCTTCTTTTACTCAAAATAAACCCACTTAAACGCAGACTAACTCTCAATAACCAGATTACGCATGCTTTAAGAAGAACTCGCTAGCTGTGTAATAACTTGTCCAGTTTGTGTCGACACTTAGACTAGATTGAAACATGGCAGGTGTTATTCAAGACAAAGCGGAGCCTGCATTTAGTATACTTGGACAAGGAAGGGGTTCTGCTGTTGGTGTTGCGGTCGACTCGTTTGGCCAACCATATATCCGCCGGCGCCTCCCATATCGGCACCGCCATAGAATTCGTTCTTCACGAGTTCGTCGTCATGATGACCCCCGTGCCCCACAACGGCTGACTCAGAGGGACAACTTGAAGAGGACGGCGCCTGAAGCGATAGCGATGAGAGATCCAAGCCTGGCGACACTACCTGCAGAACAAAAAAAAAGGAAAAATAGCACAATTATTACATACATCCTTCTCAAAACAACATTTGACTCTGTGCCCATGCGAAGTAGATAATTATATTAACTTTCTGCATTCTTAGCTTAATTAATAATTATCACTACTTAGACAAAAAAAAACGTTACAATAAGCAACTCGTACCCTCTCGTAGTGGTAAGGATTCACGCAGACCCAGTCCGCCTTTAGGTCGAACGCATACTGGCAACATTTGAGGTGCTTTAGTTCGTTCTTGTGGAGGTCAGGCCAACGCCATATCCGCGCGTAGACTGCGTGCGGAAAACCTTTGCGGCCTGCCACCTGAAGCCTGCCGTCGAGCGTTCTTTGTATCGTGACGCATTTGGACTGGTGCGCTCCGTTCGTAGTAATCGCCGTAATGAGCGAATCGAGCTCGTCCCGCTTCTCTTTGAGCTTCTTCACCAGCGATTCGATCGCCCTAGTTGAGTGGCACACAGCACACAGTGACATGAGACAACAGTGTGAGGTGTGAGTGTGAGAGGACGCTCATGACAACAAGGGTTGAAGTGCAAGAAACAAGACCAATGAATGACCGCCGATGTGGAGCACGATTGGCAAGCCCACATTCACAGCAAGCAGAGCAAGAGCCTGAGCGAGCATACGTTAAAAACAAAACCTGTCACATTGGACTACAGCCTGCGCCTGTACGCCTGCCTAAAAATGACCCAACGAACGTAACTAGAACGTAACTATATTATAACGAGACGAACTAGACGAACCTTTATTGACTTCCGTTGTCTTTGCGTTATGTATGCATGCTAATGCATTGGGGAGTCGCAAGTATGATAAGTTTTCATCTTACTGGCATGTGCAATGGCGGACGTTGTTTCTCACCTTTTGGCGAATGATTCGCTCTCGCCACCCTGACGATGGCACATCAGACTGTGCACAATCGACAGACAGGCATCCGCCGATGTCGGCGCTGCTAGAGGTCCCGTACCGCCTGCGGCAGGTGGTTGTTGTTGTGGCTGCTGTTGTTGCTGTTGTTGTTGCTGCTGTTGCTGTTGTTGTTGCTGCTGCTGCTGCTGTTGTTGTTGCTGTTGCTGCTGCTGTTGTTGTTGCTGCGGATGTTGTTGTTGTTGTTGTTGGTGTTGGGGCGGTGGTATGGGAGGTGGCACCTGAGGTGGAACGACAAGTCCATGTAGCCCGGGAGCAGCTCCGCCGGGCATACCGATCATTCCGGTTGGATCCATAACGGCGGCATCAAGGGCTGAATAGGAACCCGCCATTGTTGATATTTAAACAGTATAGTTAACGAACGTCGCCCCACGCCGATGACCCCTGCGATGATAACCGACGGCCGATGGCCAGATGGTCTATTCCAATGGTCGATTTACGATAGTCGACGACATCCCAAATAAGGGGCAAGCACAATTTAAGTTTGTGCACGGCACGATGAGATCGTCTTACGAAAGCCAACAACCCACACGACTCGGATTCGGTGTGTTCAGCTCGGAGCAACGACACCACACCGATGCTACAGCCGTTAAGCCGTTAAAATGTTGAAACGTCGTCAGGCGTCTGCAACAAACAAAAGAACTATTATTATTATTATTATTAGTATTTAACCTGAGTGCCAGTAGGTACTAATAACAATATAGGTAACTGGAATGGCGAGTAAATCGATGTATGAAACACGGATGTTCTGTAAAGAGCGTGTGTGTTTGATAATGAGAAACTGAACTGAGCATACACGAACCACGAACAATCACATCTGCAATGAAAACACACTCTGTAAAACTAGAGCGCGCTTACACGAACTTTCGACATACACTACAGCAGCAGTCCCACAAACCTGCGCGACCCTAAAACCCCACAAATAAACGACAAAACGCCGCTTATTTACGAGCAAGAGTAGCCAGCCACAAATGAAATAACTCAGTAAACGAAAACAATCTATTATGACATCTTTTCAGATTTATTTTCACACTTACCACAAATCGTTAGCATACAAAGCAAAGCTTGTATACGGCGCGTGGTAGCGTTAGACTACCGGCAGTTACGCTAGATCAAATTATAGAAAGCATGTTCCCACAATATATGCTCCTCCAACAAATACATGTCAGTAGTTTGACTTACAAACAAGGCATTTAGTGATACAGATAAAAACGATACCATATAAGACACTGATGTCTCTGAACAATATATATATATATATATATATATATTGCAAAAATCATGCTACAATAACTATATAACAGCATCAGTAATCATATAGGATATTTGTATTTGCTCGAAACAAGCTCGGCACATGTTTAGCAGCTACAGATGATGTACTGAAATGAAGCATGTGTGAAAAATCGTCATCGCGGCATGTGCGGAACTTGAGTTTGAAAAGATGTATAACTTTTCTATGAAACAATGCATAGTTTTTTTGCATGAGTGTACAACGTGTAAGCAAACATCGTGACATAAAGGCAACGTTTCCAACAAGCGGTAACGTTTTCTATTGGAATTTGGCTTTGATAATGCACTACGACGACGCATTGGGGAAAACCCACGCGCAAAGTACCCACGATGACGATAGGGTTCACCCACATCCGATTCGTCGTGTATCAACCGCCGATAGCAATCGCAACAGAATAGCAGCAAAATGAGCTTCAACTGTAGAAGAGTTGGCTTGTTCGGCTTTCAACATATAACAACAAACAACCTACGCGCTACTCGGACAACAACAACAGCAACAACGATAGCAATAACACAACAACAATAGAAAGACAGACAGAGCAACAAACGCCAGAACTTCACCTTCCAAACTTGCGTTTCTGTCGAACGGACAATGTTGGCCTGCCTGCCGGATATGGAAATAATAAGAAGAAAAAAACGCTCCTAAGTACGCTGTCTCACGCTATCTTGCGGCCTTGCTGCTAAATGCGATTATGCGATGTTGTACAATTGTTGTACAATGCAATGTTTTGTCTAGCTTGACGTTATTTTACCTGACTCAAACTCGCAAACTGTTGCTGCTGCTGCGTCTTTGATTGGCGATCGGCTGCTTATTGCCCGCCTATTTTTCTTCGCTCTCACTATCGATAACAACAATGATGATGACGACACAAACACTAGCAGCAGTAGAAGCAACAACCAGCTTATTTATAAAAAATCGACAACAACAACAAAAACAACAACAACGATAACAACTACAACAACAACGATAACAACAAAAACAACAACATAACAACTACAACAACAATAATAAAAAGAACCTACAAAGCAGCGAAGCAGGACAACTAGGATTAAAGCGATGCTTAAAACTCCGACTGATTCAACGGTGGGTAGAAGGGAAGTCCAGTTCGTTTTGCCAATCAATCGGCACGAACCACGAAACGCCACCTGTCGCCGACACTGGAACAGCAGCAGCAGCAGATGCAACAATTCACGTTCTCAGCTGGACAACTGGATAACCCCGTTCGCGGCTGGACAGCATACCTCATGTTCGACAGTAGAATGAAGCGGACGTTTGCTTGGAACCGCCGAACAATCTCTGCGCACTGCGACCCTGCCACCAGTTAGATTTAACGTCGACGGAACTGTTTTTCACATTGCTCATTCATAGACGGACGACCCGCATAAATACAAATCGGTGCAACGGTGGGGTTTGAACCCACCCGCGCACCTACCTATGTGTCTCCTCCTCCGGTTGCGAGACGCAGACTTAAGCCACCAACCACGCCATCAGGCTCGACAATCACAAATCACAAAACCGTCCAGGCCGTACACAGCGCGTTCCGCGCTAAAAACACAGCATTCACCGAGCAGCAGCAGCATCATCATTATTAGCTACAGCAAAAGCTACAGCAACAACAGAAACTTCCGAAACATCGAATTCGAACAATTCGATTGACTGACCAGCCGAGCGACGGGTCGGTGGTGGTCATTCTTCTCTGTGTATTCTCTCATTGACTAATTGATTGTTTGTGTGCTAATTGCAATGGCTAACAATGACGATGACTAATACACTAATACTAATAATAATAATACTAATATTATTAACGTGTACTGATAAGTAAGTGACCTAGTAATAACAACAGTGGTAGTAGTAGTAGTAATGGTTCGATGAGGTTCGAATCGACCTGTTGACTGACCGTCTCTCACCGACCGTCAACAATGCTGGTCATCCACGACGACATGAACGATAGAACTAATTCACAATCGTTAAGCACGTCAAACGCATGCTCGCGCAGGTTTGACACTTCACTCGCATCGACGATTCGCGCTGGCTCACTCTGTTCGGTGACAAAAACCAAAAGATTAAAAAAAAACAAAAAAAGAAGCACAATCGCGAGCTCAAGACAGTGCGTGAACGATCGAGAGAGAGCCAGCGACCTAAGCTCGATAGAGACTGCTCTCCACCAACCTGCAAGAGCGAGACAGATGTTGGTAGTCTCGTATAGCAGCGAAGGCAGCAGCAGCAAATTCATATTCGTAGTAGTAATAGTAGTAGTCTGCCGGAGTAGAGGACGCAAATCCTAACGGTATACTCAAATATTGAGGATGGAATTTATTGGAATTTGCATGGCACCACAACTATCACCACTGCTGGAACAACAGCAGCTGCAACAACATCAACAACAATCGCCGCAACAATAACAACGAATTGACGACACGATATAACAATAACAACGATGACGGCGACGACGACAACAAGAACAACAATGACCACCACCACCACCACGACAACAACAACAACTAAAACAACAACCACTACAGCACTAACTTCGACAATAACCACCACCACAACAACAACTACCACATCGATAACCACCACCACAACAACAACAACAACAACAACAACTACCACCACATCAATAACCACCAACAGAATAACCATCACAACAACAACAACAACAGTAACAACGTAAAACGGCAACAGGCCCACCACACACTTCTCCACTTCCTAGATACGTCCGGAAAACGTCACTCACACAGTTGCAGCTCGCACCACAACTCGCATCGACCGAACAATTCTGACTAATCGATCATCCAGAGACCCGTGGAAGGGAAGATGATGATGATGAAGCCAGAATAGATCATCAGATCAGAACCGGTCGGAGGAGGAGGAGCAAAACCACAAGTTGGAGAAATCGACCACGCTATTACCGGATCGCCGCCACAGTAGCACAAATCATCATCATCATCATCGACATCAGCGAATAACCATCACTAACCAGAACGACCAGAAGCAGCAGCGCGCATGACGTCGTCGTGGCTCATCACTACTGCGATCATACTTATCTATCTATTTACACACACACACAAATATAATATATATATATATAGAACAAGTAGCGAGCCAACAATGTCAATCACCAGCAACGTCTAACCCCACCGCTCACCGCCACTGCGGCCGTCACCCACCGTCCATCGACACGGCATGAATAGCAAGCAGCAACAGCGGCGGCAACAACAACAACAACAATAACAACAACAACCGACCACCACAATAAACAGCAGTAACACCAACAACAATCGGAGCAGACAGCCGCTACATCAACAATAGCAGACAGCCGCCGCCACATCAACAATAGCAGACAGCCGCCGCCGACACTTTCAACAATAGCAGACAGTCGCCGCCGCCGCCACATCAACAATAGCAGACAGCAGCAACACAAGTAGCAAGTTACAACACAGGCAGACAGCAGCAGCATAACAAGCACTGCAATTTTCCGCTATATATATATATATATATATATATATATATATATATATATATATATATATATATATATATATATATATATATATATAGTGGCCTAAGATATGCATAAGTTTATTATTAACCGGAAGCAGTTCAGCAACAAAGATGAATCCTTAAATCCTTAGAACTAGCTCCTCAGTTTGTTTCTGCTTCTTCTATTGACATCAAAATTGCTAAGGCGTTCCCTCATTGGGGGTTTAAAGATGCTGGTGAAGAAAATACTGGCCTCTGCTTTGCTGGCCCCCTCGAAGGTTCGCATCTCCCTTGATATTCTTTTCGCCAGCTCCGATAAGAATATAGCGGAGCTGGCGAATCCGGAGCCTAGGCGGTGCGTTTCCAATGCTTAAGAACAAACCACTCGGGACGAAAAACGGCATACTTAAACTTTCTCCTGGCTTCCACACTAGTCCTACGAGCCACGAGAGCCACTTCATAATATGAGACTTCTGATCATTTAAATTATGTGTCACAATTTTGGCTTCATTAGGTATATTTAGGTAAAATTAGGTAGAAACATGCGAGATACGTGTGTCTACACACAATATTTCTTTCCTTTGACAATGATGCTTGGAAGTATCAGTGCAAAACCGTACACGGGCATTAGCCTTACGGAAAAACAAATGAAGTTATGGTCATCGCACATGTTATTAATAAAACGCACTTATATAAAAATTAAAAATAAACTTTAAAGGCACACACCGTGCAATATGTAGTTGCATTCCAAACAACACTTTTACTTCACTATAACTGTTCCCAAACACATGTTTCCCAAAACGTCCTCATCAAATCAAATTTTAAGCCTTTTCTGGGAAATTCCCTTGAAAATCACATCGAGGCTCTCCAGAAGATAGGATCTCCTGAGACCCTCTCATCATTGAGCGGCACATGACGTTTGGCGCTACAGTTGCATTTCTCAGAAGGCAGAACGCTTGCTGTGGGTGCATGCGCACGCCTGTCTCGCCAATCCTCAGCAACATTCGGCGTTTTCCTTCAAAAATTTCCTCAAGGCCTACTACAAAAACAGGCGCCCCGAGTAATATTAGCTCGTACTGGCTGCGAAGTTTTACATCTACAGACAATAGACGAGTGAGAGACGAATCGTCTCTTCCACAGATCAATAACATACATTTGTGGCTATTTAGTACAAAACCACTTTCTGCCGCAAAGAGTTGTACCCGCCCAATATCTGCCAGTACTGTGGACGGCTTACCACCTAGCGTTACGTTTTCCAAATAGCTAGTTTTAACGCAGTTTGTTTTGCAGATTTAAGAGAGTCGGTGAGTTGTGTCAACGCCAAACAGAAGAAAGCAGAACCTGCAGGGTCTCCTTGCAGAGAAAAAACTGGAATCATGGTTATGTGCCTAGAGTGCAAGTACATATAGGCGCGGTGCATGTGCTTAGATTAATTAGAGAACTATTTTTCCTCGTTATGGGAGTGTAGGACAAAATCTCATTTTTCGTCGCTTCTGTTCCGCCCTTTACCGCATATCCCATTTGTGAAGGAAGTAAACCATTCCTGACTGTGTCCATTTCTGAAGTAAGTATTATCTTGATAGCTAGTCTCCGAAAAGCTAGTCCACATGCAGTCGGCCGCATTGTTTAATCTGGCTTTTTAAACGGTTCTAAAAAGGTCCGAAAATATATTAGTGGCAAAAGTGGGCACCTTATAACCATTTTGCAAAACAATGCCAGGGAACGCTGCAGCACTGTCTTTTCTCCTTTCGTGCGACTTACTGCATGCCGAAGATGACAATGTCTCAGAGCGTTAAAACTTTCTGCTGTCGACAGTGGAGGAGAGGATATTGCTGCATGGACCCGTAAAGCTGTTAGACTAATGGTTTTCAATGCCATTGGTGCCTCGGGCATAATCGCACTTTGACGGGTATTTGTCCCTGAGTATGCACATGACCTTATCATCAACAGACGCCACTACGCCATTTGGGGGCAAGATGTCTTGCGGCTGTCGTAACGTCGTCCTCTTCAACCTTATATCGTCCCATAATGCTGCTTGTCTGAGTAGTGGCCCGTAGTGGTTGTGAGTAACGTTTAAAAATCTCCAGTAATGTGATGTCTTGCTTAAACTCCCGGATATTGGAAGCAATAATTAATAAGCAACAATATATATAACTCCCGGATATAAGCAACAAGGATATGTGTCTGCTATTACTTCATGACCCTGTTGTCATGGATTACTTAGCTCTGTGGTTTAAACAGGCGGTGACCCCGAGAGCATTCTGTTGTACGAGTTGTTGGGAGAATGCACAACAATGTTTAATCTTTGTGCGGGGTCTACCCATCGTTGTGAGGTGCTCCTAATACGCTCGATCAGTGGTAAAAACGACCAGTAGGAACTGCAGAGTCCGTGCACTAATTCTGCTAAGAACCCTAGGTTAAATGCCTTCGATCTTCTTGGTACCGTCTTCCGTGCGAACAAGCGCCCCCACTGCATCATGGCAGTACTGGGTCTTTTTTTTTTCTTTGACTTTTCTGCGTCTGGGTAGCACCACCAAAAGCACGCGCTCACCCTATTTTTTCGGCCACAGTGCCGCACGCAAAGGATGCAAATGTCTTACCCGGCTGTGAGGACCCGCCCAAGATAGCTGCCATCGCGTTCTCTGCAGACCTGACATTCATTTCCTCCCCCATCTCAGCTGCGGGGCAAAAATGCTTTACTTGCTGTAACACCCGATCTTCCACCATTATCCTGTTTTTTTTTGAGGAAACTGCTTCGTGGGCTGTTGGACGATTTACAGTTTATGCACTGAGTTTGCAGAGTTACTGCGCGAGGTTTCAAGATGGTCGTGCTTGTCGCACTTTCTACACGCATCTGTAGCCTGCAGCACCGGCAAAATGCCCGAACGGGCAATTGAAACAAAGAGTTGGTCTGCTGACCTCACGGGTAACTACGTAAAAGTGGTGCCTCAAAAACCGACGCAGGGGCTGTTCGTCACGAGTCAGATTAATCTTGTTAAACGGGCGCCGGCTGTCCGTCCCTTGACGAGAAAGCGATGGACACTTACGACGACCACGTAATTCAGTTCTTATTGAAACTCGCTCTCGGAAAACGCCGACCTCACTCCAGTAATGCGTGCTCTGAAACAAGTCAACGCTGGGCCGACGCGGGTTCATGCCCAGGCTATCTGATCGCTAGTGCAACCTTTGCCGCATCTAAGGTCGGGTACCACACCATTTCGAACTAGGAGAGGGTGGGATCGAGCTCAATACTCTACCTCGGCACCTTCAAGAGGGAGTCCTCATTATTGTGCGCGTGCTCAGGTTCGGACATCTGACGAAGTCACTTATCCGATTCACCGACTTTCTAAAGGCTTGTGAGAAAAATTTAACACTGGGACGGCTTTCTCTGATGGCCATAAACAACTAAGATATGTAAAGTGTTTGGCGGAGAGGCAATAACAGATCTGGTAATTGCCAAAAACAGTTTTAAAGCGATTTGTTTTATTTAAAAATGGCAATTTTGGCGTTAATACCCGAGACCGGCCCGGACGCCCTGTGAGAGTGGACACGGCCGCATTAACATCAGTGGTCGAACGAAAGCCACACCTGTCGCTGCGCGAAATCGTGGCCATTGTCGACGTATCACAGACATCCGTGTAAAGCCGTCTCCATGCCGAGGGACTCGGTAGCAAGTTGGAAGTATGGGTTCTGCACGCGTTCAGCAATCGCCAAGTGGACAAACGAGTGCTAGAATGCGATCAGCTCCTAAACAGGAACGAGGATCGCCCCTTACTCCGCACCATGGTGACAGGGAATGAGAAGTCGATACTCTAAAAGAACGTTGTCCGCAAAAGGGCGCGGCCTAAAAAGGGAGTGAGCCCCAAGCAACTGCCAATCCCGTACCTCATACAAGGAAAGTGATGTTACATTTTTGGTGGAATGCAAAGGGCTGATTTATTATACTGTTACAACCAAACAAAATGATGCACACGATAAAATACTCACAACCAAGTAGTTAATGGAATTTGGATGGGATATTTTGCCACATCCTGCGCATAGTCCTGACCTTGCTACATCGGATTACTATCTGTTTCGGTCAATTCTTTCTTCTCCCCTTCAAAATTCCCTTAATGGCAAAGAATTCAATTCTTTGCAAGGTGTTAAAACGTATATAGACCATTACTTCGGACGCCAGGACGCTACCTTCCGCAGGAATGGAATCATGAGTTTGCCTGAACGTTGGGTTAAGGTAGTTGAACAAAGTAGGCGATACAGCATTCAATAGAAGCTTTCCATTGTAACGACATGTGTCTTCAAAAAGGGGTCCGAAATTTGAACAGATCTATGGAACAAACTAATATATAAAGCTTGTCCAAAAAATTGCCTTGCTGTAAGCTGTTCTGGTTTTCTGCCTCTTAACGCATCTTTCTGCATGATCCGGGCTAGTTATACTTTTGCGTTTACCGGCATGAGAAAGTTCTCAATGAACACTAATCTTCCTTAGACGCCCTAGGAAAGGGATGATCGTATGACATATAAATGATATAACCTCGGGAGGAGCGTTTGATCTAATTTAGCAGTTTCATGTGGCGTAAAGGCCAGATATCTAATGGCGTGCGCCACGGATTTCAAGTTTTCAGAGAATGAAACTCCGTGGACGCCGATAACTTACAGAGGAGCTCAGAATAGTACAGGAGCAGCTTTGACGCAAGCAATTCTTGTGTCATAAAGGGTCATTGGCATAAGCAATTATTTTGCAGATTTTCTCAAATAAAGGAGCCTCTAAAATCCAGTTGTTGAGTTCAGCAGCGTTTCACGTCAACATTTTACTGCTTTTGTGAATCAATTGCCACTGTTGTTTTGAACAGCAGCGAGTGATTCACAAATACTGAAGTTTGAGTGGAATGGCAATGGCATGGCCTTTGTGCGGAGCCAATAAGACCGAAATCAAATTGAATCGCGCCTTCGGAGCCTGCAAGAAGTGAAACAGCGACGACGACGACAACAACAACAACACAACAACAGCACACAACACAACAACAACAGCAACAGCAACCGCCATGCTACTGCAACATATCGAAGTGTTTGTCCTGCAATCAAGGTACAAAAGAAGCGAAGAGTTCGAAATGCGTGGATATGAAGGAAAGAAGATTGCCGGGTCGTTTGCCGTTAGAGTGATGAGTACATACTCGTGTATGTATAGTGAAAGTCGTTATTGAACGTGACATACAACGACTCGGCACTGTGTATGTGAACTAGTGAATTTGTGAAGCAAAGTCAAAGATAGAGGTGGCAGAAACGTCGTCGTCGTTGCTTGAGGCTGTTGAAGTACTGTCATTGTTGTTATTGTTTTAGTAACTCCCGAAAATCCGGGATGCCGACGCCGCCTCTGCTTCTGCTGCCGTTATTGTTGTTTCTGCTGCAGTCGCTATTTACGCTTGTTTTGCCGCGGCGATAAATTGTCTTCATCGATGTGGACAATCTCAAGGTCCCTGCGAAGGGATGCGGAGAGGCCGAGGAATGAATCTTAAGCTCTCTCTTCTCGATCGCAAGGAAAGAAGACGAGAAGAACACAAACATAATAAAAAAAATAATGTGTGTTTGTCTTTGTTAAACGAAGGCTTTCCCGTTCGGTGGACAATACTGGGTAGCAGCAGCGGTCGGTGTCTGTTCTGACCCTGCCTGACCCGCTCGACCAACGACTTTAAAATTATTACCGTCATTACGGCGGCTTGCAAGAAGCGTGCGTTATTGTCGGCTGTTGCTCTTGTTTGCGTTCGATTTTGGCCGTCGAATAAATCGAACTGATGAGCAACGCGTTCCTTGCGATTCGACAGGGTTATACATCTAGACTTCGACAAGACATTGAATACGCACCGTCGTGTACAACTTTATACAGGTGTGGGCGATCGAGCGTCAACGAGTGATCACAATGATGTCAATAATGATGGTAACTGTGCCAGTAGAACAACCGCCCTATGGTTAGGTATGATACCTAAATGCAGCCGGCGTAGGTACTTTGGGCACCCTAAAAACGGAAAAAATGACGTAATCGTTTGATTGGTTACTTTTTGGAGCGTACAGCAATTCCACCTCTTAGCCCACTGCTTCGATTGTTAAAAAAAGTGAAGATCGTAAGCACTTTGTTTTTTATGTTGTCGTATAGCCGAACATCCTCCTGCTCATGAGGTTCACTTGTTGCATCTCTGAGCCACTGCACTTGACAGTCGTTTCTGTATTTTTTAAGTAGCTCCAGTTTGTATAAATACGGTTGCATATTTGTATATATACTTACTACCAAACGCAGTGAAGACATCCTACCTACCTCAGAAGTGAAAAGTCAGCCTCTTAAGTGTGATTCCAAAGGGAAAAGGTATCCCTTGACACCTTGGTCGTACCGTGGCATAGCAAAACAAAGCATTATTTATAAAGTTCCCTCTGTATTGGTAGTACGTCGACTGGAAGATTTTTTGGAAAGTACCGAGTGCTTGCCGGGGCAGCAGTACGGTTTTAGACGAAGGATGTTGACGCTGACGATTTGCGCTGTTCTTCTCAATAGCATTCAAATGGGCCTCCGAGTTAAACGTAACTTTCTCTTTGCTGTTTTCTCTGCGGCGGCTTTCGATACAACGACACGAACAATAATCCTAGAGAAATTAGCGTTATATGGTGTTCCAATGGTCATAATAATTTTAATACAAGCTATGCTGCAGGAGGGGTTTGTAATCATTAACGATAAGGTAAGTGAACACACCCCACTTAAGCAGACTACAGGAGTTGCACAAGGCGATAATCTTAGCCCGCTATTGTTCTCAATATTGGTGAGCGATCTGCCGGACATAATCTAGCGTCGACACTTGCATGTCAGTACACTTATGTACGCTGATGACCTTCTCCTCTACTCCCGGAGTCGATTTCACCTGCAGGAATCGCTTGCATCATTGCAAATTTGTTGACTCTAACGCTCGAGTAGAAAATATATCAAAAACTAAAGCCCCGGAATAGGCCACACACCAAAAGGGATGAATTACCCTTGAGCTCAACACGAATAGATTTTGTTCAGCATTTTTCTTATCTCGGGGTAGTCTTTTCAACGCCGGGATTACATTCTACTAAACGTATTGACGTAAGAGCTTGCAAGGGCATTCTGTCGTTTCATAGTATCCCAGAGCCTGGCTGTCTCTGCCTGTATCTCTCAATCTTTTAATCTAAAGATTGCACCGACCGCTGCTTACCGGATATAGGCCACATGACCTCATCTATTGGAAGCGAACCTGGAAGTACTCAAATCAAAGTCCGTTTTCTAAAAAGAGTGCTAGTATCTGTATGTAGCCTCGACACCACTCTTCGTAGAGGATCTCGAGACGACTTATGGTTTACCGACAACAAAGGCATTCGAAAATCATCTTGCTGAATGGGAATATAAGTTTGCGGATGTTAATTGGCGTTTTTATGAGACTAGATCGATGACCACACGTTAATGGAAGGGTCCATTTTGTAAAAACAGGTACTTCGTTACCGGATTTGCAATGCATAGATTTCATAAAGATTTGCATACGAAATGGATTGCAGAAAATATCGACCGAGTGCAAATGCAAGCTATGCGGAAAAACGTGCAATCTGTATCATGTCTAACAGTGAGCAAGAGCGATATTGTTGATGAAAGTGGTGTAGGAAAGCTGTAGCACATATGTACATAAACCAAATACTGGTTAATGAAAAATACATTCATATTTATGTATGTATTCGCAAAACTTCAAAGCAATTGAAGCGGTACGGTCTCTAGCCCTAAATAGCTTTTAATTCCGTTTAGCTTTATTACAAATATCCTTATGTTAGTTACGCATTATATATATATATATATATATATATATATATAGGGTGTTGCAGAATTTTTTCATAATATATATATAGGTAATTGTAGAGCTCGTTAAAGCAAATATTTTTTCTAATGGAACACGGTCGATCAATTTGGTACCAAACTTATGGCAATGCAAGCTGTGGTTGCGGAGCAATTAAGATTTTTCGGCGAACATGTCGAGATTGGATGCATGCATAAATTACCTACTCAGATACATCACTCGTCAGCGCTCTAGAAAAAACACACCACTATTTATTATCTTACAGCAACTGCTCGAACGTGTGTCCGCGAGCATTTCGGCTGAATCGGTTGAACTCACTTCTCTCATTCTAGTGCTCCACTCTTTCGGAGGCCATATCGATGTGATCGTATGACGAAGCTATCCACAATAACAGAACAACCACCAACTATAATGTTGATACAGGGCGGCGCCAGTAAGATGACACGACAGCCGACAAAACGCATTGACACCATCATAAACAACCCCGATTTAGGCTTCTCAGCCACATGCTAACGACATCTAAGCACGTTATTACTGTCGACGTGTCTAAAACATTGACGCCATCATCAACAATACCGAAATAGGCCCGCTCAGTCTCTTGTTACCTACATCAATGCATCTTCGCCACCGCTTCTATATCGCGCTCTAACCACAACATCTATTTCATCATCATCAGGCATCCATAAGCGCCCCACAGGAGTCATAAACATCGGAAACAACCTGCGCTACCATGATGCGTGCCCGAAGCGACCAATCAGCAAAGAACACCGGTGAAACATTCGAGTTTCTGGAGTGAATAAATAGACCGAGAGAAGACCGGTCATCTTGTTTGCGATTGTGCTACGTGCAAGACGTATCCCTGTGTATGTATTGTTCTCTCTGTTAAAATCGTTATTGTTACTGTATCGTGATGGCCCGGTACACAGATAAAGATAAAGCTGACATCTCTCACATTTATGTTGAGGCACGGTATAACGAATGCCAGGCGCAACGGCTATACCAGATGCGTTTTCCAAATGAACACTTACCAAGATCGTACCATGGCCGTCACTACGACGCTGGAAGACCTAGGACAGCAAAAACACCAGCCACGGAAGGACGCATCCTTCAAGCAGTAGCCGATCGTTCTTCAGCAAGCACGAGGGAAGTGGCCCGAAACGTTGGTTACAGCACCGTCCACAGGGTACTAAGAGCCGAACGACTACACCCGTACCGACGGCAGCAGGTTCAAGCTTTGCAAAATCCAGACTACAAACAACGGTTTGACTTCTGTACCTAGTTTCTGCAGAACGTAGAAGCCAATGCGGAGTTTCCTGCCCTTGTGCTTTTCACCGATGACGCTCGCTTTACACAAGGCGGTGTGTTTAATAGGCACAACATCCATGATTGGGCAAGCGTAAACCCGCGTGTGACTCGCCAGCGTGGACGCCAGAGTCAATTCTCTGTGAATGTGTGGGCTGGCATGGTGAACAACTACCTCATAGGGCCACACATACTTCCTAACAGGTTGGGTGGAGAAGCATACCGTACATTCCTGCATGAAATCTTACCAGGACTGTTGGAAGGCGTTTCAGAAGGTGTTCGCGAGAGGATGTGGTTCCAGCACGACGGAGCGCCACCGCACTCCAGCACTGCGGTGCGCGATTACCTCAACGAGGCCTTCGAGAATCGGTGGATTGGCCGAGGCGGGCCGATTGCTTGGCCACCGCGATCGCCTGATTTAACAAGTCTCGATTTTTTCTGTGGGGCCATTTAAAGAATCTAGTCTACAGGACTCCCGTCGAATGATGTGAGGAGCTGGTCGCCAGGATAAATCTCGCTGCTGATGCCGTTCGAGCAACGCCTGACATTTTAAAAAACGTCCAACAAAATCTCTGCAGGCGCTACCAAAAGTGTATAGAAACTGGCGGAGATACGTTCGAGCAGTTGCTGTAAAATAATAAATAGTGGTGTGTTTTTTTTCTAGAGCGCTGATGAGTGGTGTATCTGAGTAGGTAATTTATGCATGCATTCAATCTCGACATGTTCGCCGAAAAATCTTAATTGCTTCGCAACCACAGCTCGCATTGCCATACGTTTGGTGCCAAAATGATCGTCATGAAATGCGCATTTGCTGACTATGTTAGCTTTGAACACGTGGGTGGCCGTAGGGTTATGATTTTGAGGTATTTGGCGGGAAAACTAATACAGAACTTCATTTTTGACTAATTCTCTTCTAAACGACCGTGTCGCACCTTCTGACCGGCCTTGTATATTCTTCGGAAGAAGCACGAACACGACATTGTGTTCAGTTTCTGTATAGTAGGACTGGTTGTCTCGCAAAAGCACATTTTATGCTCCTATGTCGGGCAAAAACACTAGTGTCAAAATTTGTCGTAATTTCACTCTCACTCCAAAACAAGACTTCTCAGAGACCATGTTCCATTGAAAAAAATATTTGCTTTATATATATATATATATATATATATATATATATATATATATATGGTAGTACAGGTAAGCGTTCGGCACCGAGTTTTCGAGCCTAAGCTCGAAAACTCAGTGCCGAACGCCTACCTGTACACGCACACAGCACACGGCGGTCTGGACATCCCGTGAATCCAAACATTTATCCCTAGACTCCGCCTCTTTCGTCTGACAGCACTACAACACTCCGCGCACCCTGGGGTTCAATGGATGCACCGAGCACTTTAAAAAATACCTTGCGAAAACATGTCTTCTTTGCGAGCGCTTGGGAACCTCCATTGAGACCGCTACACAAGAGACCGATTACTGGTCTCAACAACTACACAACACGTTCGATGAGGCACATTTTTAAAAAGGTACACGAAACGCCATTTGTATATTAATGGATTAAGAGTATGCCCTGCCTATCTGGTAAAGAGGTATTTAAACTTACTAAAACTCAGGATCAACGCACTACCAACGCATGCCAGATTGGCCAGGGGACGCCCGGGCTACAACAAACGTTGTAGGCACGAATGTCATGCGCCTGAGACGTTGGCTAATGTCGCTCAGATGTGCGATACAACACACAAACAAACTATAAAGAGACATGACGACGTCTGTGATCGCGTGGCGCGTCTTCTCCGCGAGAGGGGTTATGAAGTGGTTCGTAAGCGAGTATTCCGTCGACTGGGCGCACCGGGTCTAAAGCCTGACCTCGTAATAACAACACCTTCCGAGGTTTGGGTTTTAAATGCAGAGGTTTGCGGCCCAAACAGGGACCTCGCAAAAGCGCGGCAGGACAAGATCGCCAAATATGACGTCGAGTTCCTAAGAGCGGCGCTCCCCGATCTGCAAAGACCTCGCAGATTCGGATCCATCACTATCTCTATGAGTGGTGTATGGGACTCCGAATCTCCGAGTACGCTCTTGGGGCTCGGCGTCACGAAGAGGAATCTTATGGATCTTACCGTCGTAACGTTGCAAGGAACCTTGAGGATATACCGCTCGCACCGGGTCCATAAGAGCGGGGGCTACCATCAAGCAAGGATACGGACAGCTGATTATTAACCTCACGTGACATCTTTTTATCACAATTTTTATTATGGCGAGCACTGCCGAGTGTGCAAACGTATTGTAAATGATTAATAAATCATTACAATATTTTCTATATTTGTGTATGTGTATTTCTATGTAGAGCTGTCGGAGGTCCTAGGACCAAATGTTAGAAAGGACCTGGTCGATATTACAAAGAAAAGGTTGTCCCAATGGAAAGCAAATACTCAGTAGGTATTGAAGTAGACATGAATTACATGGATACGTGGGTAACATGTATGCTGCTGCTCTAAGCGCCCCAGATATAAAAGCGGACATGTGTATTTAGGTATACATGCCAAGCAAACAATAAATCAACCAATTAATATCCTTGTCGTAGAAAGGTGCCCACACGTGAGCACAGTATGACCATTTTGGCACTACGAGGGCTTTATAAAGGCGCCGACATTTCGAGGCATCTTGTGATGAGAATACCCTCAGTATAATATTGCTTAATCAAGAGGCAGCTTTTGCTGAATCGGCGATGTATGCCCGAAAGTTCATACGTCTATCGAACGTAACTCCTAGGTCCTTGTAGGATGTTACCTCGGGTTTAGAAAAATCTTTTACCTGATACTTGAAGTTGTCGGAAGCTATCTTTAGAGCCTCGCACTTTGGATATGAGATTACCATATTATTTAATTATAACTTGATTACTCATATCAGGTGGCAATACTATTAATGGCTGCTTGAAGATTCAGACATCCTCGTTTTCTAATTCGTTTCCTTTCTTATCTAAGCATTTTTAGATCATCTGGATACATTTTGTATGTTATGATTAGGCTGCGCAGACGTAGACCCAAGTTCTGAGCAACGATTATATACATAAATAGGCTTATGCAGGAATCTTGAGGAACCCCAGACGGGCATGGGGGCGCTTCGAGTTACTGACCTTTACGGTGCTCTGTTAGATATGAGTGACACCATGCCAGTACTCGAGGGCCAATTCCAAGCGCCGCCATTTTAGATAAAAGAATCTTATGATTTATCCATGCTCGCGAGAAATCAAAGTAGACCGTGTGTATGGGGATGGCCCTGTTACGCGCGATAGCCCACTCGTGGCGGACCTCGAGAAACTGAGTTCCAGTGGAGCGCCTCTTTCTAAACCGTTCCTTTCAATTTTCGTTGCCACGGTAACTCACTTCGAGATTGGGTACGAGGACCACTCTAGGTGGATGCGTTTAAGATTCAGAACTTCGGTGACCCTTTTTTTTGTGGGAGGTCGACTGCCAGTAGTTCGTCGATAGGCAACGCTCTGCGGAGGGCCTCTTCAATGTCCTGTGAGGTGTTGCCCTCCATAACGTCCCCCATCAGAAGCCGCCTTAGGGATGAACGGTCTAGGCTGGTGTCCGTCTCACCAGCTGATCTTAGGGCCTGGAGAAAGAAACTGGCTTTTCATGTGGCAGGGTATAGGCCCATTGACTTCCTGCGGACAGCAGCTCACTTGGTAGGTTTGGCGACTTTCGAATTTCGAACGCTAGAGTTTACGTAGCATTCGAGATGTCTTGGTTTTTTTTTAATAGTTAGGGGTAGCACCGTACTTTTGCAGTGTACACTACTTGTGTGGGGCTCCTTACCGCCGCAAGTGCAGTTGGTCAGCCTGTTACAGGCCTCAGGTTTCAGCACTCGGCGACAACGCTTAACGGAGCGACGCTGAGCACGACCGCACTTGACGACTGAGAGAAGTAGACTGGACAGG
Source organism: Dermanyssus gallinae (assembly GCA_003439945.1). Classification (NCBI taxonomy): domain Eukaryota; kingdom Metazoa; phylum Arthropoda; class Arachnida; order Mesostigmata; family Dermanyssidae; genus Dermanyssus; species Dermanyssus gallinae. The sequence goes on along the minus strand of QVRM01000670.1, from coordinate 15,304 downwards.
ATCATCATGGAGGCGAAAGTTCTACAACAAGTTAAGGCATCGCATACGTCTGTATCGGTTACCGAGGGACCTGATGTCACAGCCACTGTTGTGGAAGACGTGCAACCCGGAGGTTCCATCAAAGATAAGGCTTCGTACGCTGCAGTTTTTAGGGGAATTTCTACGACACATGAAGGCGCCTCACCGCAGTTGCTCCGTCCTAACCCGCGGCCGCTACCGAAGCCCAACCGAAAGCGAACCAACACACATAAAGGAGTCGTCAAGCTCGGCCGCTAGGTACACTACTAAACTCACTACAAAGAGAAACCTTTGTAACAGGACGTCTCGTAGAGATGTTGGGGGCGCCTTAACCGACGTCGGTCGGATGTTAGAGGGTATCAGTTCTGATTTGGCAGCAACTTTGAAAACGATTGCGGAGGCCCTGAAGCCTCCCTTGGCTCGCCTTGCACTCGCAGAGAAGTTCAATGCATTTACATCATAATGCCAGATAGTAATAACTTAAACGGAGTGATGCCGCACGTGCGTCTCTAGTCTTGGATAGCTTTAACAGGGTTACATGTCCGGTTTGCAAGTTGTCTTCACAAGGAGGGGTCTTGCCAGACATATATCGGCCAGGCCTGTTGACGCCGCCAACGGACCGTCCACATCCCATCGGGCTTCGACGAAAGAAATTGATATTGACACTCTACTCGTCGACATTCAGACAAACATGCGCCAAGCCAAGCTGCTACGTATTTTACCCAAACCTTTTTTTGAAGAAAACACCCAATCTTCTCAAACGTCGATAACGACTTCTGCGCCTGGTACTCTTTGTTCTTCTTCGCTCCGGTTGTGCTGCGACTCCCTCAAGCTGAAAAAGACGCTTGGTCGCTGTCTGTCCTGAGTAGGAAGAACCCACTTGATTTTTTATCGGAAAAAAAGCTCAGGGACGTGGCGCTCGAAGGATCAGTATCTTAAGTGATGGCTTACCTCGACGATGACTTCCCCAAGACGGGTAAGTGTCAAAATGTCGGAAGGCGATATCTCCAGGGCAGCTAGATTGGTAAGCCCCGAGGATATTCTAGCGCCAGTGAACGAAAATACGGAAGTACTTCGCTCCAAACACATGCTCCTCGGGATCTAACCATGCCCAGACTCCCGAGAGTCACACTGCCTTCCTCAACCTTGCGCGACGAGATCCTAAATGCTATGAAGACATTCAGCCGAAGTTCAGCTGCCGGCCTGGATTTTATGAGGCCCCGTCTACTGCAGGACCTGTTGTCTGGTGCACCGGGGCAGCACGTCATGCGCCTTAAGTGCAGGCCGAAGAGCACACCACTCGACTTTAAATGACACTTTTAGTCGAACACTGAGGTCTGCTGGCTTTCCGTGTGTACTAGAACCTTCGGGTCTATCCAGGGACGATAAAAAGAGACCCGACGGTCTCGCTTTAACCCCTTTGAGCGTGGTTGCATGCTTGTTGGGACGCAACTGTAACTGACTCATTAGCCCTTTCGATGGTCGGTGCAGGTGCGGGCCAGGCAGGTCATGTTTCAAGGTTAGCAGACGCTAACAAATGCAGAAAATACTCTGGCGTTGGTTATCCGCACCAATTTTGTCCGCTGGTTTTCGAGACAATGGGAGGATCAGGCCCACGTACACTGAAGTTGATTCAGCGCGTGGGTAGAAGTCTTAACCTTTTAACGGGAAGACTCGAAAGTGTCGGGATTTTCGCATCAGAGGCTGTCGCTTGACATTCAATAAGGAAACGCAGCATCTTTTCCGGGCACATTGTCGAACTGGGCTAATACTGGGTTAGAGAATCCGTGACTACACGTCCAGACAATTGTTCACTCCAAGGTGCTAACATAAAAAGTTATATACATAATAAAAATACCTTGAATATATATATATATATATATATATATATATATATATATATATATATATATATATATAGGGTTTTAGTTGTAGGGTATTTATTATATACTTGCCTGCGAGACTTGCCGCTAGGTGGCTGAGTCCCACGCTATCTGAGCGCGAGCATGGCGGGGGGTTTGCCAACTGGTTACAATTTTACTCAGCCGTACGTAAATGTATTTTAAAACCTAAACCTCCTCTAAAAAGGTATACGCATGGTTAACCAGACGAGTGTTTCGACTCATACGTGTGCGGCAGAGCAGAACTCTTGCAACAAATATAGGATCTTTTGTTGCCACCGAGCAAGTTGGCTTAGTGGCAAAGCCTTTGCCTTGCATTCGGGAGGACTGGGTGTGAGAATCAGACCGGCCTTTCTTAAATTGGTTTGCATGGTTTCCAATTTAGACAAGGTAAATGCCGGGGTGAATTTAAAATTAGCCATGACATGAAAAAACCGTACACGGGTGTAAGCCTTACGGAAAATCTTAAAAAAATAAAATAAATAAAAAACAAAATTATAATGACTACGCTGACAATCAAATAAACAAACGAACGCAGCCTCATTATCAACCATGTTAATCTGCTTTATCAGACCAGTCTAAAATTTCCAGGGGCCGTCAAGCAAGAAATGGTTCACAGCACTTTGCAACGTCGAAACTGCCGTCCATACAAATCTCTTAGCCACTTTTAATTATCGGATTACGTCTGCCATAATGACGCGATCGTACGCGTGCTTGGCTAACTAATTACAAGCCAAACTAGCCACGCCGGATACTAAATATGTTACCAACGAACATGACTACACGAACATGACTACTGGTTCCTGAGTATTGGGCCACTTCTGTTCTGCATTTCGGCGCTACCTGCGTTGTCTCGTTCGTTTAAAAGTCTCTTTATCCTTTATTACATATATATTGGCGTATGAACGCACTGAATTCCTCATTCCTGTAATATAAGTGACAGTTCTATTATGCATTCATTTGTGAGTGCATCTTGTAGCTTGCTCTCAAGCGCAGTTCTCTTTCGGCGGCAACCCCAAAGCAGCATTTACGCACACCTACATATCTAATAGACAGTGTGGGACTCACCATTTTATAAAGTGTGTTGCAAAAAATTAGCAACTCATGTTTTTTTGTGATAATTTCGGCTTGGTTTATTTGAATGGCTTGAAATTTTAAGCGCATGATGTACATGACGAAACATGAATATAATGTTGATTTCATTGCAATCTCAACATCGGTTCATACAAAAAATAAAAAAGTGTGAAAAAACAGTGTTGCAAAATATTAGCAACAGTAGCGCCTTACAGCGTATTCGATTCTTAGCAGGGCGGTATGACTCATTTGAAACTACATATTTTATTCTAGAAACGGGTTTTTCGTCCCTTCTTCTGAATCAAATCGTAAACTCGGTCTTTCATGGAGTTAATGAGCTGTTGTAAGTACGAAAGTGGAATATTAGTCCATGCTTGCTGGACAGCTTCTTTGAGGTCCGACAAATGATTATATTGTCGACCATTTGCGTAAATCTGCTTTACCAAATGTCCCCAAAGATTTTCAATAGGATTCAGGTCTGGACTTAATGCCGGCCAGTCAAAAAGTGGCACTCCTTGTTCTTGAAAAAAGGCTATAGTGCTAGCCGAGGTATGAAACGTGGCGTTGTCTTGTTGAAAAACTGCGTCAGGTCCCCCAATTCTTCTGAAGTGGGCTTCTAACTGGGAACCGACAATGCGCTGGTACATGTCAGAATTGTTTCGGCCCACAATCTCGACTAGATCAGACTTCCCATTATATCCAAACGCGCCCCAATATTTCACAGAGCCACCACCGGCCACACGTTTCGAGAACAATTTAGGTTCCTTCCGTAAGTCGTGCCAATAGTACTGACAGCCGTCAGGACCATCGAGATTAAATTTCTTTTCATCCAAGAAGACGATGTTTTTCCACTCGTTATCCCAAGTTTGGTATCTATGCAAAAATTCACGCCGTGCGACAATGTGCTTCGGTTCCAGTCGCGGCATAAGCTTCCTTTTCGCGTATCGCACGTTTTTGTCAGAACTTAACACTCGGTACACTGTGGATCGGTGCACTGGCACTCCCAAAGTAGTCCTGATCCTGGAAGAAGACATTTGGTCATGAGTAGCCAACTGTATGATCCTTCGCCGATCTCGAATAGTCAAAACTGGCTTACGCCCACTGTTAGATCTGCACCTTTGGTTCACTCCAGGGTGTAAGAACCTGCTGATGGTGCTCTTATGCCGTCCTAATCTGGTTGCTATATCAGTTACTGTATGACCGAGCTCAGCATTTGCCTCAATTCTTGTCTTTTCGATATCCGAAAAATCCTTTGTACGACCCATGGTTTAAACATAAGATTCGTCGTTAGTTCGGAACAACGACTAAGCTGTAGAATATTTTGCAGCTATATAACGATTGATTTAGCTAGACAATATTCCTGACATTTGATCCCTGGGATCGAATATCAGCTGTAGTATCGACTATCCTTTACAAACAAGAGGTGTGTTGTTAGCATGTTATTGTTGCTAATATTTTGCAACACTGTTTTTTCACACTTTTTTATTTTTTGTATGAACCGATTTTGAGATTGCAATGAAATCAACACTATACTCATGTTTCGTCATGTGCATCATGCGCTTAAAATTTCAAGCTATTCAAATAAACCAAGCCGAAATTATCGCAAAAAAACATGAGTTGCTAATTTTTTGCAACACACTTTATATCTCCTACCCACAAAAACATAAACCTTTCCCGTTCCCTTTCAAAGTGCCCGGAACTTCTGTATTCCTTTAGACCCCCGAGTTTCGGACAACTTCCGTTTTGAGCTAACAGGGCTGTCTCATCTCTTTAAGGCTCTTTTTATCCAGACCGGGGTTATGCCCTTTTCGAAGCGTATTAGAATTAAGCCATCCCGTCTTAGGGCAACGTCTATCATCTCCTAGTAGCCCGATCGGTTCCCAAATGCCTAATTGGGAAATTGTCGGGCGAGGTTGTCGTGGGTTGAAGCTTGCGGTCGTCGAGCCTTGGCTTGCACTCCAACCACGCGAGAAACCGTGTCGCCCGAGAAAGCCGCCTACAGCACCTCTTCTCAACCACAAATATGTGCTTCCTCAACCCGGGAGCCGAGTTTCAAGGCACCATCATGCACATAAACGCGTCGTCGAAGAGCAAAATGATGATTATATTAATTCGGCTGCCGCTGCTGTTGCTGATGATAACGACAATGGCGATGAAGCTCATCATTGTTAGTAATATGATTAGTACGCGTTTTACGTGTTTTTCATTAAGAGTGAAATTTGATGCCGTCGACCGGGCGGAAATCGGAAATTTTCCGAAGTTTTCCTTCCTCTCGGCGAGAAAGATGCGCCTGGAGATTCTCTCTCAAGGCGAGAAAGATGCGACTCTTTCTCGCCTTGAGAGAGAATCTCCACAACGCGAGAGGTTTGCGCAGATATCGGCTCGCTAAGCTGGCTAAATGCAGAGCAACATTTTGAGGTCCCGAGGTTCGTCCGGTTCGGTTGGAACGTCGCAGTGACGGCAGCGGCAGGGGCGGCAGATCCGGTACAAAAGCAATCGATGCGCGTCCGCTGAATGGTCAGGTCGAGCCGGATCGGCCCATCGGCGTGGCAGCAGGCTGTCTTGCCTCGATAATCAATTCTCGACGTCCGCAGACAATAATTTGCTCAGAGCTCACACACAATATGGCCGAAAACAAGTGGTCGTGGGAACACCGTCAACGCTTATAGACGTGTGTGTGTGTATATATATATATATATATATATATAGTTTATATATTTTTTTATTATTTCATATATGCGTGTGTGTGCGTTTTTTGTCAAGCGCTCCCTCCTTTATTTGGAGCGCTTCTTCTTTTGCGTCGCTACCGCGTTTGGCAACCGCATCTTGCGTTATATATATATATCATATTTTAGGGGCTGACTCTCAGCTAAGATTTAACGTCCATGGGACTGCTTTTCGCATTGCTTTATAGACGGACCCCCATAAATACAAATGTGCAACGGTGGGGCTCGAGCCCGCGCACCTATGTGTATCCTCCAGACGAATGCACCACGCCACAAGGCTCGACATATATATATATATATATATACCTGCGCCAAACGACGCATTTGATCACGAAAGGGTCTTATCAATTTTACATTTACCACAAATAACAATGTTTAATGACCATTTATATCACGATCATCTTATAGACTTGACCTTTTTCTAGTCAAAAACATATAAAGGAGAAGGCGTTTGATACAAGTGGCCGTCTAGCAAATTTATTTTGAAGAGCCCTCTATTTTTTGTCGACACCTTTACTTACGCCAAGTAGATCTTTTTCAAAGGCAATGCAAGCAATTTAGTTTACCAATACGTGTTAAATATCCTATCGATAGTGCTGCGGTTAAGGGACACCCATGTATTACACGGAAATAAATTTTATTTTAGGGACACCCATATCAAACACCGCATAATAAAAAGAGCACGTTCATTGTAAAGCAACTGGATGTTTCCAATTGATGTTGGCAGGCAATGAGGGAGAGTCTCATCTTATCGAGCAAACTTTACCATGATTACCGCCGTCTAGTGAATAACTGCATTGCTTCTTGCAGCAGCAGCAGCTGACAGATCTTCTTTTAATATCAGTACATTGCCGGGCCGGTTAGAGAACTTTAAGCACAAAGCTGTATAGACTAGCGGTGTACCATAAATAATTCCAACTTGCCGTAAATACTGATCTGGCACAGCGCAGTTCTACTACGGCTCTTAGCGAACCGAACTAACTAGCTGTGGTAACCGAATCTGTTTCGGAGAAGTTAGCGTGTATATATATATATATATATATATATATATATATATATATATATATAAATGCTTTTCGTGTTTGGAAACACACTACAGAGAAAGAGAGAGATGAACAGAAAGAGAGAGAGAGAGAGAGAGCTGGAGACAATATAAAACTGTTGTCCGTATCTAAAGAAATCTGATTACAGCTACCGGGCTACAGGATGGATCTATACGGATGGACGGTCTTGTTGTAACTTTGCTAGAGGATAAAGCGACGCTGCCCTAATAAACGAAAGGTGGTCTTCCACCGAAGAAGGTCTCGACGACTGAGTTCGTGCGTGTTTGCGTCCCTCAGCACGGCGTTTCCCGTCTGGCCTGGTTGGCTACATGATGGATCTGAACAGACGGCATTGCACCATCGCCGTCCGCTGCGCAGGCGATCAGACCAACAAGCGGTTGGGCCGGTTGCGCGCAGAAAAGCTGCGCTAAATTAACTTTGGCGCTGGCACAGGTCAGGGTTGCAGAATCGTTAACTTGCGTTGTACGCCGGCTTACCCTGCATGACCCTGCAGCAATGCAGGTACCGAACAGCTAGCTGCCCGAGGCGTAGATCACGAAGGTTGTGCTTCGTACTCGTGAAATGTGCCGTGGTTCGACAGGGAGTGTCGACAACCAAAGCAAGTGATCTGTCTGTACAGTGCCACCCAGAACGTCCTACTGAACTCCTACAGCTGGCTGGATTAAACGAATAGTTAGAAATATGCAAAACAAGAAAAGTGACGGCACTACGAGTCTAAACAACAACGCATTAGGCTAATTTTGGCAAGCGTGCAGAAACCATGACCATTTGTTTCAAGCAGTCCCGTGCCTTCAGACCCACTAAAAAATAAATGACGAAAAGTGGGCAGCCCACTTTACAAATACGTTGTCAAGTCCCTTTAAAAAAATCAATGCTGTCCCTCAGCAGGCAAGCTGATCCTCACCGTCTTTTTCGACGTCTGAGGTGTCCGATACTCATTAAATTCATCGAGCACGGAAAAACCATTAACCGTGTTGTCCACACGATTCTAGGGCCACCCAAAAAGTACTCTTTTTAAGTGCGTTTTATTCACAATATCTTATGTGTATTACAACATTATAAGCGTATAGTTGGCAAGGCTGAAAGTACTGAAACCCAAAAAGTACTGGCCAAATTAAAACGGAAGCAGGCTGAGCATCCGCCCTACAGGCCAGGCCCGATTTCCATCAGCTTGGTTCGCAAGAATTCTGGGAACAGAGCATTTTTCGGCTTGTCAAACAATGAAATAGTTGTGGTTATGGTGATTATCCAAAATGTTTCATACAGTACTCTACCTATATCCCAAGGCAAAAATGTTTCATATAATTTTTTTGTGAATTGTAGTCATGGCTTGTTAAAGATAAAAAAAAATGCGCGTGTGTCATCAGTAAACTAAATTATTCTTGTACCAGCGCAAAATGCATGCAGATCACTTATATAAAAGTTGAGCAAAGTTGGACTGACTATTCATCGCCATTAACCCCATATAAAATTTCTTGAATTTCCCTAAAATCTGCATTTGTTTTGACAATTTAATTTATTTTAGTAAAGTAGGAGGTAGGAACGCCACAAACTCGACCCCTAAGCCCTGTTGAGGTAATTTAATAATGATTCTTTGTTGATTTACACTACTGAGTTTTTTTAACTCTAGCTGTACTACAACTGAATAGTGTTTTTCTCAGTTTGTGATCTCAGATATTCTCTAAGCCTTTACATAGCCTCTTCGGTGCATTTTTCTTGTCCAAATTCATATTGTCGATTGATGATTACTTGATTTTTCTCGATGCAGTGTGTAGTCGGAGTATTATGTACCTTCTTGCATATTAGGTAATCCGATATAGCTGGATACTGAAACTGGGCGTAGATTGTCAAAAATTAGGTTACCGCCTTTCTACAAAGATGCAACAAGTTTAGTTTTAAAACTATCTGAAAAATCCCCGTTCAAAACATAACTTCAGCAGGGGCTCTTGCAGACAAATAAAAATTCCAAAATAAGACTACCAACCTGCCTGGTACTTACTCCACGGCTGCCAAGTTATGTAGATGACGTATTAATTTTGATATTTAATTAGCTGACATGGCTGTGAATACAAGTAAATCGTTTTCCAGTTACCGGAAACTGGTCGCTGGTAATGACCGCGCTCGAGCAGAAGGGGATCTGCCCGTACTTACCCATGTCTGGCATATAGTTTTACTTCGCCCATGCCACATGTTGGCATAGAGTTTTACTTCGTCTGCCCTCTGTGCTTTCGATCATTGTTTTGTTGTTTCGTCATATTTCGAACCACAACAGAGTCGACGTCGTCTGCCTTCTCCTTTAGTTGTGGATACTTTCATTACTTAACTAAAGGAAAAAAACATTACTTAACTCTGCAGAAGCCAAGCCTTTCTTGGGGCCTTCGCGCCGGTTGTTTCTGTTGTTCTTTCCATTAGGCTCTCTCGCCCTTGCCTCGGTGATGTCACCACCGACCCCACTGTATGACAGGCGCGTTATCCGCGTTCCGCCGTCTTTTTTCACGCTAATGCTGTCACCTAGCGTCGAGTTAAAACCCGTCTGCAATTGTGAGCGGTAAACTGTTTCTGCCGGATTTACTCGACTTTGACTAAATGCTCTTGCAGTTCCGAGTGTGTTAGCAACGGTTTCACAAAATTCCACTGTAGTTCACTGAGTCGCCCACTCAACAGCCTTGGGGTCACAGGTTCTACGCGCAACAGAGGGCGCATCCTTGGCGTCACGGCGTTTAAACAACCCCTGTGGAATGCTGCACACCACTAGTGGTTCACCCGCTTCTGGAGAGAGCGAACACTGCCGACACAACAATTTCAAACCCTTAGACCTCAGAGCATGTAAATCATATTCAACCATCACTATGTTACCGTAAATAAATATGCATGTTTCCAAGTAAAAATCTATCAGTACAACCGTTTGGAGCATCTCTAATTACAGAAAGATGATGATACGAATTCTCTACAGTTTGATACATCTGCTGTTGGCGATCTGTGTATTGAATTTATTTCTAATATATCTTAAACTTAATCAGCCATTATATTCATGATCCTAAATACCATCTCAATGTTTATGATAATTCCAAAAAGTGTCTTTGGAACACGTACAACAATCGCTGTCCGAGGTGACCCAATAGCTAGTTTACAAACGAGGGCTTTATCCCATCTAGTTCTTTTAGCTGTGATGTGCTGAAATGCTTTCATATGACCTAGGTATGGTACATAGATGGCAATTAACAAATGTAGAAACGTTTGTTGTGTTGCTACTTTGAGCCCAAGCTGGGTACCCGAAATGCCTCCTGAAAATAATTGGTGCATCGCTGTGCGCCATCTATCGCTAGCTGCGTAGATTTTCTGTTAGGCATCTCTAGATGCAGCTCCGCCGAATAAACCTCACTTCTTTGTCTCAGCGCTAACACTTCGTTATTCCACGACTACTCGCATATCCATTGCATAGCGAAACTATTCCGAAAAGCGAAATGAGTGCTACATAACTTTAGCACTGAAGTGCAGTTTAGTGACAGCTGTTACGTTAGCTAAGGCTGCATTGAATATAGTTTCATAGCTGTTTTTTAAGAAACAGGTAACTCTATAATATTTAATTTGGAGACAAAGACGATTTCTAAGAGAACATGGTTTTATTTATAGAATTTTTTAACCTTACTCGCTATTCCCTACAGTGGGGACTTAGCCTGTATCGTGAGTGAGCTAGCGGCGGCTTCCGTAATTGATTATTTGCTTTAACGGCGCTTTGACGGCGAACGTTTATCGAAGAAAACGAGGACGGACTACTGACCCGCACTTGAGAGAAGAGAGGAGAAAATGACATAGAGCAACTGCATATAGTTGGAGTTAAGTTAATGACATGAATAGCTCTATAGAGAGAGCTCAACGGCTATTAAGAGGGTATATGGTCTCTGCATTTCCTCTATAGACAACTGAAGAGAGCTCTCTCTTTTTAATACCACTACTCCCGCTCAGCAACTAATAATTTCTTCAAGCCAACCCTCAGCCATGATTCAACGTCCACGGGACTGCACTTCGCATTGCTTCATAGGCGGACCCCCATAAATACAAATGTGCAACGATGGGGTTCGAACCCGCGCACCTATGTGTCTACTCCAGTCGCGAGGCGCTGGCGAACGCACCAGGCCACCGCGCTTGACAACTAGTCCGCTCTAGCTGTACCGTTCTATAATATATCACATATATTTAGCCCTATATAAGCGTATAAGTAACTGATTCCAGCAATGGGCGAGTTCGTTGAACTTGTCAGGATAGCACTCGTGATCGTTTCTTAATTGCATGAAGATGGCGGTGAGCTGCGCAACCGACAGATGGGATATTGTCAATGGCGGTACCGTTGACCATGCATAGAAACGCATGGAGGCCTGCGTCAAATTTTAGTGGGCGTAACTGTCGCGAGCAGAACCAACGAGAGAGCCTCCAATTAAACCAAGCTAAAGAACACCTGTCCTTATCCCTACTACAGTAGCAAAGCCTAAGAAAGCAACACTTGCCAGGTAAAGCGATATGCACTCAGAACAAGGGTAAATCTGCCTCCCTTATGTGGAAAACTAGTTACAGCTTTAAGGCCGAGAAGAAACCTCGCACGCCTACTAGTCCTGAGCAAGAGGAGCCTCGTCACCTAACGTTGTAGACAGTGAAAGGCCTACAGTTTTACCAATAGGAGTGACTGACGTAAAAAAACCGATTAGCAAACCCCGGACTACGCACACACTAATCTCTAAAGCAGTACGAACTGAAAGACTAAATATGCGCGAAATTTAGAGCCGTAAAGAGTTAGAAGTACGTTTCGTCCCCGCTAGAACAAAGGAACAGTCCGCCGAGATAAATACCGACCCACTCCCATAGCTCTTTTCTCTTCCATCATCAGAGGAATTCATAGCTTCAAAGATAAAAGGCCTCATCCTCAAGAGAAAGCTAAATGAAGAACAATAGCAAGACCTTGCAATATCAGATCATACAAAGGAAATGCCATGCGCATATCTATGCTGCAATCAGCCTCAGTAAAGCAAGGACTCCAGATGATAGGGCTCCATTGCTATCACATAGTTCCGACACGGACGATCGCCTCATCGACCGACTATCGACACACTGCCGCGGTCTAAACGATGTATTGCTGCGCCTCATGGAATGGAAGGCTGTTCGTTTGCAAAATCGGGACACCTTGGCAATCAAAGGTTGAAAACACTCTAGCCCTAACACGGGCTTTTAACGCGAAGATGGTCTCTCACGTCGAAGATTTTTGTCCTTTAGGACAAAAATCGAGATTGTAGAACGGACCCGTCCCGGCAACCGTTGACATCAATCTTACAAGCAAAGCCTCTGTAGGGTGTGGTCTGTGGTCCGAACATATGATTATCGCATGGCGACTGACGTGCTGCTGGTTCAAAGGCCATCAATGGTTAACATTAGTTATTTGACCCGTCTCTAATTAGTTCATATACAGCAGCATGGATTTCGTGCTAATCATGGTGTTTGTTGACCTGGTCTGGGCAGATACGATATCGATTTTCGCCTATCACGAGAACTCTTACACCGTTTGTTTACAGCTGTAAGTCCTAAACAGTGCTGACCACGAACAGCCATTATTTGACGATACATGTCGGCATTACGATCACCTGCTTCCTTTTAATAAAAATCGTACAAGTGTGTTCTGATCCGTTATGGACGCAGGCATCTTGCAGCAGGTGTCTTGACCGAGCGCTTAACGTGTTTTATTTATTTACTTCAAGTGCTCTTACACGAACAGGTTAATCGACTACACGGAAACTGCGATACACCCATCCGACATTATTCTCTGTTACAAATATGTCGTTGCTCTGGTTGCTTCAATTATGACGCTGTCATCGCTTCCTCTTCTTAGTTCGCTCGTCGTTTTCAGCTACCGGAGTTACCCACCTTCTCCACAAAGCTAATCTAACAGGGCGATTGGACGATCTTCGTTTATTGAACGAGTTAACTCTAAACGCCCTCTAGTCCTTCCTTAATCTATCGCTGGCACCTTTCGCTCAAAAGGAGGCGCAACTACCGATCTCTAAAGGAGGCCTGGGGATTCCGGATCCACTTATTTCGGCTGAGCCAGCTATAGTCTCTTCCCGTCTTCGACCCGAGAACAATGCTATCGCACTTTTAGACGAGGCCGGCGCTGTTCAGTACAGACATGTCAGTATTAACGACATCTTTAGCCGAGCGCTCCGATCTAGCGGAGTTCCCTGTATTCTAGAGCCCCAGGGTCTCTCCGCCGAAATGGCACGCGCCCGGACAGGATGGCTCTTATCCGCTTCAGCCGGGGCAGGATGCTTGTCTGGGACGCCACAGTTACTGACTCATTAGCACCTTCAATGGTCGGTGGTTTCCTATCTCGTGCAGCGCGAGACTCGACCAGCAGGCTTGCATCCATCCGCTGGCGTCATACACACTAAACGCACCTAGTCCCTTTAGGTTCACTCTCTAATAGCCATAAGCTCCATCGAACAGTACTATAGGCCATCAGGAGAAGTGGCGAGTGCCACTCGGATCAATTGGTCGGGCTACTTATGGGTTCCACCAGCGTTCGACGTGTTTTGCGCCAACACCTGTTGACCCGCGCAATTCAAAGTCACGTAATCTGCTGGTGCAGCAGACGAAAATCTATTTTTTCTGGGCCTGCCCAAACCTTCTTCCCCTTCAGTACCTCCGTACCCATAGCTGCTCCTAAGTTCCACCCAGACGTAGTGTCCTTAATGTCCCTCTGGCAGGGGCTGGGATAATAGCTTCCCGTCCGCCTCCTTATTAGTCCATTTGTTCCTCAAATCGGAAATTGCTGCGGCTCTGGCTTATTCTAGCACCTGCCGTTTTAGAAGAGTGTGAGTCGAGTCATTTTTCGCTCCTTCCTGGCAGTAAACACAGCCCGCTGCAGGAGGATTTCCAAATTGAAAGAGATAGCTCTGAAATGCCCAATGATCCGTGATGATCTGCGTGAAGTAATGGTTCACTCCCCCGTCCCCGATCTAACAATTTTTTAATGTCTGGGATGAGCGATCGCGTCGAGTGTGCCTTGGCGCTCCAGAAAAAATAGAATCCCACTTGGCCTGTCATGCCTACATTGTGTTCTCTTTTTTATTTCCTTACTGTATCTCGATCCACTGTCCCACAGTTTTCGCTTTTCCTCCGCCTTCAGGCCCCAGGGAAGGGTTCCTGCCAGCACCAGGGTACCGCTTATGCTAACCATGCGTGCCGTTAATCACCACTTTAAATGCAAGTGGTGCGAATAAGCGAGGTTGGCGCTCTAGATGATACATAAGACACAACAAGCATTGCACCCCGCATTTATAGAATCGCTGCTATGGCAGCAATTACACAGTGGCGCCGTACTAGAACAAAAATCTAATAATTCAGAGTGAGGCTAGAGGCAACTTTTTGAACCTTTGCAAAATCTCGTTTGGTCAAAAAAGCTGCTTTAGTGGAACGTCTCTTGCTGTTTTAATATGTTCTTGATGACTGCTCGGTTTGTATTCTAGGGCTGCCGTTGCATGCCGGATCGTGCAGTCAAGATAGTATCCCCATTATGCGTTGTCACATTACGCTAACACGTATCAATGGTTCCATTTGAAATCGAGCAATAAGTGATTTAAGGTTGGAGACACCGCCCCGTTCACTGCAGTGGCGGGCAGAACGCGGGATAGGATGTCCATTTGTATTTACAATTGTTTAATATAAAACGTTTTGGATCATATTCAAAGGGCGACGAAACAATAAAAATAAATCGCGGCCGCACCTTAAGGCCCAGCATCTAATGCAAAAGCATTGGCTGATGTGTTGATGCATAAGCCACACATGAGAAAAAAAGACGTGATGGATGCGTGTCAAATCAGTTGGCTGTGGTGGCCCGTCGAGTTACCCACCTTAGTGCTTGACTCCAACCGGGAGATTTAATGCTTCGTAGCTCCTGTAAATCCGACATGCAGATTGCAACGTATCGGTTAGGTGTATCGGCTCTACTTCCTCGGAGGTTTGAGTGTATGACACACGCCCTTAATTTTTCGCCTTGCTGTTTCGGCCTCTTATAAAGCGTCACGTGGCACAATATATATATATATATATATATATATATATATATATATATTATAGTATTGTGCCACGTGACTCTTTATAAGAGGCCGAAACAACAAGGCGAAAAATTAATTTACTATAACATTATTATTATATTATTACACCACTATAATAATAGTGGCTCTTAAACTATGTCCAGGTTGATCCCGTGGTATCCTTGCACGCTTTATATCACTGTAATTTATGTCCTGTTTGTTTTCTCGTGTGCACTGATGTGTACTGCCGGTTATTTACTGCATGTGTGCTGATGTTCGAGTAATACCTTTTTAAATTTACAGAATAATCTTAACACAATCTTAGAAGCGGTAACACCATCTCGTCAAAACAGATTGCCAAGACAAGTCGTGTAAATAACATGTTTTCGTGGCGGATGGCGAAGGCACTGAGAACTTGAAACGCTAACTGCGCAAATGTCCGC
>QVRM01000669.1:42500-57189 GCA_003439945.1 Dermanyssus gallinae | reverse complement strand
CTCTCTATCTATCTCTCTTTCTTTCGTTGTGTTTCTCACTGATTTAGTCGGCGTTCATTCATTGGCTCATTCGATTCGTTTACACCGGCACGAACGGCAGTCCGGTCGGTCGGACCATCCATCCATCGGTCGTCGTTGTTCGGTATCGTTTGCTTGGTCGCTTACTTGCTTGCCTGTTGCCTGTTGCTCTTGCTTCATTCAACACGCAGTAGCCGCTGGAGCAGCACTACCAGCAATACCAGCAGCAACAGCCGTGGCAGGAGTTCGCCGGCCGCTCGTTCTCTACAGAGAGCTAGCTAGCTAGCTCTCTTCGGCTCTTTTGGTGCTGCCGAGGTGGGCCGCCAGCTTCTACAGTCTCTTTCCCTCTACAACACCACCACCACCATCATCACCAGCAGAGCCAGCGCCAGGAGCGGAGGCAGCGCCAGGAGCAGAGGCAGCGCCAGGAGCAGAGGCAGCGCCAGCAGCGGCCACACCAGTCGTAGTAGCTAGCCAGCAGCTCAAGCATCTACTGCTGTTCTTACGGGTAGTAGTTGTAGCTAATGCTAATGCTACGGCGATTTCCCGCCGCTCCGCTGCAGCCGGTGCCGCTGGTTGCTCTTGTTCTACTACGGCGTCTGCTGCTACTGCTGCACGGCGGCGGCGGCGGCGGCCGCTGAAATCGCCGGCTGGCGGCGGCCGCTGACACTGCTGCAGCGGCCGCTGACACTGCTACAGCGGCCGCTGACACTGCTGCAGCGGCCGCTGTTAGCGGCGGCAACAACAATAACAACAACAACAACAACAGCGACGACGACGACGACGACTATTACCGACAACCCAACGACGATAGTGACGACGACGACAACAGCGGCGACAAACAACAACAGCGCCGCCGCCGCTGCTGTTGCCGCTACTACGACGACGACGACGACGACGACGACGACTACTGCTGCTGCTGCTGCTGCCGGTGCACCACGCAGCCGCTGTAGCGCCGCTAAGGACGACAACAACCGCTAACAACAGCTGCTGACAAGAACCGACGACAACAACAACAACAACTGCTGACAGCAACTGACAACGACGACGACGACGCCGCTAACAGCGGAGGCAACTACAGCAGACGATGATGAGGATGATGATAATGATGACGACGACGACACGACGCCGCCGCCGTCGTCTGCAATACGGCGTTGTAGTAGTAATAATAATTCTACGTCATAGTAGTAGCAGTATCACTCATGCTCTGCTATAGTCGTCACGGCGCTGGTGGTAGTAGACGTGATGATGATGATGATGATGATGACGACGATAATCATCATCAATCTTTACAATCATCATCATCATCATCATTGTTGTTGTTGTCAATCGTTTGGGCATTGTTTATCTCTCGATCTCTCTTTCTCACCTTCTCGCATGATTTACTCTATTGACTGAGAGCGGCGAGGAGGCGGAAGAAGATAGAGAGAGAGGCAAGCAAGGAGAAGAGCAGGGGAGGGGAGGAGGAAAAAGGAAAGACCACCAGCGGAAAGGGGACGCCTCTCAAACGACGCACGCCAACACGAGTGTTGACTCGCCGCCAGGCGGCGCCACGTTCGCGCCCTCGCCGCGGCAGCCACTGCACTCCAAAGTCAAGCGAACTCACTGACGCAAAGTTTGACGGCCGCATTAAAACGCATACACAACATGGCTCTTGTGGTCACTTTGTGTGTCTGTCTGTCTGTCCGTCTGTCGCACGACTAATCTCTGTCATTAACAAGGAAGACGAGGAAACGAAGATGAAGATGAACCAGCACCAGCGGATAAGGAAAGTATGGCAGAATGAACCGGATGTATCCGATGCTTCATCGTTATCATCATCCTCAGCCATGCTTTATTTCGTTTGTTGTTGTTCTCTGCGCGTCAAAGAGTGGTTGCCGCAGCTGTACAGCTGCTCGTCGAACCCGGGTGGCGTTAGGCGATCGGGGCGTTGTTTAGGGGGCGGCAGGTTCGACAGGGTTAGTAGAACCGAAACGCATGCGCCCCAGCAGCCTGTCACCCGTCGAAGATCATTCACTATGTCTGCACGTAGCGTCTGGTAATGCATACCCGGTACTGCCCTGCTTTGAACGGGTTTGAGCGATACAAACGACTCTGGTCTGTTCGTAGAACTGCGCTGCTGCGCGAACCAACCGATTGGTTTGGGTTAATCCTGCCAGCAACTATCAGCTCCTTGTGTGAGACTGTCATTCGCTAAAACCCCGTCTTCTTCCGCACTCCTACGTCAAGGTTCCTGTTTGTGTGAGGCACCATTACTTCGAGAAGATTGGTATACTGGATATATATATATATATATATATATATATATATAGCATAATTCTTTCTCAGTGGAGAATATACTGGGCTCCGTGTGTAGACATTGTGCTATCACTTTCATAACACGCAGACAGGAATTCCACAAGCAAATGAAACTAGAGTACGAAGTTCAAAAATAAAACTAGTCCAACAGGCGCTGTACTACTAGACTAGCTCATTCCAGTCCGGAGTAAGACACGCCTGACTCTGGGCGGTCATGCGTGGGTCCGTTTCCCCGAATGGTCATAGGCCCTGGCTATGTGGGGTATATACAGAAAAAATGGTCCATGAAAGGATACAACCTCAATTCGTAAACCCACGATGAGTCACATCGTCTTCGACAGTAGTACGTTCGACATCAAATGTCTTCGAGTGCCCTTCGACTCTATAACGAAAAATTGTCCGAGACTATCAAAGTTCTATGGCAATACCATCTAGACGCCACCGGGAACCCTTCTGGTTAAGCCCTCCTAACAAGTGACCCGTCCGTAGATGTCTCTAGACCGTTTCGAGGTAATGCCAACGCAATACCGAGTCTGGGGGGGAGGGGGGAGGAATACATGATTAGTGGGTTTGAGAGTTCCACACTTGTGACTCTCATTGCTGTCGGAATGTTTCCACTCGCTCCTTGCCCCAACTGCATCCTGGGTTACGATCCTGCCACACGCTTGCCCCAAGGCAATTAACCGGGACGATGCAGGAAAGCTCTCCCGACTGGCCCCCTCCAGCTGACGGAACGGGGCGACATAGGCCCATACGGGCGCGAGCAAAAAGCCCAATTCAGAGCTTTGACGCGGTTACAAATCACTGTAAATATATCAGTTCCATTGCCCACTCTCTAGATCTTGTCCCATCCCGTTGGCGTCGAGTCAGCCCTAGGGAACCTGTCGGCCGTAAGTGTGAAGTTCGCGTAAAACGATAATAATAATATTACTGATACTGCGGTCTTCGTCTTGCCGATCTCACTGAAGACAATGGCAGTCTCAGCGACCTTACACAAGGAGTGTCCGTGGGATGCGACTCCACATCAGACCGATGCCGATCGGTATAATAGGTTATATATATATATACTGCCTCTCGTCTTTAAGGTCACCCTAAAGGTGGGCTTCAGAGTGGGAATACGTGTTATGTTGACGAGACGTTCCACATACATGGCCTGTTTGATGGAGTTACAAGGTGTGCGTAAACTAGTTCACTTCAATACGAACAACATCACAGCCGCACCGAAGCGAGTCGCAGCACTAGAGGCAAATACCCATCAAAATTCGTACAGACGTACAGTGCTAATGGCACGTGTAGGAGCTATATCAGTAAATATTTTTATTTTTTTAGCCGCATCACGCATCTACCACGGCACAGCACCACATACGCAAATGATGGCGCAACGACAGATGCAGCAGCCGGCACTTCTGGTACAGTCTCGAATTGTGGCGTCAACGTGTTGTCTGTCGACATACAATCAAGCCAAACAGAAACTTCTCTCCAGTCATCACCACCATCAAAAACACAACGCGTGGCTCAATCACTCGCGTCGTACACATCATCGTACGCATACGTGGATATGGACGAATGACATGAAAGCCGTGTTTTGGCCACCTACAGACAACAGCGGTGTCTAAACGAAAAAAGTTAGTCAATCAATATTAGACAGGAATGAATCAGTCAATGTTCTTTCTGTACAGGCTCTCACTGACTGGACAACCGACATCAACCGACGCCGAAGCGAACAGTTTATTCTGTCTGTCTGGTGATTGATGCATGTGGCGCGTGATACATTGAAGCGGATAGTTGGGGGGAGGAGTTCGGTACCGTTGTCATAGTGGGAGTGGTGGGGGTAGTCGTATGGAGACGCCGATGGGGGGGGGAGGGGGGAACTGAAATCGAAGGAAAGTAGTTCCGAAGAAAATTGTCGTTGTAGTAGTAATTGGGGCCGTGGAGTGTTATAGTATGAATCGCGCTGAAAAGCTTGAGCCGTACATAAATAAAGAGCCAAGATTGCGGCGACAGCGTCTAATGACGACAACGAATGCTTGCCCCTTGAATGCAAACAGACAGCGGTCAATCGTCTGTCTGCGTTCTATTTTGACGAACAATGGGTGGCACACAATCAAAAGTCAAATCCCTGCAACTAACAACTCTCCCCTAGTAAGAGAGAGAGAGAGAGAGAGAGAAAGAAATATGGCATCTGTCTCTAAAAACAGCGACGCAAACAGCAAAACAATTAACAACAACAAAAACAGCTACGTGAACATTAACAACACAGGCATGCGCAGAGAGAGAAATATAGAGAGATAAACGTACACAAAAAAAAACAACAGAAAGAGGAAGCTAAAAGTGTGAGAGACAGAGGGGGGATATATGTCGCGCAGAATATGGTAACAAGAATAGGAAAACACTCTTTTCATGCGTTTACCCATATACTATATACTACACACAGAGACAGATACAAATGCATACATATGCGCGCACACACACACACGAGCACAAATACCCACAGAATAATATATATGAATGCGAATGTGTTTCTGAAGTACCGAGAAGTACACTTGTGACAGGTACTTCATTCAACGAGGTGCGAGTAGCAGCAGCAGTTGCCACCCTGCAGAAGTGAAAAGTCAAAATAAAAACGGAGAGAAATGGCCAGGCTTTCTTCCGCTTTTTCTGTTGCGCTTCGGCGGCTGGTGGCCCGTGCCGATCCGTACCAGCATGCCGACCAACCACCATTGCACGTTCGAGGTTCTGCCGCTGGTTTACGGTTTCCTTCGTATGATGTGGTGGTGATGCGACCAGCGGGTTGAAATGACGATGAGTCTCTACGAACGACCATTTAAATGATGAATCAACGGTTTTATAGGTACGGTGACAGATTATATATATATATATATATATATATATATATATATATATATATATATATATATATATTTGTCTTTCTTTTCTGTGTGTTTCTCAGCTTGCGTCTTAACTTTAATCATGACCGGCTGCAGTGCAGTTTTGCAGTCAGCCGGTGCAATATTCGCTTCAGAGCCTAAATTGACAGCTATCATAATAAATATAATAGCAGCGCTGCTACATCGACTCGAATATAGAAACTATGTGGACGAATATAATTGTATTTTGTTTTATTAACACCCGAACTGGGTAAATGTTAAATACCAGTCCTACAGAAACTAAGCACGACAAATAATTCGGGTCATGATACTAAAAATTCATTTGATACAGCAAAGTTTGTACAGCAAACAACAAGAACAATGACGACAACGAGAACAACAACGGCGTCCATGTTCAAGTATGCACATAGAGGCGCCAAGACAAAACAACAAGAAAATTATGCCCGTCGATTTCGCCGGCTGTGTGATCAAAGTAGACTGCGGCAGCAAGATTGGTCGTGGTGATGTTTCGCGTTTGGCCTCGATGTCCTTCTCAGCCGGCTGTCGTGAAAAGGCCGCCGGCCGCAACGGTTGCTTGCAACCGAAGTGGTGCCTGCCGGCAGTCTGTGCATGCAGAACTAGGCCACCACAACCAGGGTGTGGTGGTCTGGCTGGTTTAGGATAAATCACGGTGTATATGATCATAAACTGACGCATACTAACTTCAACAACGACGACGACGACGTCGACTACTTCTACTACTACGACTACAGCTCAGCTACTGCTGCTGCTGCGGCTGCGTATGTATGTATGGATGAATAGGTCGATATATCGATCAGTGAAAGCGGGCTAGCAGCGGCAGGAGACGGTGGCGTGGCGTGACGCTATGGGTGTGGCTAGATACAAGCCGCGACTTGGTCTCCGCTTCCAGAACAAAGGCAGCAACAACAACAGCAGCAGCAATAACAACAGCAGCACCAGCAGCAGCAACAAAAACAACAACAACAACAACAGCAGCGGCAACAACGACGACAACAACAGCAACAGCAACAACAACATGCATAATTCTTAGGAGAGAACCAAATTACTGGATAGGGTGGTTATATATAAAACTAATGCAACAGATGTAGTCGCTCAAGAGTTTGAGTAAAACTACTACTACTACTACTACTACTATTAATAATAATAATAATAATAATAATAATAGCAAACGGCCCTTAACTGAGAATCAATCAGGTACAGCGAGATGAGATGAGCTGACGGATAGAGGTTGTTGCGAGGGAAAGTAAGTAACTCCCCCTCCGTCTGGCGCGCCATCAAGTCTCCCTCCCATTATAGCTCCCTTCTCCCATCTCACGCTCTGCTCAAGTTATTTTCCACAAGAAAAACTGTTTCGACTGAACCAATCACCAACACAGTCAGTCGACAATCGACACACGTGCAGATACAGTACTCGATAGCGATCGCTACGGACAGGGCAAGTAGAACTAACAAAAGTGCTAAACGCCATCGAATGGTGAAACGAACCAACGTTTTTGCTGGTTCAGGTATTGAGCACCTGACGCAGCTGACGATGTCTGATGGCCGCCATGGCCGCCTTATGGCGCGTTATATATGGCGCTAATTTCCGATCGTCGTCATCATCGGATTTGGCTTATTGCTTTCATGATTATGCATATGTAAATATGTGTCTGCCAACGTATATGTATATATATATATATATATATATATATATATATATATATATATATTTACACATATAGACATATGTATACAAACGCATCCATATGTATAGAAATCCACAGCATCAAATACTCGGCTTATGATCACACTAGACCACGCGGCGTTACTGATCTGACTGAATGACGGAAGTGCTGTGGTGGTGGTGGTTGTCTAGGCTGTGGTTGGCGCTTTTCATGCAGATAAGATTCAGACTCGTCATCACGATCAACAGCATCACGACGCTGCAGATGCACCAGCAACATCAACACTAGCTACTGCTGCTACTGCTTCTGATGATGAAAATATTAATGATTTTCATTATATTGCAGGTCGCGGCTAAACCGCCAAATACACACAGATCGCACCAATAAATGAATGAACGGATGAATGGCTGTATGGTGGTGCACAAGGCAGCCTAAGCTACCGCAAGTGCATACGTGCATAGATGAAAAAAAAATGCTTTTCGGGCTGAACCTCAATGTAGATATAACGCCCACGGGACAACTGCTTTTCACAGTGCTTCATAGATGGACCCCCATAAATACAAATCGGTGCAATGTCGGTGGGGCTCGACACGTGCATAGATGATGGAGTTAGAGG
This sequence comes from Dermanyssus gallinae, assembly GCA_003439945.1. NCBI lineage: Eukaryota > Metazoa > Arthropoda > Arachnida > Mesostigmata > Dermanyssidae > Dermanyssus > Dermanyssus gallinae. The sequence continues at coordinate 49,684 of QVRM01000669.1, read as the reverse complement.
GCACGCCACGCTGCCCGCCATTGTTGTTGGCCAGCGCAAAATTAAACTATACGCGGCGGCAACGGCGATGGATGTGTGCCGACTTTTTTGTGTTTTTAATCATTTCTGTCCTGATGCTCCGTTGTTTCAGTTTGTTTGTTTGTTTTCTGCTTCGTGTACGTCTCGACGTTCGCGCGCAGAGATCTTCGGGGCAGACAACTCGTGGTGCCTTTTTTCTTCTTTTCCTTTTTCTTCTTCTGCTTCTTCCACTTCTTCTGATGGGCAACGTTGTCTCGACTGCGGGACTACTGACTCGACCGATCGGTGGTGCTTGGGCCCACTTGCAGCTACATAGCATGGACACAGCCAGCTTTTTTCCATCTATCTTCCACCCATCCATCTTTCGTTGCTTTGTTCCTTTCTTCCATCTATGCGCGTCCATTGATCGTTGCGTCCACCGGTAACCGTGCGTTCGTATTCCTGCTCCTGCTCCTCCTCCTCCTCATACCACTGTAACGACGCTACAACCCGCTCTGCCCGGCGTTCTACGCGGCTCTAGAGCGATCCGAGTGAGATCGAGAACATTGACAAGTGGAGCACAGCGGCCGCAATCCACAAATAGACATATGGATGTATAGACAAATAGATATGCAAAAACACGCGTGACCCACGACGGCGCTGGCGTATGTATATATATATATATATATAATATATATATATATATATATATATATATATATATATATTGACGTACACATAAGCACACAGATGTTCATACACACATATACGACTTTAGTAGTAGTAGTAGTAGCAATCGACGTGCAAGCGACGGCGAGAATCCCGAGGGCGGCACAAGCGGTGGCCGTGATGGCGGCGGGGCCGGAGTCTTCGAGTCGAATAAACATACTATGATAATAATACCCTGATCTGGATGACGCTGACCGCCTGCAGCGAACTCTCGCTACGAAAAGAACCAGCCGTTGTTTCGTACTGTCGTTTCGTCACGAGCATCAGCGAGTGGGAGCAGATACGGCCTGCCGACAGCGACGACAAGAGCAACAACAGCAACAACAACAGCAACAACATCAACAACAATAACGACAACAGCAGGAGCAACAACAACAACAACAACAACAACAACGAAAGCCGGGAGAAGAAGGTGGGCACGAAGCGTTATGCTTTTGCTGCTGCTGGCTGTGTTGGTCGTGAGACGCGGGGGCGGACGCATGACACGTTTGGCCATTGACATGATTGCTCTGTCTCGATTGTCGTCGTCATCGTAGCGTCGTTCGTCGTTGACTTCGCCCTCATCATCATCATCATTACCACGACCAACAGCACCATCATCAACATCATCAGCATCATCATGATGATCATCAACTTTATCAACACCACCACCACCACCACCGGTAACCGATCCACCGAAACACCGTCGAACGCTTGTCGGACACGCAAAGACGCATCACCACCCTCACTCGCCGCTGCCTGCTCTTTGGTAGCGCCGAATCGCATCATCGTATCGAATCAAGCTGGCGGCGATCTGCCTCGTTGGCTGATCGGGGCTGACTGAACAGAAGACAACGAAGCCCGACGATGAACCGAGACCCGATCGCTAACCTCGCCCAAACAATAGCTCAGTAGTGGTCAAAACAACTTATTATTATTATTATTATTATTATTATTATTATTATTATTATTATTATTATTATTATTATTATTATTATTATTATTATTATTATTATTATTATCATCATCATCATCATCATCATCTTGAAAGCAACGATAAATGTGGCATTGGATTAAAATTGGATTTTAAAAACACTTTTAACTTAAACAAACAACTGCCCCTCCTACCAATAGAGGTTTCCAAGCGCTCCTCGGCCCTATGCCCAACGATGCACCAGGTATACAGCGAACCGACTCCCCTGATGTTCGTTGAGGTTGAAATCACGTCATCAGCCGGGTGTCAGCAGGGCAGCGTAGCAGCACCTCTTTCGCTTACCCGGTACCTGCATTAATACGTCAAGCAGCATGTGAAATCTAGTCTTGCCTCGACGATGGGACCTTTCTTGACAACGATCCTTCAGTGTTGCTCAGAGTCATCGGAGGTCTCATAGCGTTTAGGAAATGGAGCGAGCTGCAACGTAACCCTTCTTAATACGAGCCATTTTTACATTCAGGCCTTTCAGGACGAAAAGAGACAGCGGCGGTCACTGAGTTCGACAGCAAGCTACCCGGCCATCCTTGTAAAAGACCGGTAAGGACTGGACCTGCTAGGTACATGCGGCGTTTCCCGAGGTGATCGGCCCAGTACTGGCTGAGAAGGGGGAACAACTTTCCTGGTTCTACCAGCAATTGGGCTATCTCGGGAGACACCAAGCTTCGACGCATAATGGGAGTGCTACGGACCTAACCTGCTTTTCTTCTGCCGGCAGAAATTTTGGACCTCGACGACCAGTTAGGCAGAGCCTTAGAAAACATTCCCGATCTGACGCTCGGACACAAGCAATGGTCGCAGGAACGCCTACGGGTCCCGCTAGGTAGAATGGACATTCGCTCGGCCACGAATCTTTGCCAACGGACTACACGCCGAAGCATGGCTCGACGTGTTCTCATCCGAGCTCGTCGGCGGTAAGCTGGCCGACGACCAGTTCCGCACTGTCAGTCACCTTAGACTTGGCTTTGCTCTGTTTTAGAGAATGATATCATCGGGCGCGCTGTCAGGCAAGCCGGCTGCAGCGTTACACTGGAGCACAGGTTGAACTGCTCAGGGAAGGCAGGCATCAACCCGATGGCCTTGCCAGCCAGATGAACTGGGGCCATAATCGGCCAGTGGCGTGGGACGTCTCTGTTTCCGACACGTACGCTCTCGGTAATCGTGGACTAATCGGAAGCGTGGGCGTCACCCACATCATTCCCCTACGGGAAATTCTCAAATAAAAGAAGAAATTCTCATGGCGCCTATACGTACATCTTCTTGAAGACCACGTTGTACTAGAGTTTGGTCTCGAGTCATCTGGCGTTAGGGTGTAAAGATGCAGTCAAACGGACAAAAAACTTGGTAAGAAAATCTCTACAGCGGCGGTGGCTTCGGCGGTTGACGTACCGTTCAAAATGGGGCGTTACCATGGCAACCATGACAATCGCAAGCTCGAGTCCCAGCCTTGCTGGCTGTATTTGTTGGACGTGGTTGTCATTGCCTTGCTGCTATTTACTTCTGCTGGAGAACGCCTATATAAAATCCAGTAACGAGAACGCCATGTGTCATAGATGTATTTAGACGATATTGTACGCCACAGGCAACTTAGCCTATTGCGAACATCCAACATGTGGTTGGCAGAGCAATAAAAAAAGAACACAAGATCGATAGCGTTCATCCGACAAAGGGTGTCGTTGGAATTACGGAAAGGCAACGCAAAGAAGACGATACCGAGTGGTCACCAATGCTCAAGCAAAATAATAATAATAATAATAACAATATTGTAAATAATATATAATTCATATTATAGCAATTGTGTTGCCTGTACGTATTAATAACAAATCTTTTCCGCCTCAGTGGAGCTATTTTAACAGACGGGATGAAGGGTGGTTCCAAGTCCCTCAATTAGTCAACAATCTAAAGTATTGAAGGCGAACAAATGCCTAGTCGGAGTCACCAGTTGAATACCGAAAACAATTGCAAAACATCGGCCGATGATACTAGACAGACATATAGATGCACGTAACGTTGCCAACAATGGGTTAACTGCAACAGCAACAACAACAACAACGATGAGGACAACAATGCTATATAATCTACACTTGTGTGTGGGTGAGAGTATCTGTTGTTGCTACCACATGGTGACACTACTAAGGCACAGGTAGCTGGCTGTAATGTACGCGTTATGAGATAAACAATCTAGACATTTATCGTTAGCGCCCTTCTATGATCATTGTGGAATATGCAACGAACGTAACTACTGAATTCAATAAGCGATGGATCTATGTCAGCACATCTTTGTAGAAGAGTGTATAAATAAATACAAGAAATATGTTGTCTTTGTTGGAGACGGCGAGGTTAACGGCGCCACACGGCGACGTCTGTGCTCGTGGTTAGCGTCGTTAACTGCTCAGTGGTTACCGAAGTCGGGCAACTACAATGGCGTCGCATGGGCGCTGCCAGGGGCGGCTGCCCCTGTGGGCGGAGGCACTGCAACAACCGTTGTTACTGTATTGTTACAATAATTTATTAATGTAACAATAGAGATGTTGATCATCGCTCGTCAAGCAAATGTTTTCATTACGTAAATGCGGGACGCAATGTGCATTCCGATGTTATCCTTTCTCTTTCTTTCCGTCGTCGACAGGTGGGCTCGACCAAATCAGCAGACCCTACCCAGAAGCTGCGTTCCTTCTGTGAATATCTAGCGGCAATCTCTCTCGTGAGAACTCAATAGGCTGTAAATTCTCACCTTGAGGTGAGGTTGAAAGCATGCCCGGCTCGCTGAATAGTCTTGTACGTCTCTGGACCTGGCCCCCGCCCCGAGCATTTCGAAGGACAGCGGGAAAACAACTGTTCCCAAAACGAACTTACTACACCACGGCTTGTGAGAAGCGCTACCACCAGTCGAGCAACGAGGCTACCTCGAGGCATCCCCTCATTGTGCTCCCTATTATGTACTACCTGCTACCCTATACTAATGTGCTGTCTCATTGCCGCGCTGGACCGCCAGCGATAGCTGTTAAAGGTAGTCGACAGCACTTTTTTTTGTATCTGATTGGTGGAGATAAGAAACGGCGTGCTTGGGTCAACGCAAAATGTTGGAACTTCTTCGGAGGACCCACTGAGTTGCATCTCGTTCACGCTGCTTCTTGCTGACCCTGGTCGCAATGTGCGTCAAGCGTTTCAACATGCCCTTGTGGTTATGTTTGCTGATGACATCGTTGTGGCGCACCGTAACAGTGGTGCCATTTCACGCATTACCGCTATGGTAGAGGTGTTCCTCATAAAAAAAAGGGCTGGATATAAACTCACGTAAAAGTAAGGCGACAAAGTTTCGTCGCGGAGAACGTTTGGCTGTGTTTCGTTGCTGCGAGAGGCCATTAGAGTTTGTAAACTCATCCTCATACTTAAGTCTTCGGATTCACTTACATATGAGAATGTCAATCACGGCGCACGCCGACGACAGTCTGAGTTCGGCACTGGCAGCTCCCTATGGAGGAGTCGGAAATGTACGGCAACTGTCTGTCGGTATGAACTCTACCAAACTAGATTATAGTTTGCACAGTGTGACAACAAATATCTCAGGCAAACTTTAATTTGCTTGAGGGGTGCCTCATGTTATACATGAAGCGTGCACTTTGCCTTTCAGTTAGGTTGAGAAGCCGCTTCGTGAATAAATGTGTCGCTGGACTGTGCGCCAATGGTGGAGACGCTTCGGCTTAAGCTGCGTATTTCTGTGAGGGAGCCACTTAACCAGTCTTTAGGAAAGTGGCAACGCAAAGTCATGGACGCAGCGACGGAGATAAAAGCGTGTGACGTCCTTAAGGCACGTCTATATCATGTTCATCGTGCACGAGTTCTACTACCCCGTATACACCCGTAGGAAATTTTATGAAGGTGCATATATACTACTCAGTGTATGCTTCGGTTCCGCTTACAGCAATCGGTTGGTTGTCCGGCGCTACAACGATTGGTAATGGATTCTAAGTAGATTAGTAAATGTATTCGTACATGATCTTTAAAACGCTAGCCGTTTACACCATCCACAATATATATATATATATATATATATATATATATATATATATATATATATATATATATACTTCCCAGGAGGCCGGCTGGCATTCGGATGCACGGCATTAGAGCTAACCTGAAAGCCCAAGCTGTCTCATTCACCTCACTGTGACGGCTTTGCCACCCTTTGCTTCTGCCCGGATGTCTACCTGAGTAGCGTTGTCCCAAGTCCCAAAGTTTTGAGGAGCGGATGGCTTGGACCACTTGCTGAGTCCTCTTTCGGTGACTGCACGCAATCGGGCTTCATCTGCTACGCTTGGCGGGTTAGAGAGTAGCACAGAAGCCAGTTCTTCATGGAGACAACGAGGTCGTCGTAGAACCTCGTTGTAGGTGCTTGCTGCCGACTCCCTAGGAGAGTAACCCTACAAGGTCCTCGAATCTCGTATCAGCACGCTCCTGACGTCCTGAAAAACCTGCAGGGCCCCAGGTCGGTGTGCTGACTTCGTGCAGGTTTTCCCCAACATCCTTTCTGCGGAGGATGTGGACGATCCTTGCCGAATCCGTATGATAAGATAACCGCAATAGGTAGTCAATAGGGGCTGAGCAGGTTTAGCCTAGTCCGGGGGTAGCGAAAGCAATCAAACATGCGCGCGAGTTATGGACTTGTGGCGGCCGACCCAGTCGGAAACCCCAGGGGCGTCATTTCAGCTGCTTCGGTATATATATATATATATATATATATATGAAAACGACTGCAGCTGAGGCGAGAAGGTCTCACCCCTAGGTTACCTTGGCTTATCCGGCATAAGCTGCACTGCCGTATATATATATATATATATATATATATATATATATGTATATATAAATATAAATATATATATATATATATATATATATATATGTATATATAAATATAAATATAAATATATATATATATATATATATATATATATATATATATGCATATATGTATATATATAAATGAATACTCGACGAGAGCCATTTTAAAGAAGCTGTATGGCAAACGCAGCTAATTCGACGGTCGGTTGGCCGGTCGGCAATGGCGTTCGTTGCGGCCTTGCCGTCTCGGTCGTTAAACGTGCAGCTGGAGCACCCCTGCGAAAAGGGCTGGCAATGGGGTGATGGGGTAGTGGTGGCAGGAGTGGTGGGTGATGGTGTAAGAAGTGTTTTTTGCCGCCGTCTTGATTACGGTGTCGGTGGGTTTGCCCGTACTCCCGCGCTCTCTCTCTCTCTTTCTTCCCCTCTCTCCCCTCTCTCTCTCTCTCACGCACTTACCCACTCGCCCCTCACCCCCCGCTCCGTAGCTGCACAAAACGAGCGGCCAGCGGAACAGCCGCGGCCAGCGGAACAGCCGCGGCCGAACAATCAACAATACAGCCAGATACACCATCTAGATAGACTGACAAACAGACGCATGGACAGATATGCTAATGGAGGTGCCGTGCAGTTTACTACTACCCCTTTG
>QVRM01000669.1:0-40000 GCA_003439945.1 Dermanyssus gallinae | reverse complement strand
AACGCCGCGTCGATATTAGGTGCGATGGGCTGACGACAGCAAGAAAGAAACTATAAAATAATGAGAATACACATTCACACCTCACAATTGTATTGTTCTAACACATATTAATGAAAATAAATAATAATAATAATAATAATAATAATAATAATAATAATAATAATAATAATAACAATAATAATAATAATAATAATAATAATAATAATAATAATAATAATAATAATAATAATAATAATAATAATAATAATAATAATAATAATAATTGCATTACGCTAACAGCCTCGCAGAAAGCAGAAGACACGCGGTACGACTATTTAGCAATGTTTGTGTACGTGTGTGCATACGGATTCGGGTGCATACACCAGGCACAGCTCACAGCAAGGTTGACAGATTAAATAATGGCTAAACGAACTAAATGAACCCGTGATCACACGTTCGCGCGGAGACAATTGTACACTTGAACGTGCTAACATAGTTAAGATATATTAATAAAATATATTGCTGTTCCAATGGCTTTCTTCTAATCATGGCTAAACTAACTATGACTAGTTCGATGCACCAATGCGCAACTCCTCCCACATCGCTTGCCGCTTTAGCGCTAACTAAACGCAGGGGTTTGGCTGCCGGTTCATTCGAACGGGCCGGTTTTGTTCTAAGCGATCCAGCTGTCTCCGCATGTCCGTAGGTAAGAAAAAGACAAAAGATAATAAAAGCCGTTTTTTAATCGAAGTAAATACGTCTAGTCTAGTTGAGTGTTTCTCCGTATGTCCACCGCGCAGCGCATAGCATTGCATAACGTCTTCTCTATCGGTAGGATAATAGATAGATGATGATAGATCGTTCGGTAAAAACGCATTAAGATTTTCCAGCTTCACGTATAAAGTCCGAAAACGCCGGACTGGAGTATCGGGTAAACACTGTTTTTCCACGTAGACAATACATATAGGTCCACACATATATGTATTACTATAGCGGAAACGTATTTGACTAAGAATGAACAACATGCCTTGAATCTTCTTTTTCGAAATTAATGCGAAACAAAATGCGCGTAGTGCTAAGTTACTTTGGTAGCACACTATGCACATTTTTGAGAAACAGAAATAATAAATACAAAGAAATAAGCGCCTCATCTCGTCTACTTTTTTATGTACATTACACAATCTGATCCGTAGGAGAGTCAGCATTACGAGTTGTAAATGAAAGTATTTATGCCTCTCTCTCTTCTTATATATATATACAAGCAAGGACACGGACAGTTGATTCTTAACCTCACGTGACATCTTTTTACCACCATTTTTAGTAAGGCGAGTACTGCCGAGTGTGCAAACGTATTGTAAATGATTAATAAAACCTCACAATATTATATATATATATATATATATACATTAAATATTCTGATTGGTAGAAAATTCAGCAATATTATAATTAAATTAAAGTTATTCAGCCCCCTCTATCGTCTTGGTCATTCCCATTAATTCCCGGAAGTTTATAATTAAGACCTCAGCATAAGTCCCGAATGATACTTGCTTGTCGTAACTCCGTCCGGACTTTACATTCTGAGAACGTGCTTGGTTTTCTAGTAGAATCCTCTCTTTTAAAAAACGGCCACAGCCGACGTTATGTATACCGGTAACTCAACATATATATAAGGTAATTCGGTAAATAAGGTACTTTTTCTCGACTTGAAACATCCTACTTGGATGTCTCAATTGGATACAAAATTGCTGTACCTTACTTACCATTAACACACGTAAATATACTAAAACGTTTAGGTGACATATTCACGACCTGATTTCTTGTTTTTAGTAAAAGCACAAAGAAAAGTTGTTTTGAACGATAATTTTGTGAACGAGGCATATGTTCGGCTAGTTTTAACATAGTTAATGTATACTTATTAAACAATGCATATTATCCATATGCATATGCAGCCATACATACAAGTATATACGTTTATTAAAATAAGAAGAATACGCTAAATTAGCAAAAGCCGCATAATGCAAGCAATATGAAGCACCTTAATATTATATGTTCCCAGTTATATCTGACACTGACGTTTTCAGTTGGAAAACATGGTATTTGAGGCTGCGCATCATGATGGGCCGCAACGCTTATATCACTATTGTTCATTCATCATTCACTAATTGTTCCATTAATTGTGCAAATACAAGTTCTACCGTAATCGTGGATACCCTCCGGAGAAACGACATGTGCATGTTCTACTGTTTCTTTGAATTCAGCCTCTGCGAGCTATGGTATAGCGTCTAAATAAAGTTCAGCCTCTGTTAGACATTACCGCTGTTTAAGTACGGCAACTGAATTAAGGGTTTAGCGACCTTGCACTGGTACTGCTTATTGCCGGCGATACAAAGTAAATACTCTTGAAGTCAAGCACAAGATTTAGATAACGCTTTCATGCGTATATCCACACATATACACACGTACATACACACTAATATATATATATATATATATATATATATATATATATATATACAGGGTATGACAGAAACATTTGAAGAGCGATATACAGAATTATAGGCTCGTTAAAGCAAATGTTTTTTCAATGGAACATGGTCTCTGAGAAGTCTTGTTTTAGAGTGAGAGTGAAATTACTACAATTTGTACACTGGTGTTTTTGCCCAACATAGGAGCACAAAATGTGCTGTTGCGAGACAACCAGTCCTCCTAGACAGAAACTAAGCACACTCACGTGTTTGTGATAAAATTCTGCTCATCTGAAGAATATGCAAGGCTGGTCAGAAGACGCGACATGGTCGCTTAGAAGAGAATCCGCCAAAAATGAAGTTTTTTTTATTAGCGTTTACGCCAAATACTTCAGAATCATAACCGTACAACCACTCACAGCGCTCAAAACGGACATATTCAGCAAATACGCAATTCATGGCGATCATTTTGGTGCTAAACTTATGGCAATGCGAGCTGTGGTTGCGGAGTAATTACGATTTTTCGGAGGGCATGTCAGATTAAGTGCCTGTAAAATGATGCGCTGCGGCTGTCGCGCGACACGTCGGTGGTAGTGAACGTCGCCACAGTCATTTTACATGCACTTAATCTGGACATGCCCTCCGAAAAATCGTAACTACTCCGCAACCACAGCTCGCATTGCCATACGTTTGGTACCAAAATAATCGCCATGAATTGCGCATTTGCTGAATATTTGCGTTCTTTTGTGCTCCTATGTTGGGCAAAAACACCAGTGTTACAAATTGTAGTAATTCCACTCTCACTCCAAAACAAGACTTCTCAGAGACCATGTTCCATTGGAAAAAACATTTGCTTTAACGAGCTTTACAATTCTGTATATCGCTCTTCAAATTCTTCTGTCACACCCTGTATATGTGTAGGGTCTCCCTGAATTCGTCCAACTCGGCAAAAAAAATATATTCTTTAAAATATATATATATATATATATGCATTAGATCACCTTTAACGTGAGGTGGATCTTTTGCAACCTTTTTACTTCTCTGTAATAATGACAGTGCTTGTGATAGACGTGGCCTTGGGGGCCGAACGGAGTGAAATAGACTCGATTGAACCACCAACCAAGACAGACCAAGAGAGTTAATAGATAGGTTTTCTTGGACGTGGACCAGATTTGCGGGCATTGGCGCCTGGCCGCAAGCTAGATAGAGTTCGATGCAAGAAACGAAGCACGCATCGATGAGGTCAACTCACTTGGAGTGGCGGTGCTCCTCACGGCGGGATTCTGTGGGTTTGAGGCTCCGAGGTTGATGTGGTTATTGCGTGCGATGTTCTCCTGGCTGAAGGTGCGCTCTTGCCGACGCAGATTGCAGGTGCGCGTTTTGTACGTAGCCCGACCGTCTGCAAGCACCGAAAATGTACCGCGTACCACAGAGCGTACAAAACACAATCAGTTTCGTTTGATGCATTTTCATGGCATATCGCTAGCACAAGCTGTTTATCTGTTTAGACCTGAGTAGTATCTCTACTTTGATCGGTACTCGTACACATTTGGGAACAATAACACTTTTGGTTTTGTTATAGGGAAATGCTTATACACATAGACTTTTTGCAAAATAGAAGAGGGCATACATGTATAATAACTGCGTGGAAATTTAGACGATTAGCGACTTATAGTAGAGTGTAAACGTCTACACTTGGGACAGCAAATGTTCTCGTCATTGGATTGGTCTCGAATTAGAATAATTCCCAAATTGATTTACCAACTGTAGGCGTATATCTCTTTAATTTAATTTAGTGACAAAAAGTCATAGTTTTTGTGTTTTTTATCAGCGCTTTTTTACAATTCGGGACGGAGATCTCCATGTTCTAGACTTGACTCCATGCCGACACAAAAATCCTGAAAACCTACACTGGTTGTTTGACTTAAAATGCCTTTCAAGTCGTTTCAAAACATTTATTTCAAGGTCGTCGACGTCGTAGTCCGTATGCTATACCAGCGTGTCGTAATATTAATTGCAAATTCTAGGCGAATGAATACAGTATGACGAGGCATGCTAAATGTTAGAGCGTTATACAATCGGCCTTAACCAGCAGAGGGCCAACGAAATGACCATTACCATAATTCCGTTTATAACCTACTGAATAGGTGGATTCAGTATTTAGGTAAACAGCATCAATGAGCTGTAATAATTGTGTTTTTTTTTAAAGTTGCGGCGTTGCTCGTCTATAGAAGTGACGCAATTGTGGCTATATATAGTCGTTCTCTTCAGCCCAATAATTTGCCATAATTCACTAGTGTGCCCACAAGAATGTGACTCATCGGCCAATAGTGCTTAGCAAAGTCATTAGTCTTGCACAACCTACTTCTACTTCTGACATTGCATGCGCGTCATGCAAATTGCATGTGATACAGTTATGTCCAGGTGAGGCAATCAGTCTACATTCGTGCGATCGACATTCACAAAGCATACACTGAGCCATTGGCTTTTCTGTGGCAATGTTCTAAGACTATATATATATATATATATCGTGGGCCTGCAAAGGAGTATGTTCGTATGCCGTTTTCGCAGTTAATTTGCGGTGTAATGTTCACTTAGTTTCGATATCGAAACCGGTACCTGGAAAGTGTAACGTATATGTGTGACAACATTACATGAAAATAGAACCCAGAAAAATAGAGGCCGCAATTGATCCTATATCTTCGCGTAACATACACGTAATTTTTAAAGTGCAGAGAAATTATATGCAAAGGAAGTCAGCAACAACGTGTAATGTGTTTACACGCTAGAAGCGCAGTAATAATACATAAGAGTAACCCGTGCTATATCTATATGTTCCACTGAGCAGTATGGTTTGTTTGGGGTGTTATAGAAAACAAAACACGCATACGCATATACCTTCATCACATTTGTGATCGGTTGGATTGGTAATGGATTCTAAATAAATTAGTAAATGGTTTCGCACATGATCTTTAAAACGCTAGCTTTTTATACCACGCACAATATATATATACAGGGTGTTCCTATTTGTGTGTCCAAAACGCTAGGGTATGGTCAAACTCGGTGAGAAAATCATTTTTGCCAATGGGTGGAAGCCGGGAAAACGTTTTGTTTAGGAGTGAGGATGAAATTTATAAAAGCAGTTATTCTGTCTTTTTTCTCCTACATAGTTGCGCAAAATCTACGTTTGCGGGAGAACCAGTCAGCGCACAAAGGAACCGATCATACCGGCGTGTTTGGCGGCAAATTCTGCACAACAAAGTATACATTACTAGCTTGCGTAGCAAAAAGCGAATAGCCAGATTAAGGAAAGTCATAAAAAGTCAAAATGTTACGTTAACGCTTTTTTGTGCAACATCGTAATTTTTTCCATTACGACCAAAAATGCACGTCCAAAAGACTACTCTCAGGCAATAGCAGATTTAATGCCCACTACATTCGTACCAAAGTGATGGTGCTGCGTTACGTAGTTGCCAAGTAACTAAGCTTTTTCGACAGTCATATCGAAAGCGAAGGCATGCATACTTGCATAGGGTGTATGAGAAAGTTAGGTACATATTTTGAGGTTTGGTAGAACTCAGCAAGTTAATAATTTTTTCTAATGGAAAGAGGGGGCGGAAACGTCTTGGCAAAATGCTACGGTTCTGGACGTGAAAACTTCAACGTGAAACATAACAACTATGACTGTCGAAAAAGCTTAGTCACTTGGCAACTACGTAACGCAGCACCATCACTTTGGTACGAATGTAGTGGGCATTAAATCTGCTATTGCCTGAGAGTAGTCTTTTGGACGTGCATTTTTGGTCGTAATGGAAAAAATACGATGTTGCACAAAAAAGCGTTAACGTAACATTTTGACTTTTTATGACTTTCCTTAATCTGGCTATTCGCTTTTTGCTACGCAAGCTAGTAATGTATACTTTATTATGCAGAATTTTCCGCCAAACACGCCGGTATGATCGGTTCCTTTGTGCGCTGACTGGTTCTCCCGCAAACGTAGATTTTGCACAACTATGTAGGAGAAAAAGACAGAATAACTGCTTTTATAAATTTCATCCTCACTCCTAAACAAAACGTTTTCCCGGCTTCCACCCATTGGCAAAACTGATTTTCTCACCGAGTTTGATTATACCCTAGCGTTTTGGACACACAAATAGGAACACCCTGTATATATATATATATATATATATATATATATATATACGAGGTCCCTCAGAATGTGTCCAACAAACTTTGGGATCTAGCACAACTCGGCGAAAAAATATTTTCTTCAAATAGAACAAGACGGCGGAAATGTCTCCTACAAAATAGGTAATTGAGCGTCTAAGCGAATATAAGAATCGCAAGTAATTTTATTTCTTGAGAATTAACTGTGGTACAACATTTGTACTGCTTTGAGCTAACGTAGAATGCAATTCAACAGATGAAAGCATTTCTTCCAAAACGCAGGTATGATTGGTTTGTCGATGGAATGATTTGGGCTCTCGTAATCGTAGATTTATTAAAGATATGCCAGGATAAAAAGCTTAAAAACCACTTTTGGTAATTTTGCTCTCACTCCAAAAGCAGACACGTTGTTCCTCTTGTTCCATTGGACTACATATTTATTTCGCCGAGTTGTACTAGACCCCAAAGTTTCTTGGACGAATTCTAGAAACCCCTGTATATAAATATACGTAAAGGGCACATATTAGTATAGTCTGTATTCTGTAATCATTCTGTATGTAAATACAGAAAGATATTGAGATTGCATTTGTTATGTCGAATGTTACCTTAGAAAGCAAAAATAATATCAGTGTTGCAACTGGCACCACAACTGCAATTTTCACCGCATAGCACCCATGTAGCACCAGCGCGGTGCCATTTTCTGGCACGCGATTGCATAATATATGTATATTGCCGTGCATTTAACATAGCCGGCGTATTGTCCTCAGAAGAAGACTAAATTTAAGTTATATTAACCCCAAGCTATATATTATTTGAATTGCCCTATTACCATTTTAGTTGGAAATATTTTTATTATTTAACTTTTTATGTTAGCACTTTGGAGTGAACAATTGTCTCCGCGTTAACGTGTAGTTTCGAGTTCTCTAACCCAGGATTAGCCCAGTTCGACAATGTGCCCCGAACAGATGCTGCGTTTTCTCGTTGAATGTCGAACGACAGCCTCTGACGCAAAAATTCCGATGCTCTCGAGTCTCCCGTGGAAAGGTCAAGGCCTAAGAATTACAATGATTAGTACGTTGGGACACTTTGGTAGATATAATGAGTGGAACTATAATAATTACACGGAAGTGGATTATGCTTATTGACTTATGTGTAACGCGCATCGGAATCCCTAGAGGTCTACCGAAGTCAGTGGCCAGCTCAACTCTTAGGTATGATGGATTGTCGAGCCCGGTCGCGTGGTGGCTTAAGTCTGCGCCTCGCAACCGGAGGAGACATATAGATGCGCGGGTTCGAGCCCCACCGTTGCATATTTGTATTGATGGGGGTCCGTCTATGAAGCAATGTGAAAAACAGTTCCGTGGACGTTAAATCTTGGCTAAGGGTCAGCCCGAAAACTTTACTAGGTATGATGAATTACATAACAGTTTTTCAGTTGTCGCATCAATTAACTGCCTTCTTTGCGTCAAGAGGGTATTCAGAGGGCTCCAAATAATGCAATCTGTTTTGTCCCAATTTAGATTGACTATATGAACTCCAGGTAAATTAGATAATTGTTGATCTATTTACAACATTTAGTTTGGGTTGTAAATGTCTAATCAGATTAGATTGTACCAGTAGCGATTCCTTGCGCTCTATCGCACACGTTTTACATTTACTCCTAAAGTAAATATTTTGTTGTCACTATAGTTCGTCTGTCGGAAATGAGAGTCGAACCTGAATCCATTAGAGGGATCCTTGAAGATTCTGCTAGTATATAAATAATCGGCTCGGCCATTATGGGCACCAAGTCGAGTAAAGCCAAATGTCAAGGTAGACATGGTACCGTCTTAGTTACCTGCTCCGGCCAGTTTACTGCGTATTTGCGCATGCCGAAACTAGGAGATATGCTATCATTTATAAAAACCCTTCTATTCTCTTTGCACGATGTCAACAACTTATATACGGGGTCAATGACTGCGACGCAGCTGCCAATTCCGCGCCGGCTATATATACATCTATATAAATATATATATATGTGTTCCAGGGTTACTAAGGTCTTCTTCTGCACTATAGACTCTGATCGCATACCTAGACGGAAGCTATCTCCCCAAGGTGCCTATCCGTCATTACGTTCCATTCGCAAATGCGCTACAAAGGACTTCCTCTCTTCTGACCAGTCACCCTAAAAGAGTACAAAACTGTCTGACTTTTAATGTTAACACGCGGAATCAAAGTGTGGGGGAGGGTGTGCGGCACATTCTCTGCTGATTTCTCGACTAGCACAGAAACGGGAAGCTATATGAATACTTTACGTTCCTAAAAACAACACAGAGTAGCCCGATATTGAATTAAGTTATGACATTAGGCACGAATAAAATAGATATCTACTTTCTACGCTTAAATTGGCAATAAAATATGGTTAATTTCAAATAAATATATATATAGGTCCTAAAATTGGTCATGCGGTGTTGTCAAAAACCAAAGAGTGGGACGGGTGAACATGGCAAACAAACAATGTTACTCGTAGAAGTAAAGCAATACATTTGATTGGAGGGTGCAACGGCGAATTCGCACAGAGGGAATACCTAGATACATCAACAACCAATGTTGTATAAGTCGAACACGATAATAATCATAATGACAACAAATTAAATTATAAGAAAGTATGCAATATTCCATACTAGCCTTTGATGGCTTTGAGGAGCTGTGAACCTCTGTACAAATGTAAACCACTCATGAGAATATTAAAACCTATCTATCTATCTATTTCACTACATGTCTCATGGGTGACCAGGGCTAAAGCGCACATGAATATACATCCACGATGCACTTTCATAAAACATCTATCCAGTTCTGAAATCAAGGCGGCCTTCTAAAATAATTAGCTGACCCATTGCAGAATCAAAGGACTTGTAGCAAAAATAGCTGTGAGAGCAGTAATCTAATTTTTTTAAGGCTGGCAAAATCAGGTATCACGTGTGTAGTATTATGTGCAGAGCTTTGTGAAATCTGGCAAGGGTATATAAGCACTCCGTCCTAAAATAAACGCCGCTTTATTTTTATATAAAACAGTATTATTTTTTTTATTTTAAAACAGTTTATTAGGCTTGATGAAAAAACGATCCGCAAAATTATCCGAAACTGATACCCAAGTTTGGTTGTCAGTCGATCGGTTGCTTGATTCTTTTTCTATATATTCTGACTGATTTAGTCAGGCAGCAAATTATTAAGCCTCCGTATACAATCAACGCGATTTATAACGCTTAGCGGTGCATATAAAACGCAGCAAAAACGCCTATGATTGACGTTTGACTCGACGCAATAATCTAAATGCCAACAGATAGAAGCTGAACACGTACTTAGTTACTTGCATTTGCAGCGTACACTTACAATGTTCCTGTATTTTCTTAGCGCTTTGCATTCAATTCTATGTCATTCAGCTTGCAATCAATTAAGCCTTGTTCACATCTAGCACGATTTGGCGTAAAATAAGTTACACTTTGTAGAGTTGCATAACCAAAGATGCCCTTGGACTCTTGTTTAACTGGCAGCACGTCAAGAATCACAACGTGCTTACGTATAATAATCGATTTCTATGTGGGTCTTATTTTTTGGAAGCCATAGGGTTGATCGTCGACTTTGAGCCAAGGCAGTAGGTATTAGACTGAAATGCAAACTTATTACGAAATAGAAAATAATAGTTAATAGAAACGTGTTTGTCTGAGGTGACTGTGCGTACGTTCTGACAAATTGAAGAGTGAAACAAGACTGCGGCGGTAAAACGCTCAACGTGAATTATAATAAGAACGCACCTGACTCAATATGAGTCGCCAAAGTAATTCGTCTGCTCTGAACTTCCCACTACTTAAAGTGGGCTTCCCTTCACTACGTCAAAAGGTGGTTTTGCATCGATTTTGTGTTAACGGAATAATAATAATAATAATAATAATAATAATAATAATAATAATAATAATATCGCCGTATACTGCGCAATATGGAGGAAGCTACATTTTGTTGCGCTCTCTAAATCATTTATTTATTTGTTGTCAATGCAGAAAGAAGAAATGCCGAAACCTGCGACTTCATAGGCCGGCAAGTGAAATCGAGGCCTTGGAGACGGGAAATCTTCAATAACACCAACAACAAGTATACCGTGTGTAATCACTATGTATATACAGGGTGTTGCAGAAATTTTTCATAATAGAATATACAAATTGTAGAGCTCGTTAAAGCAAATATTTTTTCCAATGGAACATGGTCTCTGAGAAGTCTTGTTTCGGAGTGAGAGCGAAATTACTACAATTTGTGACACTAGTGTTTTTGCCCGACATAGGAGCATAAAATGTGCTGTTGCGAGACAACCAGTCCTCCTATACAGAAACTAAACACACTGTCGTGTTTGTGAGAAAATTCTGCTTCTTCCGAAGAATATACAAGGCCGGTCAGAAGATGCGACACGGTCGTTTAGAAAAGAATTCGTCAAAAATGAAGTTTTTTTATTAGCTTTCACGCCAAATACTTCAGAATCATAACCCTACGACCACCCACGTGTTCAAAGCTAACATATTCAGCATTCATTTTGGTACCAAACTTATGGAAATGCGAGCTGTGGTTGCAGAGTAATTACGATTTTTCGGAGGGCATGTCCAGATGAAGTGCATGTAAAATGACTGTGTGGCGACGTTCACTACCGCCGACGTGTCGCGCGACAGCCGCAGCGCGTCATTTTCATGCACTTAATCTCGACATGTTCGCCAATATGTTAGCTTTGAACACATGGGTGGTCGCAGGGTTATGATTCTGTAGTATTTGGCGTGAAAGCTAATAAAAAAACTTCATTTTGACGAATTCTTTTCTAAACGACCGTGTCGCATCTTCTGACCGGCCTTGTATATTCTTCGGAAGAAGCAGAATTTTCTCACAAACACGACAGTGTGTTTAGTTTCTGTATAGGAGGACATTACTGCAACAGCACATTTTATGCTCCTATGTCGGGCAAAAACACTAGTGCCACAAATTGTAGTAATTTCGCTCTCACTCCGAAACAAGACTTCTCAGAGACCATGTTCCATTGGAAAAAATATTTGCTTTAACGAGCTTTACAATTTGTATATTCTATTATGAAAAATTTCTGCAACACCCTGTATATATATATATATATATATATATATATATATAGTTTATTTATTACTATTGAAATTGTGCAAATGTGTGTTTTAAGAGTCCACTAGGCTAGCCACCATCGGGGAAGGCCGTCATGAACGACTGTGATGACTGTCACTGTGATTTTCCCTTGGAAGTGAGAGTGAGGAAATGGTGAACGGGTGTTACCAGAGGCAAATGCATGCGAAAGCAATTGGTAGGTCCCGCTTGAAGTGCAATAAAGTAGACACTACGTTGAAACTATAAATACATTTATATATTATATAAATAATATATGGGGCGGGGGCAACGGGACATAAGCATAATCATTCAAAGAGTAAACAAATATAGAGAGAACTACTGGTACTCAGCTCGTATTTGGCCTGCCTTGCATTGCAATACGATAGGCAAGGTCGTTGTAGATATTGTAAATACAATGGTCTAAGTAGAAGTAAATACCGTTGTAGATATTGTAAATACAATGATCTAAGTAGAAGAAAACGACTATAATTACTGCTAATAGAAATTACCGCATCTTGGTTATTTCTTGAGTAAAATCATAGATAGTTTTGAAAAATTACATTGTACTTCTAGATAAACTCTGCTCTGATGAGCGTCGTGTCAGAACGTAAAGGCAATAATGGTTAGTTATTGGTACCGAAAAAGTTAACGACGGTTTTATAAACCATATATATATATATATAGAAAACCGGCGTTTATTTTTCTGGTACCAATATATACGCATCGTAGAATTGCACCTGCTAGGTGTCGCCTCTTGACATAGAGACATCGTGTTTCAGTGCACCGCGAACACATGGATCGAGGCGTGTCAGGTTAGCGGGTTACAAGACCGTATCAACCACTCGACCCACCTCGACGAGGTTCTCGACTCGAGGAGAACCTGATGGAGACGGAGAGGTTTGCAGTATAATATTGCAGTAAACGTTCGACAAACCGAAGGAACACAAATATTTGTGCCTCTTTTTGTGAGTCAGTTATTGACACTTCAAATTTTTTTCTCCAAACTAGCCGCATGTATCCTATTTGGCTACACAACATTTCAATATATCTCCCAACGTGGCAAGGTGGCACAATATATATATATATATATATATATGGTGCCGCTCCAAGCGCCCCCGATATGAAAGGGTGACATGTGTATTTATGTATACATGTCATCAAGCAAATAATAAATTAATCCATACATTAGGTTGTGCAATAAGTTCGTAGCGGTTTATGTTTATTTTATTTCACAACGATATACTTTGTTGTTTGGCATAATGTTTATATGTGTTCGAAAGAGTTCTTTCTACTCCCTGAATGATTTGTTTTAAATAATAATTTTTTGAATATTTTTGACTTGGCTTATAATTTGAATACCCAGGAGACAAAATTGGCATTTCTAACACTTGCTACTCTTCGCTTCTCACCGAGGTCAAAAAACTGTCGAAGCCGCTCGGGACATTTGCGACGTGCGCGAAGAAGCTGTATTAGGCGAGTCTACAGCACGGTAATGGTTAGCAAAGTTAAAAGATGCGACTTTGACCTAGACGGTATGCCTCGCAGAGGAAGACCTCACCTTCTGAATTCGACGAAGAACGTTTCGAGGCATTTTTTGTAAGGAGGACGGTCGCCAAGCAACTCGTAAATTGGCCAAGAATTGCAGTACGGCGACAGCTTCCAACCCACATTCAAACAATTGGCTTTATTAAAAAAATCAGAGCTTGGGTGCCTCACGAGCTCAACGACGAAAACAAAGAAAAACGCCTTCAAATTTGCTCAACATCTCGCTCGTCACCGAGCAACACGCAGACACAAACAACGTTTTCTGTACCGAATCGTCACCGAAGATGAGAAATGATGCCTATACACGTTAATATGAAACAACGAATGGAGTGGGTGCCTCAAAGAGATACGTCGATGCCGAGAACCAGGATCTCTACTCTAAGTCTAAAGAAGACTGCATGTGGTGGGACTGGAAAGTTATGGTGCATTGGGAAATGCTCAAAAAGCGGCACGGTCAACAAGAAGTTCTACATTGCACAACTGCACCGCGTGAATGAGGCCATTCGACTGAAAAGATTCGATCGATAAGGCCAAACCACACTGCTTCAAGACAACGCCAACCGCATGTTGCAAAATTCGTCAAATCCGCACTCCAAGAGCTCGAATAGGAGGTTCTTCGGCTAGCACCGAACTGTCCGGACCTCACCGGACCGGGCGATTTCTGGGAACGTTTCAAAGCGGAATCAACAAATTGGTTAAGAGGTGGGAGAAGGTCGTAAACAGCAACGGAGCATTATTGATGAAGTTATTTTTGTAATTTTTATTCTTTCACAAATAAAGTTCTTTGAAAAAAGGCTACAGCCTCATTGCACAACCCAACACACACATACATATACATCTAAGTTTTAGGACTTATTTTTCTGTGCGGCTCTTAGGCGTCATCTGCCCGTTAACGACATAGATTGTAAGTATCGCAGATTTGTAGGTAACAGTTGGAAATAGGTTTCAGCGAAGTGCAGACTTTGCCCATGTTATTTCGAAAACATTCCCGAAGAGTATTGTCAAATGTCTGATCACAACGCAATTGCTCTGAATCAGATCTTGACAAACAAAATTAATGTTTTGGAACATCCACATAATTTGGTGATCCACACTACACAGAAACTGCACAACCATAGATTCAAGTGCGTTTGCTTAGCTAATTTTTTAAAGATGTATTATGTATATTTAAATCAGGTTTGATATAGCATCTTTTATCGGAGCTCGGCATTCACCGAACAAGCTTTAAATCTTCGTTACTTCTCACTGTATTATTATGTCATCGTGTTGTATACATATAGGGTCGTCCGAGGAGTCAGGGCATAGAAGACCGCGGAGCTCTTCGGCTGGAAATATTACCTATATAAATTTCATAAACTCTTTTGTCTCTATAGTACCTTTAGTATACACCGAGGAAGAAAAGCACAATCTGGACTATCACATATCGGGCTCGGGGCAAAAACGACGCTTAGAGTACACGTGGCATTGACATTGAACTAAACACGTTCAATGTCTTGTCCTTGTCTCCTGGAACTTGCCGTAGACATGGAGAAACCCGATATCCAATATTTTGTTTCAAAAACTGGAAATCGAAGCTAAGATGGGCGAATTTCACAGGGACTCTACCAGCAGTGGTAAACATTTATTATTTTTTCGAATTATCACTTTAACGTACGTCATTGAAACTAGAGCGCGTTCGGGGGCCTTTATTTGAGAGAACACATCTGACATAGTGCTTTATCGCCATAAAAGTTCGTGGAATGCGGGTGCGTGAGATAGCTGAGATCGTAGATGCTACAATAATACGTATGCACGAATGGTTAGAAATCAATAAAGATACTGTGTGCAATGCAAAAAAAACGTAGTACAAAATTTGTGAAAATACCGCAAGTGCTGGTCGATCAAAAGCACACACGAGAGAACATTTCGAGGGAGTGTTTACCGATGCTTAAGAGCAGCCTACAGAATATTTGGTATCGATTCGTCCCCATAGACTAGACGTAGATACATCACGATGTACATAAGTCAAAGCAGTGGATAGTGCGTGGTAAACGTGCGCCGAAGAAGACGAAAATTGTTTTGTCGACCGGAGTGTAATGGCTACGTTTGGATTCTCTTCACGGAATTCTCCTTATTGATTGGTTACAGAGAGGTGGAGCAGATTATTTCACGCTTCTGAATTATCTACATTAAGGGCTGTAAACAAAACGGCCAAACGCCATCTTTTGCCAAGACAACGCCCCGGCTCAAACCTCGTCGTTACAGCTGCAAGAGAGCAGTAGTCACAGCTGCATAAGGCCATAAACTAAAGTACAAATTGCTACCTCACCCACCCTATTCCGCCTCTGATATGGTCTCTTGTGACTTTTCCGCTTTTCAAACCTCCGAATCTGGCTCGGATAAAATTATGTTCGATGAAGAGCTCATCATCGCGGCTGTCGATACGTTGTTTAAAGGCCTCGAGACGTTCTACTCTTCCAAGAGGAACACTGCTCATAACAAAGT
Organism: Dermanyssus gallinae; assembly: GCA_003439945.1. Lineage (NCBI taxonomy): Eukaryota > Metazoa > Arthropoda > Arachnida > Mesostigmata > Dermanyssidae > Dermanyssus > Dermanyssus gallinae. The sequence goes on along the minus strand of QVRM01000669.1, from coordinate 24,215 downwards.
AGGGATACTGCTGGACTGAGTGCGCAGAGCTCCAAGAAAGTGCCCAACGGATCTGGGAATCAGGGGATAATCACCCTCGTATACAAAGATTAAAACAATAAAGTAAGGCTCGAAATATACACATTTTAAAATTAAATCTATGTTGCCTTGTATTGAAATGTATCATTTATTGAACACGTTTCAAGTTTATAATACTCTTCGCTATATAATATAAGCAATATTGTAGATGTTATAGTTTATAGTATAGTTACTTAATTTATATATTAGTAATTTTGATACATGTACATGATGGTGAATATAAATCCTTGTTAAAAAAAAAAAAAAAAAATATATATATATATATATATATATATATATATATAATTTAGATACATGTACATAATGGTAAATATAAATCCTTGTTAAAAAAATATATATAATAATTTAGATACTTGCATGCATAATATATATATAGTCTCTAACACATAAGCACATAACACTAAGCACATTCTGCAGCTCAGAAATATACGAAACGTGCAACGACGATCAAACGTAAATTATACGGTACAATAGACGAAGACGGGCGGGCTCACCTGCATGCCACAAAAATCAAACAAATTGTTCCACCCACAAGCGTGTTAAAAGAATATATATATATATATATATATATATATAACGTTTAAATGCCATGCATTGTCTGGCCGTCCTCATCAACGTCAAAAACGCATTTAATACGCCTTTGAGGATCGCCATAAACCAAGCATTTGTAAACAAAGGCGTGTTCGACTACTTTGAACACATGCTAGTATCTTACGTAAAAGACCTAGCATTTATCTACGAAGTCGTGGACTACGCAGTCATAGTCGGAGTCCCCAAGGGTCTGTGCTGGGACCAACCTATAAACGATGGAGTACCTGAACTACCATATCTCCCGGGAGTTTAATCCATTGCGTACGTAGACGATTTGGCAGTGATCGTTACCGCCCATGACGTGGGTCTGCTCGAAGGAACAGCCAACGGAGTCTTGGCAGATAGCCGACAACACCTCCACACGCTAGGTTTCGAACTGGTTTCACATAAAACGGAGGCAATTCTTCTTAATGGTGTGAAGCGTCCCCCACGGAATCTAAATTTACACCTAGAAAGGCATCCAGTAACTCTCACGCCCATGGCCAAGTACTTGGGCGTGATCCTGGGTATGGCTCTCTCAGGAACACGTCATAGCAAAAAAGCAGCCAAAGCCTCAGCAGAGCTACGGAAAATTCTCCCACAGAACAGAAGAGCAACCATTTCTCGGCGCCGCCTCTTAGCATCAGTAATAGACAACATCATGTTATACGTCGCACCCTTATGGGAGCGCACGACTACTAGAGCTTTAATACGCCGCCTCCTCAACAAGACCCAAAAACCTGTGGCGCTCAACATAGCACGAGCAAGTCACATGGCTTCCACAGGAACCATACAAGTTCTCTCTAGATAGATTACCTGAGACCTACACTTTTTCGGGGCTGACCCTAAACCAACATTTAACGTTCACGGGACTGCCATCGCATTGCTTCGTGAGACGTAACCCATAAATTGAAATCTACAACAGTGGGGCTCAAACCCCTGTACCTATGTGTCTCCTCCGGTCGCCAAGCGCACGCGAATGCACGCACCACGCCACCACCGGACTCGACTAGACCTTGGGATGTAAGCGTAAAGGAACTAGCTTCAAGAAGCCCCTCGATTATTGTCCGGACGCAGGAAATACTGATCAGCAGAACAGAAACTCTAAGCAAATGAAACCAACCATGGGTGGCAATCCAGCCGGGCTATTGTAGACACTGGACAAAATCAATACATTCTGATCGTAGAATTAGTACGGCCATAAGCACGGCTCGCTTATTTGCCCATTTGCGCAATAGCTGCAACTGTTTTCGGCAATAGCTACACTCCATTAATAAAACTGTCTTCCCCTTATGGCGTATGTGAAACTCAGACGGAGAGGCTGACGATGTAAGGCACTGCTAGGAATGCTGTGGCTCTTTCAATACTAAGCTGGAGCCTACTGTCTCGAAACCTATAGCTAGGAAGTTCCTTGGCATGTCCAGCCCTTGTAGACGCGCTCCGTAAGAATCACGAGTCCTGATTTATGGTAAGAGTGGCAAAATTTGCCTCGAGGCGAAAATGACCGCTACAAGATATCGAGCAACCTTATAATGCCCAAAAATATACAGAATGTCCCAGTCTAGTTTAACCACACTTGCTGAGATATAGATTTCGCCTACGTAATGAAACTTTTGTCAATGAAGTGGAAGAAAGGGCAAATATATCATGTTTAGAAATGACCGTGGTATATATATATATATATATATATATATATATATATATATATATATATATATATATATGGACATTAAATATATAATACAAATGTGGCTGGCAGCATTTGGCTAGCGAAATAATATTAGTCGTATTAAGAACAGTTTGCAGAAAATGAACGCCTGTGGTGTCACATTTTTTGTGTTCCGCGGTCATTACATTAAACGTTTGTAATTACGCTAATTACTGAGGCCCTATGACAACTAGCTCTACTTTACTGGTACTCTATGGGAACGAACTTTACTTCACTGGCGCCCTATGGGAACTAACTCTACTTCAATGGGATTCCATGGAAATCCGAAATTTGGGGGATGGAAGAAAACTGCGTTTAGTAGTCACAGCACGAATCAAACCACCATCGATTTGGTAGCAAAATTCTTCCCACGAAATGCCGATTTGCCAACTGAATGTGTTTATTTTGCGATAAGTAAGCGTATCTGCAATTTTCTTTTTTTTCTTTTATCCTGATCGAGGATTATAAGCAAATGTGATATCATAGGATCTTTTTTTGTTTATCGACAAACTCGTATTCTTGTATTCGCACATATTGTCAGGTAATGTTAGGCCAACCTCACTGCCACTGCTTGACCGAATGCTTATTTTAACAAAATCTAGACTCCCCTTAGATGTGGCCAAACTATATATATATATATATATATATAGAGCGAGAGAGAGAGAGAGCTGAAAGACAGACAGGCGGAATGCTCAGAAAGCTTAAATGTTCGTTCGGCTTTTAGCTGAGTGGACTAAACGATACCGGAGCACTAAAACAGGTGTAAACGCAAATACAAAAACAACTGAAAGAAACAAGTAGAGAAAGCAAGAACGAGAGAGAGAGAGAGAGAGAGGGAGAGAGATGAATAGAGAAGAAAGGAAGGAGAGTGCAGAGAGCAAACGTCAGGGACCAATGCTGAAGCCACCCAGCGTCACACGACACAAACTGAAGACAATGCACATGCACAACACACCGAACACACAGACACACCACACGACACCCACGAACAGAGGTGCCGGAAGGTCCAGCCAGTCAACGAGCAGCAGCAGAAGAAGAAGGAGAACCCCCCTAGACTGGCACCTTTTGAAGGCTGCTGGGTCCACGTAAAGGAGATCTCTTTGCGCCGATTGTCAACGGGCCTGATCTTGCGTTCATCGTCGTTGAGCGTGTGGATGCTGTCCTTGTTGTTTCCACCACCACCGCCGCCGCCGACACCTCCACCTCCTCCACCTCCACCTCCGCCGCCTCCGGTCGAGGCCGTGGAGACCATCACGACCTTTTTGCTGTTGTTCTTCGCGCTCCCGCCTGTGTTTCCGCCGTTGCCGGTCACTAGAGACACAAAGAACTTCATCGTAGCAGATGCACAACCAAACGTCGCCATCATGGCAATGTTGATGATGATGATGATAATGGTGATGGCGGATGACGAGCGATAACAAAGTACCACCACTTCCGGCCCAAGTCACCGTAAAGATACACACAACACATACACGTAGCTCCTAGCTAAATCCGCCCACCAGAGTGTGGGGCTTCCCACAACTCACTCAAGAGTGGGTTCAAAAACACCTCACTCTCCCACTCGACGGCGTCTGTGATCTGTGAGCGTACACACTTTCGACGAGCAAAGGCCGGCTAGCACCGTTTCGTTCCCGGGAAACCCGCGCAGACTAGAAATAGGCAGGGCAAACACAGTAATATGGCGACTAGAAAGGCCGTGACAGGCCGACTAGAAAGGACATACTAACTAGAAAAGCCGTGATAGGGGACTAGAGAGGCCGTTATAGGGCGACCAACGGGCAACCCCGTAGAGGTACCAATATTTGTTCACAGCCTTTTCACGGCGGTTTGATATTATACTACCCTAATTGGGGTTTGTGAGCCGCACTTATCAGACACTAAAAAGACACACAAAATAACTAACAGACTGACTAGTTAGTTAATGGTGTCGTTAGCAGTTACTCTTGTTGTTCAGTATCGAGACGGTTGTAACTGAATAATCTGAATAGGTTCGCCGGGCTTTGCTATGCCGCGCTATGCCGTCACACACAATTCCTCCCCCGTAGTACAGAGCATCTAGTCTGTTCTAGCGTCGATAACGTAACACGATGTTGCTGGAAGCATCCGCGTATTATTCAGATAGTTATGATATTATTGTCATATATATACAGTAGACCTGCAACACCAGGTTTTTGGCAGCATCACCAGGTATATCCGTCGGATTCCAACGGCGAAACAGTTTGAACTGCTTGCTTCGCGTATATTGCGGCGGATTACACCCAGTTTATACAGCGAACATTTAAACGTTGATGACTTAAGTTGCAAGGCAGGTCAATTTAAACACTAAATCCCAGATCACAAATTGTTTGCTTACGAAGTCCAACTAGGTAGTACGTTCGTCCAACAATGCACGAGTGTTTATTCCAGCACTGTATTCATAGGTTACGTTTATTACACAGATATGTCCCTCTGACAAGACGCACATGAGCGCATTCGGAATTGGAACGGGTTTTGTATTATCCAGCGGTCGGTCCGCGTGCACATAAACCCGGCACTGTGGTGTCTCGATGTCGGTAGCGTAATCCAGTACAGTACAGAGTATGAAACTACACTGTGCAGCTCATTGATAACGTCGCATTGTGCTCTGCAACGAACCCGAATGGTGCCGTTCCAGCTGTGTTTGTCCGTATGAACCGGTGGTTGAAATCCGCACGGCGCTAGTCAGCCTAAGGTCCGGAAGAGGTCCTAGGAAAGGAACTCTTCTGGGTGAGGGTGGGCGTTAAGCCTCGAGGAGGAGTTAGTCTGTTGCCATCTTCTACTGATCTTGGCTTGAGGCGGTATGCGGTTCTCCTGTTCTGCTCAGGCTGGAGAAACAAAAGCACACAGAAACATGTGTCTCGCGCCTGTACCTTCGCTGATCAGTATATCACGACGAAATGATCAGTAGTAGATGAATTCATACGTTCGCCTCGACACATTGATCGCATAGGCAGCAGATAGCAGTAGAGCCAGCGTGAGGCCGGCGCATTGTGCACATGTGTGTTGATGCCGACTGATTGATACTGACACGATACCGGCTTGACACTGATTAACTCCGACACCGGCACAACTGTTAACGCCGCTTTGTAGTAGCGCTTGTGATGCGCGTTGGTGATTCTTCTCGTCGTTCCTGCCGCGGCTACGCCTGGTGGTGATGGCGGTGGAGGAGAAGGCGTTTACAGTCGTTATTGTTGTTATGGTTGTCTATGTTGCTGCTGCTCTTGTTGCTGCTGTTGTTGCTGTTCTTGCGGTTGTTGTTGTTGTTGCTGTTGTTCCGATTGTTGTTGCTCTTATTGTTGACGTTGCTGTGCCACTACGCTACCTGACGTAGCGGAACGACGTCTACTAGTAATGCTAGCAAGGTTTGCCTTGAGCAGCGAGTTGTGCCTATAGGCAGCGGCAACAACAGCAGCAGGTGCAGCAGAGCACAAGTTACAACTGCATACTACTGCGTATTAGTATCTAGGTACTCTCGTCGCTTTACGTGTGTGAGAGTGTGCACCTCTGAGCCCGCCGCCCTGCGGCGAATAGACAAACCCAGCTAGGAAAACATAGGTAGAACGACAAGATGCTGGTAGGTGGGTGCGCCGAGCCAGGTGGTTCTGGAAAGTTAGGAGAACACTGCCATCATCATCATCACCATCATCATAATCACCTTCATCAGCACCATCATTATAGTAATTTTCATCATCACCATGAGTCTATGGCCCGGGAGTCACGAGAGCGCCACTACCATCTTCATCACAAACTTCAGCACGGTTGGAGATTGAAGGTTGAACTCCAACGCGCGGAGTTAGGAAGGCACCATCATCATCATCATTATGAGCCTCTTTATCATCACGATTCTATGGTTGCTGCTCCTGTTGTTGTTGTTGCTGTTGCTGTCCCTACGAATACTAGTCCAACTAGTAGTCCACTTAGTCTAATACTAGTCTGCTGAGCGTAGATGTGACGATATCTTTGTTTTCATCACCGCTGCCGCCGCCGTTGACACTTTAGAGACGACGGTGACGACGACGACGACAACAACGACACTATGGTGGACCAATGACCAATGTTGGCCTCGATGCCGTCGATTCGGGCTCTCTGCGCTGTGACAATCTCTCGCTTTGGCTGTAGCAGCTAACGGTGTCCACCGGCGGCGGCGGTGTCTCAACAGTTCAAAAGCTCTGATGTTTAACAACAGCAACAGCAGCAGCAACAGATGATGAGCAGCAACAACAACAGCAACATCGGCAGCAGCGACCCTGCTGGTGGGTGGCGGTGAAGACGCTGAAGGGATGCGCACATTGACCTAGCCACGACCACATCCATGGACGGCCACATGGGCGACTGGCTGGCAAAAAACGAGGCACTAGGCATGGGCTCACGGAGACGCGGGCGGCCGGGCGGCCAAGCTTGCGGGATGTTGTTGTTGTTGTTGTCGTCGTCGTCGTCTAACCGACCATGGGCGAACAGGAGTGAGCGGTGGTGAACCCACTGGTTGTTGCGGGTGCTGGTAGTTCGTTCGTCCGTTGGTTCGCGCGCGCGTAACATTGTCAGCGCGCCCGTGTTCCGACCCCGGGGCAAGGGAGCAGCTCACAGGGCCGCTACAACAGTAACCATCGCCACCAACAACAGCATCGCCAGCATGAGCATCGCCGGCAGCGTCGTCATTGACCATTATGTCCATGGTGTCTTTCCTGTCGCTGCTGCTAATGCTGTTGCTGCTGCTGCTGTTGATGGTAGCCGCGCGCGACGGTGGATGATGGTGGCGACCGTCGGAAGGTAGATAGAAAAAGGTTCAGACAAACGGGCGGGTGAATAGAAAGACAGGTTGACGGCAGGCTGGCTGTATGAACGGACAGAGAGACAAATAGACCGACCGTTCTACCAACCCATTGATTGCAGGAATCGGCCCGTAGTAGAGCGGTAGGTTATAAGGAGGCACCGTCTCTACGCGTCCAACTAGCTGTGTAGTAGTAGTAGCTCGGTGTGTCGAGCCCGGCGGTGGCGGCGTGGTAGTGGCGGGTGCATTCGTGTGCGCCTCGCGACCGGAGGGGAGACATATAGGTGCAATGGTGGGATTCGAGCTCCACCGTTGCACATCGATTCGTATTTATGGGGTCCGTCTCACGAAGCAATGCCAAAGCAGTCCCGTTGGACGCTAGATCTTAGCTGAGGGTCAGCCCGAAAAAGTGTAAAGTTTAGCTGGAGGTCTGCGTCTATGTGTGAATGCCTATGTGAGCTTGTCTGGTCCTATATGTGCGTGTGTAACCCTATATGTGAGCGTGTAACCCCATATGTGAGTGTGTAACTCTATATGTGAGTGTGTTTCCCTGTATGTGAGTGTGCGACCCTATATGTGAGCGTGTGGGTGTGTGTGAGAGCATGTGTCTGTATATGAGTGTAAGCGCTGTGAAAGGAAAAGGAAAAAAAACAGTCGCTGCCGCCGTTCTTCTCCGGGCAGGGCTGCCCCGAAGGGCTGCTTGAACGCGACGAAACGAAAGACTCGATCTATGTCTACTCATGAATCTCGCTCCCATAGTCGCCGCCGCTACATCGACCGATACGGTCGCGACCCACGAGCAGAGCCTGCGAGCGAGCGAGCGAAACCAGTGTGATCAACCAGCCAGCACCACCTCCACGCAAACAACAACAACAGCACCGCAGCAACAATACGACTATGAGGCGACCACCTACGGACTAGCCTGAGAGACTAGAACCTAGCAGCAAAAAGTCGAAAACGTCAATGCCGATATTGGCGACAGATTTGTCCGTCGATGATTTGGCTGTCTATATAGCTGGCTCTTCTTCTATCCCTCTCTCTATACCCTCTGTCAATTTCGCCAGTCTGGCCTATTGCGCCAATGATCAATGAGTATCATTCGAACGGCTTTAGCAGCTAGCAATTGGAGTTTATGGATACGAGTTGTGGACACGCTGTACAGAGATCCTGGCTGAGGCGATCTTGAGCCATCTGGATGTGTTTGCTTGCTGTGACAAAGATGATGATGATGATCACCACCACCAGCATTGACCACAAGATGTGGTCTGAAAGTGATGAGCTTTGGTACTTGGTAGCTAACTACACGGACGATGGCACAAAGTGGTCTCTTTTGAAAGACGTTATAGTTTCTAGGCAAACGGCGTATGACGGTTGCCTCAATTTCGCGCGACCTCATTTTGGACTATGGCTGAGGACCTCAGCCGCTCCTCCATGTGATAATGCATACATACGCGGCGTTTGTAGACCCCTTTGTTGAGCTATCTTAGTCGAGTGTAGAAGGAGACACATATAGAACAGTAGCACAAATAATTTCAGAAGTTCAAAACGATGCGCTAAGGACCGCGTTTAGCCTCGATCGGTCTCGGAAGCTTGTCGAGACAATCAGTCCTGATGTTCATGTATTCATGAAGGAAGTCAAAAAAGTATCATATAGAATAGTGCGACACTTTCAGAGAGAGTACGCTCGATAGGCAGGATGATACCAAGAGGAATGCCTACTATGTATTGTGTTATAATTATGTCAATAAAATTACGTTTTACATGAAAATTGCTTGCTTGGTGATCGTTGTTGTTGTGGTTGTTGAATGACCTGTACGTCGCTGTTTAGGGTCGATCCGCGGCTAGTGCTGGCGGTGGAAATTACCCTATCATCGTGGCTGTCGCTTTTGTTGCTGCGGTTGTTGCTGTTGATGCAATTGTTGTTGTTGACACCCTTGTTGTTGTTGTTGTTGTTGTTGTTGCTGTCACTGCTGTTGCTGCCCTGTAGCCGCCATCGCCTGCACCTGCCATATAGGCGGGGCCACTATCTTACACCTGCAGGTCCAGAAAGCTTTCCACCGGTTAGGTCACTACGGCTCACCGGTCGTTGAAAGTCTGAGGCTTCTTCCCGTTCTTTTGCTTTTCTTTCCTTCGTAGTGAGGTCACCGAAAACCAGGCTGGGCTGGGGTTGAACTGTGGACCGCTGGTCAACGACATCAGGCGGTTGGCGTTGTTGCTGTTGTTGTTGTTCTCCTTAATGTTGGTGATGCTTCCGTTATTGTTACTAATGATTTTTATTGTTGCTGTGATTTTTGTTGTTGTTATTATTTTTGCTGATGAAGTCTTTATTATTGTTGTTCATGCTGTTCCTACTGTTGTTGTGCCTCTGCCCCAAGAACGGCAGCGTCACGATTGCCAGAGACCAACCGCAATGGCGGGGCAGGACACTCTGTGGGGCAGGACCCTCTGTGGGGCAGAACCTGAGTGGGATGTTATCGGTCTGTCATTCGGTCCAGCCACACGGGCTTATAGACGTCGACGACTGGGTCAAGCTGATCTTAGCATTATCTGTAGTTCTGGTGGTGATTTTATGGCTGGATTTGTTTTCATTGCTGTCACCAGAAACGTTTGTCGTCGCTGTTGTTACCAATGTCGCTGGTCAGTGGTATTGGTGGTGGTGGTGGTGGAGAAGCAGACAAGAGACAATCCGATGCTGCTTCGTATCAGAGCTGCGTTCATCCTGGTTGTTGAATAGTTGGCGCCGGATGGCGCCGGATGAGCTTAGCATGCCTCTCGTGTAGTTCGTGCGCCGGTATTGTATGCCAGGCTCAGGACAAAGATGAACGAAAACAGACAGTCTAGTCTGTTCTTTAGTTCTTTAACTGGTGTGCTAGTTAGTGAAGACAGTGTAGATCAACACGTTAACTTGTCAAAAGCAGCAGCAGCAACAACAACAACAACAAATCAGCTACAATACCAGCAGTACCAGCAACAATAACAAAAACAGCGGGTGCATCAATAATAGCAACAATCACTGCAGCAAGCTTCGCGATAGATTTTGTCAAAATTACTTTGCAACAATAACACACTGCTTGTCTGCTGCACTGTGGTGGAGCAATTCAGCTGAGTCCCTCGGAGTTCGACGAGTACGTTTACAAATAATGGCTTGGGACTGTGAAATTACTTCCAAGTAACAAGCCATTTTTTAAATCTCTCCTCTAGGTCGTATTTGGTGCTGCGTCGCGTGTCAAAAACTGGCGACTGTGTTGCCACAACGCTGGCCGGTAAAGTTTCAAAGCGGTACTTTCGGAGAGTCAAACCGCTTGTAAGTCGCTGTCAGACATATGATTGTAGGTAGCTGACCGTCCGAGAGAACCCGAAGAGGAGAAAGACAGCGCGCTAGCCAAAACAACGTGAATTGTGTGGTGTTGAATTTTTGGATAATAATAATGATAATAATAATAATAATAATAATAATAATAATAATAATAATAATAATAATAATAATAATAATAATAATAATAATAATAATAATAATAATAATGTGAGCCTACGCGGGTACACGTTTGGGTCCCACAATTGTAGGGAAATACTGAAAAATTGAATAAATAATAATAAAAAAAAAAAAATAATAAAAAAAAAATAATAATAATAATAATAATAATTATAATATATTTTTTTTGAACAAGGGTGTATTTTATCAATATGTACATGTATCACAATTATCAATATATTACTTATATTATTCTTATTGCTTGAGTGTCGGTGACCACTCAACATCATCTTGGCGTTGCCTCTCTGTAATTCTAATGACACTCTCTGTCGAAGGAAAGCGGTCGATCTTGTCTCCGCTGTGGCCTCGAAGAGCTTCTTCCCAGGCTCCTTTGTCAGTTTGAGTGCATACTTGCCCCAAACGCCAGACGACTCGAGGCCGAACGCCATTGCAACGTGGTCCTCAAGGAGATGCGCGTATAAGCGCCGTTTGTGCATCTCCCGTTGGTGGATATTGTTGCCGACGCCCGCGTTGGCTAGTGCACGATAGCCGAGGGCGTACGTGTCGGAGACGGTGACGTCCCATGCCAGCGGCCGATTGCGGTATATAATAATAATAATAATAATAATAATAATAATAATAATAGGTGATCATCGCGCAGTAAAGCTTCTATATCCGATGATGTCTTTGGCTGTTTGCAGGGGAAATGCTACTTCCATTGTGGGCGCCATGGGCTGAACCAGCGTACGAGTAAATATTCTCACCTGACAAATATCTCAATTTATAATAATATTACTCGTATTAGTGAGGGATGCTTTCAAGCTCTGCCTTCAGTCAGCTTGGCACCTTGCTAGATTCTAACTCCTTCCGCATGGTGTCGGCAATTAGGATAGGCGTCCTCGTCTGTGAGCCGTTCTTATGCATGCCGTGTGGTGATCTAGTCGATTTTGACGGTCTACACCCGTTAAGCTGCCCAAAAAGTTCCGGCCAGCTCACAAAACACACAGAGCTTAATTGAATAGTGTGAAGGACACTAAGAAAAGCAGGAATACCATTCACATTCAAGCCCAAAGGTCTAAGCGGAACAAATGAATTACGACTTGATAAGGTTACCATACCTCTACGGTCACAACACGCCAAAGGCTTTGTCTGGGATGTAACTGTCTCATTCATGGCGACGTTGTCATACACTCATCACAGCTCTGTCGAGTGTGGATGGGTCGCAGAACGCGCAGAGTCGAAAAAGCGAAGAAAGTATATCGAACTGTCAAAGAACTACCATTCCTTGTCTTTTGCTTTGGAGACACTGGGTGTCGGCACCGCAGAGTGTTACAGGGATATCGCAAAACGTACAGAAAATGTTATGGGTAACTGACAAGGGGCGTTGTTTCTGAGGCAAATGATTCAGGTCATTGGCTGTTTGTAGAGAGAACGCAGCTTCTATTATAGTAATAGTAGTAGTTCTCTATTAATCAAGAATTGGTGTACATCATGGACATTATATTTCTAGATCTGGGACAACGGAATTGATGTTTCGCAACGCTGAAGGTAATATAGATCACACGGGCGGCCACAAACTTTACATATGCGCTCTGGCGAGATCTCATGAAACTTCTCACGCACATAGATCTTCAGGTGGAAGCCGTGAACGGCAAATCTGGTGACTAGATGTTGGTTCTCATAACTGCAGCCTTTCTACGAATCCGAAGTCATTGCCTTAGTTTCACGGAGTAGCGCGACGACGTCGGGCGTTTTACTTTCCTAATTAAAGACGTGTTTTCTAAAGGCCGTTGTCTTCGGTAGGTTGTACATCCTCGGCAGTAAGTACACTAACATATTCAGGCTAGTGCGGTGGACGTTAATTATTATTATTATTATCATTATTATTAAACGTTCAATGCTTTCTTTAGAAAACTGGCTTTGAGGCGGTCAAACGCCTTTATGTTCGGCCTCGAGAGATGAGGCCAAATCACCTGAACATAGTAGGATGCGGTGAGTGCACTCCTCAGGTTAAATATATACAGGTAGTTCAATAAGTTCTTAGAATGAGTTTTTAGAATTCGAATTTTGGCGCGCTTCCACCGTTATTAGGAACTGCAACTTTTCGACTGCCAGCAGTCAAAATATTATGGTGATTGGCCGTTGCGATTTCGTTTGATCGCTTTTCCCGTGCAACGTATCGGCGTGACTTTGAAAAAGAGAGTTTCGAGTGGTTATCAAGCATTTTATTTCAAAGGTTGGAATGCGACCCAAGTGAAAACTGAGTTAGACGAGGTGTACGGTGACTCTGCGCCATGTTTTGCCACTGTTTCCAACTGGATTAATGAGTTAAAAAGAGGTCGCAGGAGCACCGGGATGAACTACGTTCAAAACGCCCAAAAACGGCAACTGATTAGGAAAACGTGGAAAAGGTGCGGAAAATTGTTGCCGCAGATAAGCGAGTGAACATTAGGGAGATAGCGGAGGCCTTGGGGATCAGTTTGGGTAGTGTGCATTTCATCCTGCACAAAAACTTGAAGATGAAAGAGCTCAGAGAAAAATGGCTGCCGCATTTGCTCAACCAAGGCCAAAAAAACGCGCCTGTTTTCGCTTCACAGCGAAATTTGGCCAAGATGTCGAACAATCCGTCGGATTTTTGGCGCAGATTCATGACCGTCGATGAAAGCTGGGTCCATCACTACACTCCCGAGACCCAAGAAGCATCTTGCCAATGGTGTGCACTTGATGAAGGACCTCCGAAGAGGGTGCGGACAACGGCATTGACCGGAAAGGTGATGGCTACAGTTTTTTAAGACCAACGTAGAATAATGCTGGTCGACTACCTTGAGAGCGGTAAAACGATCACAGGAGAATATTAGGCAAGACTGTTAGACTGCCTTTAGCAAGAACTCATCGTGAAACGGCCCGCTTTGCAGAAGAAGGTTGTCCTGTTTCACCAGGACAATGCTCCTGCACACAAGTCCCGGCGAGCATCGGCAAAACTGGCCCAACTGAGGTTCGAACTTATTGAACAACCTTCCTATTCTCCAGACCTGGCCCCCTCTGATTATTTCCTCTTTGGACATTTGAAGAATAGTCTCGGTGGAAAGCGTTTTTCCAGCAATGAAGAGGTTAAGGCTGCTGTCAATGCCTATTTTCAGTCTAAAGACGCGGAATTCTACTTAAGAGGTATAAAAGCTCTGAAATCTTGGTGGGAAAAGTGTATTGAGCATCTCGGGGAGTATATCGAATAAGATAAATTTAAAAACATGATTTGGAAAATTCTTGGTTTTCATTCTAAGAACTTATTGAACTACCTGTATTGTTTATTTAGCAATAACATTGCATTTCAAGATGGTACATAATTACAATACAATTCATTCATTATATACAATTTTAACACTTAAGCGACCGTCCCACCGGGCGAAAAGGTGCAAAGACCGCCGATGCGCCTGGCAGCTCGCTGCGTGATATTTAGCGCATTTCTGCGAGCAGAACCGGCAACGACATTGATTGGTGAAATCCTTGGGTCAAACATACCAAGTGATGATAGCCATGCACAATGTATCTTGTGTACACGTGCCGGCTAGTGCATGCCATTCCATCCCAAAGCTCCCTGGCGAGGTACACATCTAACTGCGCTACCTCTGCCGAGGCCTCGGTCACTTTTCCCTTCCACTCCAACAGAAATTGCTGACGTGGCCCTGTAATAGGTGACCTAAGCCTGACTTTGATAGTTTCCACGACCGGCCGCTAGCAGGTACACGAAGCGGCTTCTTGCCGTCCGCGGTAGGCAAATGACCCGCTTCATATATATTGTGAAGCATCGTTCTAGCTGCGCAAAATTTGCCGCTGAAAAATGGCCCCACACCCTGCCAAGGCTGTAGCTCAACATTGACACAATCTTAAGCTCCAAAAGACGCACGGCCGCACTCAAAGAAAGTCGTCGAGGGTCTCTCGCCTCTGTGTGAATAGAGGCAATAGCTCTCTCAGGTTAAACAAGCTAACAGAAACCTCCATCGACGGCCTGTATGGGTCCTTGACTCTGTGAAAGGATTGTAGGCCCTTTTGGCCTTCTATCTTCAACATGCCTGAGGAAACGTGTGCCACGTGAGGAAAACCCGACCCCAGGTAGGGAAAGTAGGGAACGATTTCGATTGTTTCTGAATCCAGTCGGCTTTTATTATAGACGCTATGCAGTAAAAATGTTTATTCAACACAATTGTAAGAATTAAATACTAATCATAATCATGTATGCTGCTATACGAGGGAGCGAGAGCCAATGGGGATCTTCGATGAGTCCATGAGACTGAGGCGCTGTAAGGACACTGCTATGCCGACTCAAGGCATGGAGCTTTAATGTCCCTTTTTTGGTAGAGAATAGTAAATGCTTTTATGCACTGTTGCTATGAGTGCGGGGTGTTCCCCCTCTCGACCAGTGTGGGACTCGATCCTAGCGGTTGGATGTTGGTCCGCCAAAGCCTCTACCCACTAAACACACCTCCCCCTTTAAGCTTTACTCTCTTATGGCCCAGATATACATAGAACAATACTGGCTTTATTGTCTGGTACGTGGAAAGTGCGACGATTAATGTTTGATGAGATATTTACATATGAACTATGTGTATCTATATAATAATATATCTAACCTATATAAATTATTTACATATCCAGATATACATATATTCATGTGAATGTTATCAAATATAAACACACACACGTATAATAATAATCTTACTTTTGTAAGATATTATTGGATTAAACAAATAAAATACTTTGGAATCTATCCGATGGATCCTCGTGTGTCGAACCGGCGGCTACATAACACATTTATAATTTATTATGTAATTTTACGGTCACGGGGAAATGTGAATAACTAACTACACTATGGCTTGCAAGGAGTGCTACCAGTCGAACTTATCCTCAAGGCAGCCCCTCATTGTGCCCATAATTTCTACCGCATTGCCGCGCTGAACCGCCAGAGATAGCCGCTGAACCGGCGGCTTATGACATTAGCACCGCAGGGCACCACTATTACGCCGTTCTGCCTACGGATATATATATATATATATATATATGTGCTTGACGGAATTTGTTCTTACGTTACTCGTATTGTCCTCTAATTTCGAGTTGGCCAGGCAAATGCACGCATAGCAAAGTCAGCGCGTCAAAGACTGAATAATGGCCGATTCCAGCGGCAACTGAGCATTCGGCATTGTTAATGTTAACTCAGTGGCTGCGTTAAAGCCAAGCTCCGGAATTCCGCCCCGACGAGCTGACTAACCGAGCTAGCAACAATAATATTGGCCACCAGTGAGGCAAGCTAGCTGCTATTGATGTATCTACTAAATGAACGTTGTAGATCCATGGCGATGGAAGTGTATAAGCGGATTCGCGTGCGGCAGTATTTTGCCATACACACTTTGTTTTGAATAAGCTCCGGAGCACTGGAGTACCATAAGGCCCACAAAGTTTTAGCAAATCAATGCGCAGCTTATATCCTCAGTGAAGCTTCCACGTATGTCTTGATTTTAGATCAGCCTTATGTCTTAACATTTATATATATATATATATATATACATATATACGCATATTAGATATGCTGTACTTTAAATTTTCTACCATTGTATTTGTTCTATCTCACGCTGCGTTCTTAAAAGCTTTGTTGTTTGTCGCTGGTTAATCTACTGTAATTTGTTGCTTGCTTTTGGATTTGCATCTGCAAACCCCGGGCTGGAGCCACTTTGTCTTTACCTCTAGGCAACCCTCCTCGGAATGCAGCACTTCCGTTAGTTCAAGGTTCATCAGAAGGCAGACCTACTGATTGTGATTTGCACACTCAAGTGCAAAGCATCAAATTCTCTCACTAAACTCTGAATTGCTTCTCCAATTCAATTTGTCATACAGTAGAAAAAAAAGGTTTGTAATGTGTATGCTACAAGAGTACGGTAGAATAAAACCCTGAAGAAACAGGCGTTGTTCCGATGTGTTGGGTAGAACAACACGTGCTGCCTTCGCTTGACTTTAAGGTCCTTAAAATCGAAGTTATTGATGTGACATTTTCTGCTTAAGCTCTACAATCTGTTTTTGCTACAACTGTTCTGTTTTCGACATAATTATATAAATATATTAATAATTACATTATAATATATAAATATATATAAATATATAAATATATTAATAATTACATTTATTATTAAAAATACAAATACATAAAATCATTTTAAATTACAAGATGGTCGTGCGAGATGACTAAAAATGGAGTTTAATTGCTTTCTCTGTTGTTATACTCCTCTGTTGAAGAACGCCCAGATAAGCCCAGTATGAGGACGCCATGGCTTGGCTCGAAGGTGAAGATTAAATATTATATAATGTCCTATTTGAAAAAGTCTCCCCCCGCCAAATCTTAAAAAAGAATTTTCAGCCTAGTGTCCAAAAAATCAGAGTTTCCTGCTTGATTGAAATAAATAAACTTTTTGCATGCTTTCTAATCAAGGAGTATATCGGTTGCATACTGGACAGTGATCCGCAAGCAAGGAAGGTTTATCTTTCAGCGTGGCACTGTGCTGTTTATTATTTGGCGCTAGCGAGTCATACAAGTAGTAATACACTTTTGCCTTAGAATATATATAAGAGCTACACCCACGCCATAAGTTCAAAGTTTTTGTATCGTTACTTTCAACATTTTAGGTATTTCTTTATTAAATTATTTATTATTCGCCTGGCACGTATGACTAAAAATGCATGCCACCTTTTCATATCAAGCGCAGGTAAAGCGGTTGAATAAGCGGACATGCTGAGATATCTAGAGTTTCTAATTTCTCTCTAGGGTAAGGTCTCATCAGGTCCTTTTACAATGAAAGTATTTGTGGGCAGATTGTTTCACTAATAGGTGAAATTTGTATCAACGAACTCTGAATCGAAGCGAAGCACTAGCTCATATATATATATATATATATGCATAAGAGTCAATATGTGTTTCCAGCGGCCATTAAGCCTATAATTTGTTTTGATAATAGTTTAAATGTTTTCTTCCGACATACCACGTGGGCACAGGACACAATAGCCCCAGGGAGAAAAAGCTCGGCCATTGAACTAGGACTTAATACGCACTATTTGGTATCGCTGCTCGTATATAGTGCTTTTATTCAGTAGTGTACATATTATTATTATTGTGATTCAAGACGAGACATCCTGTATCAGCGTCCAGCTGGCCCCCCGGCAGTTTGTGGTGTTCCGACAGTGGCTGACCCTAATTATGTGCATAGTGAATGGGGGTGGCCAGGCATTATCGATCGATCAATGTACATAGCCTGTACAATTGATGTCATTTATACTGAACCCTTCTATCGTTCTACGTCTGATTAATCGGCTAGATTCGTCTTCTTTTTTTCACATCAAAAATAAATAGACACATCTATGCACTTCGGTGTGTAGCTCGATTGTGCAGGTGGCGAACGAATCACGATGAGGCGATAGCGATAGCAAACAATTTACATATATATATATATATATAGCAGCAACGCCGTGAAACATTTTATATATTCTTCTAAATTATAATGAAATAAATATATATATATATATATATATATATATATATATATATATATATATATATATATATATATATATGTATATATATATATATATATATATATCTTTTCCTCGATTCAGTAAGAACTACTGCTGACGGAACTATGTTTACGACCAACATAGCCGTACATGATTTCAATCTTCGCCAGTATAAGTGAGTGTAAGTGGTTGCATCGGATAACATACACATGTATACGCAAGCAGATCCTAATTCTCGTTGATCTTTAGAGTTCGACTTAGGGTCTTGAAGCTTGCAGATATCTTAACAGCACTGGCTCTGTCACGAGCCTAAATCTTGTGTGTCGCTTGTTTTACTTTGCACATTTTGCAATTTATGTTTCGTCCCTCAAATGTCGAAGGAAAGCATTTGGTAGCAACGAAAATGCGTCCTGAGTATGAGTGTGGTACGCTTAGCTTTCAGTTGCATGAGTACGGGACTCGTCAACAGGCGCCAAAACTATGATTCGCAAGACAGCTCAATGATTACAGCATATTAATTAAACAATAATTATTTTCAGAAGACCTTTTAGAAGATCAGACAACAATAAATAGACTGTAGTTCATCTACATACAGCGCGTGTATGCCAGTGCGTAAATGTATCCGATATATCTAGCAGTATGGGCGTAACGTTATGTGGCCTCCTTTTACGCTCGCTGGGGTCAGGTCTGGTATCTGCGGTTACAATTTTGCGTTTGTAACCTTTGTGTTGAGTCAACACTTTCGTGTTGCCGCTGCATACAGTACAGGTTTACTGCAATTTCCTTTAATTGCATAGTCAGTATAGCGTGATTAACAGCAATGGAACCAGCACCGTTACTGAGTCGAACCAACCCGGTGACGTGGGGATGCATTCCGCCTGCGCCTCGCGAGGAGACACATCGGTGCGCGGGTTTGAACCCCACCGTTGCACCGATTTGTATGTATAGGGGGTCCGTCTATGAAGCAACGTGAACAACAGTTACGTGGACGTTAAATCTTGGCTGAGAATCAGCCCGAAAACTTTTTCTAGCACAGTTACTGAACAGTAGTCGGCAACGTCATCGTGTATGTCGAGTTAGCAATTCATAGAGGAGAGACAGACACCATTGATTTGATGTGTCGCTCCCTTCGTCATCGTCGGCATTACGGTGTTGACGGCGGTAAACGCCGCAGTCCTAGCGCACATCCCAATGATGTGATACGCAAGAATCGCCCGGCCGATGGATAGATTGACAGGTAGACTGGCTGCGATTGCGACGTAGTATAGTATACACTTGTATATAAACGCGCGGCGAATCCATGGCGAACCCTATCGAAAAAAGGTTTCAGAAATTGCACTGCTACCACCTGTATACCACTGTAGATGTACGTCAGCAGCATTCCGTGCTGATCAGCCACGCGTTAGGGTTTCAGCCACCCAGTAGGGTGTCAGCCGCCCATTAGGGTTTCGGCTTCTTTTCTTCTTCTTCTTGCAATGCTTATTTTTCTTCGTCTTCTTCTTCTTGTCTATTCCTCCTTCTCTTTTTTTCTTTAACTTATTTTGATCTTCTCTCTCTCTTTTGTCTGCTCCGCTCTGCCGTCTGCCCACCTCAGCTTAAACCGCGCGTGTGTCTCACCACCACAGGAGCCAAAAACGCGGAGTAATAAACCAAAACTAACCACGTCGTAGACAAAACTAACGTGTGACGACACACCGATAACCTTACGCTCACGGCAGCCATGACGACCGCGATGCTACTGTTGCTGGTGCTAATACCTTTTTATTCGTTGTGATCAAATCTTGGTTGTCAACTTCCGTTGCCGTTAATCCTAAAGAAGCAGCTATATATATATATATATATAGCTGCTTCTTTACCATTTGTTTTTTTCTTTTTCTCTCTTCCCTCTCTCTCTATCTCGCTGCTTCCCGTTGCTCTCTCCTATTGACTTCGTCACCCTTTTTCGTAATTTTCTCTAACAGATAGGTCGTTCTATAGGCATATTATATCTACTTGACTGTTGACGACTGAGTTACGGGGGTGGTGCCTGTCCGATGTGTCTGCATCCGACTCTGTGGAGGGGGAGGGTCATACCTAACCGTTCGCATCACCCCCTGGCGTCAACGACGACACTTTGTCGGAATCGAATAATTCGAATGATGAACATGAAGATTGTGGTCGTGACAGTGAGCGCCAAGGTCGACTGTCCTGATGACTGCAGGTATGATGACTATGCAGTGATAGGTGTCGTCTTCGAACGGCTTGTTGTTGTTGTTGTTGCTGATGTTGTTGTTGATATTGTCGTTGTTGTTTGTATTGTTGCTGCTGCTGTTGGTGTTGTTGACGACGTGTGCTGACAATCGAAGCTGATCGGTGGTAGAACGATGGATTAATCGGTGTCGGTCGACCACCGGTCGGTGGTTGGGTCGATGGGTTCATAACAACAATGGCTAGTAGCCGGGGCCCGCCGTCTTAATCGTCGTCGTTGCCGGCGACCGTTCAACCACGACCGAAGAACTTGTCGACTCACTCACGAACCAACGAGTCGACAAGACGACGGTCAATAACGACAAGTAGCCACAACAATAAGAGCAACAACAATAACAACAACAGCAACAATAAGCAGCCTTACTAGCGACAACACGAATAACACCACTGTAGATAACAGGCTTGTTGCAACAACAACAACAACAACAACAACAACAACAACGATAAGCAGCCTTACCAGCAACAGCAGCAACAAAAACAACTTGAACAACAGCAACAAAAACAGCATCAACAACAGCAGAAGCAATAGTAGCAACAATAGCAGCAGCAGCAGCAACAATAATAACAACAGCAACAACAACAACAACAAAATAGTAGCAGCAACAACAACAACAACAACAACAACGACAACAACAACAAAATAGTAGCAGCAGCAACAAAGACAACAACAACAACAACAACAATATGACAGTGGCGGCCATACCACGAGCGGCAACTGGTCAGTTAGCGGTCCTGGTCGTGGTCTGTGGTCTGTGGCTAGCCAGGTAGATGACACAGTCATCGTTAGCTGTCAGGTTGACGCTGCTCGATGACGGTGATTGTCGCCGAACGTGTTGTACGGTTGACGCCGGGGTTTGCAACAGCACGATTTGCACTTGTCCGCCATCTCGCCCTCGGCCAGCGTGGCGGTGGCTGCCTAGCGGGCTGGGGCGCTAGGGGCACTGGCCTTGCTCACTGTACGGCCGTGATACGGACGTCCTCTTGACTTTTGGTGCTCGGTCGCTTTCTTTCGTTACCGCTGTATAGTTAGGCTCCCAGCAACAACAGCAATAACAACAACAGTAACAACAACAACAACTCCAACACCACCAACAACAACAACGACGGCAACAGGAAGAGGTGTAGTGTTGTGCACGCCACAACAGCTGTTCTTGATAGCAACAACAACAACAACAACACAACACAGGTAAACCGCGCACAGTCCCCAGTGCCCCCCGGGCAATGATGATCTATGGTGTCAACCGACGGAAGATGGTGTGATGGTGGTTGTGGTGTTTGTCCATCCTCCGGTCTCTTTCTTCGGTCATTATGCGCGATCGCAATGACCACAACAACCGCCAAAACAGCGACGAGAACAACAACAACAACAACAACAACAACAACCACAACAGCAACAACAATCGTGGCAGTAGCAATGGTTGAGCAGCAGCAGCAGCAACAGCGCCACTATCGTTATATCGTTAGATATCCCCC
The DNA here is from genome assembly GCA_003439945.1 of Dermanyssus gallinae. Classification (NCBI taxonomy): domain Eukaryota; kingdom Metazoa; phylum Arthropoda; class Arachnida; order Mesostigmata; family Dermanyssidae; genus Dermanyssus; species Dermanyssus gallinae. The sequence continues at coordinate 2,330 of QVRM01000669.1, read as the reverse complement.
AACCCCCTGTTAATACTACAACTACTACGACTACTGCTACTGGTATACTAATAGTGCTAGTACTCCAGTAATACTAACAGTAACAAAAACAACAACAACAACAACAACGATAACGACGACAACAACAACAGCAACAACATCAACATCAACAACAACAACAACAACAACAACAACAACAACAACTACAACAACAACCAACAACAACAACAACACTGCTAATAGAAGCAGCACCAACAACAACAATGATAACAGCGCTAACGGCAGCAAAGCTGCATTAACGGCAACGTCGCCGGCAGGAGTCCTGATCCCAAAAAACGCTGCCTCAGGTGCCGGTAGAACGACATAAAGTCAACAACAACAACAACACAACAAGATAACAAGCGATAACGAGCAAATCATTAAACGCGTTTGCCGCCGCCGCCTGGCAAACGATGACCTGACTTGATTGTTCCTGTTTGTCAGTGGGCCGATACTGTTCAGGACTTGTTTGTGTCGTCAACCTTACAGTAATAGGGATACCTGTCGTTCTACTGGCACGTCGTTGTTCTCGCTGTTGTTGCGATTGTTGTTGTTGTTGCTGCTGTAGTGTTGTTATTGTTATTGTAGTTGTCGTAGTCGGTGCTGTTGTTGTTGTTGTGACTATTATTATTATTATTATTGTTGTTGTTGTAGTATTTATTGCAATTGTCATCGTTGTTGTCGTTACGGACGTCGCCTCCGCAATCATCCAAAACAAACGAGATTTTGAGGCAACAATAGCCAACGTTTCGTTGAGCTATCATATTGTGCGACACATAATCATAATCTGTCTAGTTTAACGAGACGAAGCAGCGCCGGTCGCGCCGTACAACGAAGCAGAAGGCAAAAAGGGTTTTAGCAAATATTCCCCAGACATCATTAAATAATTACGCTTAATTTTTTTTTTCATGAAGATAAGAGTAGATGTGGACATCTTGTATATATATATATATATATATATATATATATATATATATATATATATATATATATATATATATATATATATATACATATATATATACTTTGTTACTAAGGCTGACAAAGCTAACGAAATATCCTTCGTTAGAACCGTTTTGGGTGAAAGCGTATCGCCACTGTTCTTGTAAATACATTTGCAGGCTGTAGTAGCTTATTTTGATTTTCTTGACGTTGCCGCATTAATATATGGCCTTCCGTCATCGCCCGATTAGAAAAGACGCTCTTCTCCATACATGATCTTCCATTCTGACGTTCAGGACCTTTTCGTGTATATCTTAACTGGTTTTCTCGTAGAGTTTAAGTTCATCAGCGGATTATATAGTTAACGAAATTCGTAGGGCATAGTTAAATCTTGGTAGAGGACAGACCTCGATATAAACTTAGGATCGCCTGCAGCTGCGTGGCGATTAAACGGAGATGGATTATTTGTTGAGCATTCTTTTTAACTAAGGGTGTTTGTGGAAGTTAGTTCGCGCTCACTGGAGTGCCCAAGATTTCTAGATAGTTTAGGTCGACTTTTGTTATATCTGAAGGGCTTCCTTTCTTACATGTATTGCTTGTTCGTAATCTTGAGGGGTGAGAAGCTAAGACTTACATTCAGAGCCTATTGATATACTCCCCAAACCAGGAGAACATTTCCCTGTAGCTCTGCCGAACCACTGGCAAGAAATCACGAACTCTGTTTTTGCCTGAATGGACGGTTCTGCGCGTACATTTTTGCATCCATTGCAAAAATCCAATGCAAGAAACCGTGTGTGAGTTCGCAGCCCCTGTGCAATTCAGAGTGCATGGTCACAGCGTGTGCAAATGCAGCCTGTTTAAGATTGTACTCTAAAATATTCAACCGCTGTGCTTCTGTCGGTAAATGGGGATTGAGTAGTCCTTATGATTTGCTGATATCATAAGGACCACCGGTGAAACTTCTCTAGAGCCAGCGCCATAACCGATATCAAAAGACTTGTCCAATTCGTACTCTAAACATGAAACGATGTTTTTATTAGGAATGAATTCGGCCTATGCCATGTTGACAGGAATTGCTTGATGCCGTTACATAGCATATCTATAGAAGTCCAGGAATAAGTTGTGATCCTGATGGATAGTGTTTGTGCACTTCCCCGTAAGGTTTAGCTCGCTCAGCATGATTCAGGGAGGCGTGTAGATGTTTTTGGTATACTTGATTCTAGGGCTTTAGTGTAAATTCTTCTCACCTCTCACGCACTACCAACGCGTGCCAGATTGGCCAGGGAACGCCCGGGCTACAACAAACGTTGTAGGCACGGGTGTCATGCGCCTGAGACGTTGGCTCATGTCGCTCAGATGTGCGATACAAC
>QVRM01000668.1:0-78884 GCA_003439945.1 Dermanyssus gallinae | reverse complement strand
TTATTATTATTATTATTATTATTATTATGAAATATAACGGGCAGTTGATCTTGTTCCTGCCGTTCCCGCGAGAGAGAGAGTGTGTAGCTGCCTCTTCCGAAGCGTCAGGACAGCTGACTAAGTGACATTTAGCGCAATTCTGCAAGCAGACACGCCGACAAGTGCATCGAGAGAGGAGTACTTCTCGTGAAATTAACATCGGACAAACACACAAGGTGGTAATGGCGATGGTGATAGCCATGCACGATGTATCTGGTATCTGGTGGCTGCACGTGGCGACTGTCGCGTGCCGCCCCGGCTCACAATCGATGTGAGAGGTAGACTTCTAGTACTCTTTGATCTTGCACGTTTTTGTCGGCGCCCAAACAGTCCGCTTCACCCATCGTGATATGCCGGGGCCATGAAGTCGCTTACGTCTTATATGTAACAGTGTTTGTTGTTGTTGCCGCTGCTGCTGTTGTTGTTGTTGATTTGCGTTGCCGTTGTTGTTGTCGTCGCCGTCGCCATTACGCGTTGTTGTTGTTGTTGTCGTCGTCGTCATTACGCGTTGTTGTAGTTGTCGTCGTCGCCATTGCTGTATTGTTGTAGCTGCTGTCGACACCATTGTTGCTGTCTATTGTTGAAGCTGGAACTAATGGCAAGACGAGCAAACGCCGTCTACGCTACACTGCCGGCACGGCACTTGGACACGACGAGTGCAACACCAGAACACAGTAGTAGTCCACCTTCTATCGTTCAGTGTTGTTGTTGTTGTTGCCGTCGGCATCATTCTTTGCAACAGTTTGCCGAGTGAGCAGTGACACCAAGCTTTTCGCTTGCTCGGTATTCTCGGCCCGGCTGGCGGTCCGCGAGCCAAGTTCATAATGCACGGAGTCGAACGGGACCCTTAGGACGCTTTTCAGCCACCACCGCCACCGTAGCAGCAGCTGCAGCCGCAGCCGCCGGACGGCCGGTGTCCAATGTCTAGCCTGCATAGTCAGAGTCTGATCCTGCAAAGTTTTCACCCGTCCCCAGCCCACTCTTCCTGTGTTTTCCATCGGGGCGCCCCCGCCGTTGATGCTGCTACTGCTACTACTATTACTACTACTGCTGCTGCTGCTGTCTGCATTGTCTCTTCCACCCCGTCGGTTGGAGACCACTTGTCATGAAGTCTGTCAGATCCTCGGGGGTAAAGAAGGCTCCGGGGGGGGGGGGGGGGGGCTGCCGCTGCTGCTGCTGCCTGCCCTTGTCATGGCTCACAAAGAAGCTCACCCACTTCGTCTGGCCGAAGGGAGGAGGAGGCAGGAGTACGGGCAACAGGCGACTGCTAGCAAAGACGCGATTTGACTGTGTCATCGTGCTCACCGACGCCTCTCTATCTACCCATCTACCTACCTATTCACTAGGGAATGAACACGGGACTAGAAAACACACAGCGTCACGGTAACGTACATATATATATATATATATATATATAGCCAATCGAGCGGCCCACGGCATCAAAGCAGATCGAACTACAATCTAGAGTGGTCGGTACGCTGGCCAGCGGAGCCATTTCGTCGTGCGCCTTGCGACCGGGGAGCACATATATGTGCATGGGTTCGATTCCCGTCGTTGCACATTTTTATATATAGGGTCCGTCTCAGGAAGCAATGCGAAACCAACTGGACGTTAAATATTAGCTGAGTAGAGACAGCCCGAAAAACTTTGTATATCTCGTTGTCGCCGTCTTCCAGACTGTGACCCTTGACGCCTGTTTCTCGGCCCGGCGCCCCTCAGGTGTGTGATCAGGTGTCCGCACAGGTTTCACCTCAGTTATGTTCTGCGGCACATAGTGCCTCGCCGTGTAGGCGCTAATAGGCGGAGAGACAATGACGCCGTTGCTCTCTCGTAGCACTTGTGCACCGGCGCCTGCTGTTAGCAATCCTCTCAATTTGCCGACCGAATATGCAGGCCGCCGACATCTACACTACTAAGACTACGACAGCTTCTGTGCTTATGCACGCATACTTCTACATGCACTTAGCTGTACGTACTTACACATGTTTTAGCCGTTAGCTGTATATGTAGCCGTTAGCTGTACATGTAGCCGTTAGCTGTACATGTAGCCGTTAGCCGTTGGCGTCAGCTACGAGCTAGTTCTGGGGTCAGCATATTATATCGGCCAATAATCCCGCCAGTGGCGGCGACGCCTCAAGGCAACGACGCGACAAGATGCCAAGACAGCGTTGACCCCCTGCCTACCGGACTCTGTTGCAGCTCAGCGTTTGCTCCGACACCGTGACATGTTTCACGGTGTGAGAGAGATCTGTATCCAACAGCGAACAGCTATGATGATCAGTAGTTCTCTGTGGAGGGTATGCACAGCGTATTTGTGGATTGGATGAGCGTTTCCAGCTACAATACCTTGTTGAGAATGCGCGACGCAAAACGATACAAGAAGAAACTGTGCCGATCTATCTGCTTGGATTGAACATATATGTATACTATGTACCAAATAAATAAGAGTCGCTTTGTGTATCCTATGTCACGCTATCCACCAGCCACCGCGAAATAATCCGACTGCGGCTCATGATAGCGACCTTGTCATAAAGTCTGTTTTCCATTTTTCAACCTTATGAAGGCGCCGCCGCGTACAGTACTCTACGATTCGAGAGTTTGAATGTGTTCAATGCCTGCATGTGACTCGTATACACCATGTACACAATGCGGCGTGAATTTCTCACTTCCTGGTGTGTTCAAACGCCTTCTTTTCACGGTATACGAGTACGAATGGTGCATCTACCGGTTCTGCCTTCAAGTCGGTGCGTGGTGCCAAGTATGAGGCAGTCCAATGCGCAGCACTAGAGCACAAATCGTTGCACCACTTTCTTGCCAGAAGGGCGAAGAATATAAGGGATTAAGAGTTAGACAACCTCAAACATGTGGTGCATACTATACATAATTTGGGTGAATTAAACAGTATACAGGGTCATTCGTATCAAAACGTACTTTATTCGAGATTTGATAGAAGTCGGTAAGAAAATAATCTTTCTGTATGGAGGGAGGATGCTGGAACGTTTTCTGTAGGAGAAAGAGTGAAGTTTATAAATGTAGTTATTCTGCCTTTTTCTCCTACATAGTTGTGCGAAATCTACGTTTGCGGGAAAACCAATCAACGCATGAAGGAACCAATCATATAAGCATGTTCGGAGGAAGATTCTGCACACGAAAGACATTTTATTTTATTACTTATTATTATTGCGTAGCAAAAAGCGAATAGCCAGATTAAGAAAGTCATAAAAAGTCGATATGTTACGTTAACGCTTTTTCGTGAAAAATCGTAAAATGTTTCAATTACGACAAAACATGCACGTCTAAATAAGCACTCTCGCGCACTAGCAAATTTAATGCCCACTATTTTCGTACTAAAGTTATGGTGCTGCGTTACGTAGTTGTCAAGTAATTAAGCTTTTTCGACAGTCATAGTTGTTATGTTTTACGTGCAAGTTTTCACGTTCAGAACCGTAACATTTTGCCAAGACGTTTCCGCCCCCTCCTTCCATCAGGAAAAATATTCTCCTGCCGAGTTCTACCAAACCCCAAAATATGTACTTAACTTTCTCGTACACCCTATGCAAGTATGCATGCCTTCGGTTTCGATATGGCTATCGAAAAAACTTTGTGACAACTACGTAACGCAGCACCATCACTTTGGTACGAAAATGGCGAGGATTAAATTTGCTATTGCGCGAGACTGGTCTTTTGGACACACATTTTAGTCGTAATTTTTAAAAAATACCATTTTTCACGAAAAAAAGTTAACGTAAAACATAATAACATATCGACTTTTTTATGTCTTGTCCCAATCTGCCATTCGCTTTTCGCTACGCAAGCTAGTGAGGTGCTCTCCGTTGTTGCGCAGAATTTTCCTCCGAACACGGCGATATGTTTGGTTCCTTCATGCGTTGACTGGTTCTCCCGCAAACGTAGATTTTGCACAACTATGTAGGACAAAAAAGGCAGAATAACTACTTTTATAAATTTTACTCTCTCTCTCTCCTAAACAAGACGCTTCCGCGTCCTCCCTCCATAGAAAAAAATTATTTTCTTGCCGAGTTCTATCAAACCTCGAAAGAAGTACACTTGATACGAATGACCCTGTATATATATAGAAAATATTGTGATGATTTATTAATTATTTACAATACGTTTGCACACTCGGCAGTGCTTGCCTTAATAAAAATTGTGGTAAAAAGGTGTCACGTGACATTAAGAATCAGGTGTCCGTGTATATATAGCTATGTATTTTTCGCTTCGTTTTCTTGTTAGTCTACAGTTCTCCTACTCTGAATAATCAAAGTATAGCAAACCGTTTCACTGAGGTGTCCACAATCTAGCTACAGTTTTCTGGCGGTCTGAGCACACTTGGAATGTTATCCGTTTTCCAGTGTAGACGAGGAAGGGCTCCTTTCTCAGTTGTTGGCCATGCACTACACAGAAACGCCAAAATACTAAATCATATTTTAGTCCTTGTAGCGAAGATGAGGGCTGCAACGGTAATTCCTCTTTGTATACGTAATACTATTCGCAGGAAACAACTTGCCATGTCCCGTCGCTATGAAGTGTCAATAGTTTAGCACCGAGTTCCTGTCGAATAAAGGGTGTGCACTGAAGATACCCCACACTTGCACGGCAGCTTTACAGTGGCAATGTAGACTTCAGGCAAATAAAACCATCAACAAGCTCATTGCCCTTTGACTACAATGTCTGCTCGATTTAGTCGTTCCTGCGCAGACATATCGCACCTGCTTAAGGAAAAATATGTTGGTAATAGGCTTGTTTTTGCCTCAAAAAGTTATATATATATAAACTTATATGTATATATATATATATATATATATATATATATATATATATTCATGTTTTTTTTCCATATATTCAAGCAATATACAACCCCTAATAACGGTCACTATATCCTCTTTTTAGTTCCCTCCCTCAGGGCATGCAGAGCAGCCTAGCGGGATAAAAATAGTATGCCTAAGTGCCGTGTCTTGCGTCGTTACGGGTCCCTCGCGCATCCATTGTAACACTCGATATCTGGCGCCGCCGACCTGGGGGGCACTTGAAGCGGTTGCTTGTAACAGACGCAGATATGCACGCGAAATTGACGTCGGTAGGATTAGCATTGTAAATTTGAGAATAGCACTCACAAGCAACGTTTCTCCATAAAAGCCTCTTGTCGAGCTGAAGAAGATCTGGACTCATTTGTTCGGACTGACGGCATATAGGCAGCATGCACGGCGGCATGGCTATGGCTGCCATGGTCCAAATATATTTGAGCTCCTCCGATAATAAGAAGCAATGTTCGACCATGTTTTGGCTCGCTCGACAGACACATGAACTCCGAAGAACGTCGTACGATGAGTACTGCATTCATACATCACAACACCAGTGAAGCATCTACACACATGAGCATCACCTCTCACACTTGACTTTAGGCATGCCCACAGTATGCGCCCACAATAGTCGCACCCTATACCAAAAATAACAACTATACCATTCGAATATTACAATTAAATAAGCTTTAAACCACAACTCGAATGTTGTGCTAGAATGTATGTTGTTCTGTTATCAGACGTTTAAGTGGCATTGTCAAAGAAGAGCAATATCACACTGTTAACTCTAACTAAATTAAAAATAGTATTTCTCGTCCAAGACACGTGTATGGTTAACTGTTTTCTTAAACCAAAATTATTCCTCTTTAATAGTATGTTTATATATAACTATAATAGTAGTACTCATATTAACCCTAATTACAGTCACCATGCGACTGGGCATTGGCCTAACCAACCAATTAGTTTATCTTTATAGCTTATTATTCCATTACTTGCGCCTAGCATACATGCGCTCCAAAAGTATAACTCATATTGGTGAAGTTATGGCTTTCACTTCTCGTTTCAGCATCTCAGCGGAGCATGTTGGATACGATTCAGGTCGGGACGAACACGCTAGCTACTTCGTTAAGCCAAGCCAAGCTTCTGCGAGGTGCCCCCCAAAAAATGTGGCGGTGTCGACGGCCTGGCATTGCCGTGCATAAATATGAAGTTATCACCTAGAACCCTTGCATAACGCACGATGTGAGGTGTCAGAATATCGTCGACGTTCCGCTGGGCAGTTAAACCTCCTTCTCCTATGGCAGTCGTTGGTTTGAGGAGCCCCTTGGGCCCCGACTCGTGGCGTTTAATTCTCTCTACGCCCCGTCTCAGTGCCTAAATATATTACACTCCAAACCATGATTAAACCGCCACTGTAACTGGCACGATCCACAATGCGAGGTTGCGCAAAAACGGTTACCCTGTCGCCGAAGCCCTGTTTCCCATCCATCGTTACCGTACGGAAACATTCTGGTGTCATCCGAGAGTAGAACGCCCTGCAACTTTGGTCAACGGTCCAATTTTCATTTCGCAGAACGAAGCGGTCGTTCTGATTAGCTGCAGCTCGAGCTCTATCCAAAAACTGCGTACTGCTGGGGAAGCTGCTACTGCTGACTTAATACCGCTAGGAGTCTCTGAGAACGGTGGATTGGTTCATACTCTGTTGACGGTGCATTCGCGTGTGCCTCGCGACCGGAGAAGACACATAGATGCACGGGTTCGATCCCCCACCATTGCTCATTTGTATGTAAATTGTCGGGCTGAGGGTCAGCCTAAAAGTTTTTAACGGTATCCGACCGGTCGATGGGCATATCGCAGCCCGACTCAAGCTCACAATGGGCATAGCATAGCCCAACTCAAGCTACGAAGTCCGAAAAGCTAAACATTGTAAATATATGGCTCGTTAAATGCGACCGGCCGATATCACGCTAAGCAAAGCACGCAGATCTTTGTTTCTGTCTCCCTCCTTTCCTTCTTGTCATGCTCTAACGTTAAAAAGGATACCGTACGCTTTACCCCGCCGCTTAAAGAGCTAACGCTACTAGCTTCCCAAGCCATGGACGGCAATTTCAGGATGTCACCCAACCTAACAGGAGATAAGAAAATATTGCAGCGGATATTGCTGAGATTCCAGAGCTCGGCCTATAACTAAGGATAAATATAGATATGTGTAGACTGTTCTCTCTTATATTATATATATATATATATATATATAAACCCTGTTTACCCTGTTTGGGTATGTAAATACGAACATAATATGTATGACAAACATGGCAAAATTGTTTATGAGTATATATATATATAGACTACCGTAGCGTGTGGACGTGTTTTGCGAATACTCCGTGATAAAAGGTGATAGTGGTAGCATGCCGTCTCTGTGGTAAACGCAGCTATTATCCCTCGATATCTCTGGTCAGCACCGAGTTTCAGACTACTTATCTGCGGCAGCAATAACTCCTCGTATATAACTTAAGCATGCCTTCCCACTATGTTTCCGGGACATGGTTTCTCATATTGGCATCTGGTGGAGATTGCAAGGAGAATAGGCATAATATGAAGTTTGTCTTAGGATGTTATTTTCGGACAAGGTCGAGACCACAAGCTCAATTCCTTTTTGCGTGACCAATCGCCTTTAGAACCTCGCTGTGACCGATGTTTGACTTAATGAGAGCTACAACCTTCTCAGATTTCTTATCAGGTACTTTTTTTTGTGGTGAGAGGGGAAAAAATGCTTTTACGCACACCTAAAGCGGGTAGCCTGGGACTCGATGCCAATGTTGTTGGCATAATACCCACTAAAAACCTCCAACCTAAACCTAAATGGGCCTCAGGAAGAGACGAGGAGCTGAAACCGTTCTTTAAATAACTACTTCAACTCCTACTTCTCTCTCAGGGTTGCGTGGACAAAGCGCACATCGCGCTTTGCACCAATATTTTTGTTTAATCATGGTCGCGGCAAAATCCTTCATGATGTGCCAGCTTGGGGGCGTCTCTGACGTCGTGCGTCTTCCCGAGAGATAGAGGAGCCCGCACAACGGACGGCGCTCTCCAGAACCCGTAGATTCCAAGGGATCTGCCGGGATAGTACTTGGATAGCCGCGGTCTTATCAGGTACTGCTGCAATAGGATATTCCGAGGATCTGTAATGGTGGAGGCAAACCTTTTGTCGAAGTGTTCATGAAGCACATTGCCAGGAATTGTACAACTGCAAGTCGCCTGCGCTGTCTGAGCGGCAAGGTGGGGTCGTTCCTGTGCTTCCAACACTAACCCTTGTTTTGTGCTTTATAAAGAATTCATCTTTCATTGTAGATGTAAGAGCCGGCATTTTTACGCAAGTCTATGCAAGCATTTCCAATTGATCAATTTTACGTCAATGCTGATAACAGAGTTAGCCAATGCCAGTGAAGCTCATAACAATCTCGATTAAAGCATACGATAGATCCTTGTTTGAATCTCTTTCTCTCTCTCTCTCTCTCTCTCTCTATATATATATATATATATATATATATATGTATCATTATGTTTGCCCATAAGTTCAAAATACTTAAACTACTACTCATTGAGCATGGAGCCAATAGCTTAATCTCATCTATCGTATACATTATACTTTAGCGTTTCCTATTATTTGCCATCTTCTTTTTTGTTTGTACCAATAGTTCTGAACGTTTTTAATATGTAGATGGGTTTAACTCGAGATAACATCTCTAACCTTCCAGGCCGCTAGTCACGGCATGTCCGGCAACGCAGCCTCTACGCGATTACATAGGTACGCGTCCGGCACGATCACAATTATGAATTTGCCTTAATTTACATGTAATTATGAATTTGCATATCTGCGCACATAGCTTATTTGGTGAGACTCTCCTAATTGGAGCGTTCTCTTCTGGGTTTCGCGAAAATTATGCAAGTTTTGGAACTATAAAAAATGTAGCGCCCAGCCGACGCTAGGAGCTGCTCTGAATGCAGAGAGGATTAGCCGACAGGAACACTTCCAAGTGTGGGGTAACGCAGGTTCAAGCACTTAATACATATTTGAGAATCGATTTAACTTGTTCGACAATGTCTACCAGAGATCTAGTCTCTCGAAACTATAGAGTGAGGCTTCTTAGATTTGAAATAGAAGGCGAGCACTGCCGAGTGTGCAAACGTATTGTAAATGATTAATAAATCATCACAATATTTTCTATTGCCGTTTACCGATTCATTGTGACTTGGGAGTAATAAATAACGGCAACTTTCATCATTTCTAACTCTAGGAACAGGAATAAGCCTAAAACAAAATTTCCAAGAATTGCCTTAGATAAAATATTGGAAACGGAGTGCACAGATATTTTTGTGGCAATGTAATGCGACATGATTTCAATTTATTAATAATTGGTACCCTGCATAACATTTTAGTGAAAATGCTATGTAAAATACAGATTTAAAGTGATCATATGGCTAGTTTTATTTGTGTAAGTTACAGTCGCTTTGAAAATGAGTATGTCTTGATTTTATGTAACGTGCATACTCGTAATGCACGTCGATTTCAATAACGTTCTCCTACAGTAAACTAGAATACAGTCTGTCAGAATACAACTGTCATTTGTACAGTGTTTGAACAACTTGTACTTTCGCATTTCGACAAGTTCATAACCTGAATCTTCTCCGCGCCACTCGCAAGCATTGGTGACTTTTTCAGTCCAACCTGGCCTTCCAAGATTTTCGTTTCCTTTGTGTTTAACTACATAGAAGTGATGCCTGGTATTTGATGTTATTATGGGGTGTGAGTATACTCTACTGTGATTAAGCTCCTCATTAATGCCGCACTGTCAGGCTCATTGTGTATCGTAGGCTACGAAAGCCAATCGTCTAGAAATCTAGACGGTAGATTTTGTAAAGTTACACGCATAATCATTTTCATCCCTTCGACCCTTTGTCCCTGTCGTCGGTCATCATCACCACCATCAACATTATCATCATCATATGCCTACTCATCATCAGCATTTTCGGAAGACGAAACAAGAATAGAAGTAACAAGACAAGTTCACCGAATCGAGTCTATCTCTCTAGGCGGATGGCTACGTTTATCCACGTGCGTACGACATGGCGGCTCTGCTATGCAGGTCGCAGCAAAAGGTCCTCGGCCACTTCTAAGTGATACTGGAATTGAATTTCCGAAACAACGCTCGTTTATTTAAGTCGGTCGACTACTCCGGCCGATAGATAGACAGACAGATAGGTAGAGAGATAAATGGAGAGATCGATAAAAAAAAAGGCAGTTACGTACGCCGATCGATTACGTATCATCATCATCATTCTGCCAAACAGCGGTAATTTCTCGCTGTCTGCTGCTGGCGTTCCTGCTCAATTGCTCGAGGCTATAATCATTTGAATTGTATGCAGATTTAGTCGTCTTCTTTCGCACACACTCACACACACGCCAGACAGAGCAGTCTCTTCTATGTCCCTCTTCACTTCCTACCATTCCTTTCCTTTTTCTCTCCCTATACTCTATATTTCCTTTCCTATTCCTCTCTCTCTCTCTCCCTATTTCTCTCTCTTTATTTATATATATATATATATATATATATATATATATATATATATATATATATATATATATATATATATATATATGTCTTTCTCTGTCTCCGCAAATACAAACACAGTGCCGCGACCAGGAGGGGCGAAAAGGTTCAGCGGTGGCCCCGACAATCGGGCCCTGTTCGTCGGTGGCCGGATACGATACGTCCTCGGCTTCAAATCGCTGTCGTAGGTCGGTGGTGTCAACGATTAACGTTACACACGTGAATCCCTTCACAGCATTGCTGCTTCGTTTATGACTGCTTATCGATTGTCTTTTTTTTTATTGTATTAGCTTACTAAGTAATATTAGTACTAGTAATAATAGTAGTAGTTAAAAGAGGCTGTAATAGCAGAAGCAGTTCGACGTTTTCCTCCTCAGAACTTAGTGCCCGATCTCCGAGCGCTAACGCCCGCGACACGCCTGACATATCCGATCTCCGAGCGCACGTGGCGCCTGTCGGCAAACACGCAAGTTCAATCGGTTCGATCTGTCTTCTAGATTGGGTGAAGGCAGGAACACCCGAATTGGATTCTCATGCGCAGAATGAAGCAACCATGATCACGAGGCGGTCAGTTGTCTAACTGCCGGCCGTCCGGCCGGTCGTAAGCTGTTAGAGGCTGACTCCAGATTAAATGTGCGGCTTCGAAGTAGAAAGTCGGGCACGTAGAAGGAAGACCCATAATCAGAAACATTCGTAACAAGGTTGTTTTTAATTTGTTTAAACTATTCTACGGGCTTGAATTCGACGTGAGGCATATCTCCAGTGTACCGAGGGCCGGAGACGCCGTCGGCTACGTATGATTTTAGGCAGCATCAAGCTCCGCTGTACCGTCGACTTGTAGCGTAACAGCCACAGGTGCCAACCGTGCACGATGTGCGGTGTAGATACACATGGTTTGAAGATCTGCCACTTATCACAATCTGTTGGCTGCATTTTACGATTATTATTATTATTGGAATGCACAACGCTGGACCGAAAATCGTTGCACTACGTCTCTCGTCGGAAGCGTGAAGAAGCTAGAGCTTCATGAAGAAACATTTTAAATGTATACTCAATTTGAGTGAAATAAACTTAATTTAAATTATTATTATTATTATTATTATTATTATTATTAAATGACTTTTTATGTTAGCACTTTGGAGTGAACAATTATCTCCGCGTTAACGTGTGGTTCGGGCTCTCTAACCCGGGATTAGCCCAATTATTATTATTATTATTATTATTATTATTATTATTATTATTATTATTATTATTATTATTATTATTATTATTATTATTATTATTATTACTATTACTATTATTATTATTATTATTATTATTATTATTATTATTATTATTATTTATAATATGAGTTTTATTTATTATTTATCATTATTTAGTTAATACAATTGTGAGGTATGAACGTTTAAATCATGTTTGTCCTGCTCTGTTCGCTTTCTGTCAGTTCATGGCGCCTATAATGGAAGCCACGTTCCCTCTACACACGGCCAAAGACATCATCTGTCTCAAAAACATGGCCTCGTGTCGATCGCCCGTAACGTCTTCGATTCGTTTTCCGATGTCTTGCAGGAGTTTTGCTGTACCTGTGCTGATGGGGCCGAGTGTCTCTAATGCAATGGGTGCAAATTATTATTATTATTATTATTATTATTATTATTATTATTATTATTATTATTATTATTATTATTATTATTATTATTATTATTATTATTATTATTATTATTATTATTATCATTGCTCCTGGCAGCGACATAGCTAGCGTTGTTACTTAGTCACTTTCTATTTATTCAGGGGTGAAAAATGCATTTATGCACACCCGTGATATTATGACGAGCAGGGTGGGGCTAAGCGCACGGGACGAGAGTATATGACTCAACCCGATCCGAGCGCACTACCCACAAAAACTACCTCCCCGCCTCATATTACTTTGTAAGCTAGATAGGTAACTGTTTAATAGGTGGGTTATTTAGTTGAACCACTACAATCGGTATATATATATATATATATATATATATATATATATATATATATATGAACTGCGTCGATATTGTCAATCTAAACTGGCTAAGATCGTAATCACAACGAGCAGGAAAACAGAAGCAGCAGCAGCAGCACTTACAACAATCAATATAGTATCGTAGTACAGCAACTGAAGTCAAAGTAAAGTCAGCAGGCCTTGATTATGATACGGACTAGATACACTAAGCTAGAAAAGGAGCTTCTGCGTATATGTATAGAACGTAGTATATAGACTTTAAGCAGCGGCCGCCACCGTCGCCACTACCCCTTGCTGAGCAGTTATTCCCGCTTGGCGCAACACCCTAACATCGACGATCTACATAGATTAGCGTTTTTGGCGTCTTCCTGTTTTCGTTAGAGAGTAGCGTTTGTTAAACTTTTCTCAGCGCCCGGGCTGGGCCGTAGTTGGTGCAGTTTGTGTATGGAACACTAACTGCTCGTGTCCCTATTGCTGCTGCTGCTGCCGATCTTGTCGACTAATTAGCGAAAAGCATTTGTGCTCTTGTTTTGCACCTCCATGCAATAATTTGCTTTCTAGCAAACGATAGTAGATAGTCATGTATGCACGATATATATATATATATATACGAGGTGTGTTCAATCGTTATCGCGACTTTTGAATTTTCGCGGGTTACGTATATTCGAATTTCGATTTTTTGTGGCGTTATGTTGGTACTCATGTCTCTCACTTATGCCGACAAGCTCGGCCATTTTGAATGTTCACTTAATTGGTGACAGCTGCTTTGCTTGCACGTGTTTTGGATCGTCTTCGATTTTTACCTATTCAAAAAATGGATTAACGAACCTGTATCAATTTTTGAGTGAAAAACGAAATTAAGTGCGCGGATGCATTCCGAATGTTGACTGTGGCATACGGAGAAGCTACCTTGGACCGAAGCAACGTTTATCGGTGGTACAAAATGTTCTCAGAAGGCCGAGAAGATGTGAACGACGAAGAGCGTGCCGGACGCCCGAGCACTTCAACAACAGACGAAAAAATTAATGAAGTGGAGAAAATGGTATTGGCCAATCGTCGAATCACCGTTAGAGAAGTTGCTGAGGACCTAAACATATCTATTGGCTCGTGCCATTCGATTTTTATCAATGATTTGGGCATAAGACGGGTCGCCGCGAAATTCGTACCAAAATTGCTCAATTGCGACCAAAAACAGCATCGCATGAACATTGCTAATGAGATGTTGGACTCTGTCCGCGACGACCCAAATTTGCTCCAGAGGGTCATAACTGGTGACGAATCGTGGGTTTATGGTTATGACGTGGAAACCAAAGCTCAATCATCTCAATGGAAGCTGCCGCACGAATCAAGACCGAAAAAAGCGCGCCAAGTTCGGTCGAATGTAAAAGTTTTGCTGACAGTTTTCTTCGATTGCAGGGGCGTGATGCATCATGAGTTCTTGCCACAGGGTAGAACGGTCAATAAGGAATATTACCTGCAAGTTATGCGCAATTTGCGCGAAGCAATCCGCCAGAAACGCCCGGATTTGTGGAAGAACAAAAATTGGCTTTTGCACCACGATAACGCCCCTGCTCACACATCGTTGCTTGTGCGCGAGTTTTTGGCCAAAAACAACACACTAATGATGCCGCAGCCACCGTATTCCCCAGATCTGGCCCCCTGTGACTTTTTCTTGTTCCCTAAACTGAAGAGGCCCATGAAAGGACGACGTTACGCTACGCTTGACGAGATAAAGACGGCATCGAAGGAGGAGCTGAACAAGGTTAAAAAAAATGTTTTTTTGAAGTGCTTCGAAGATTGGAAAAACCGTTGGCACAAGTGTATAATATCTCATGAGGATTACTTTGAAGGGGACAAAATAGATATTCATGAATAAATGAATAATTTTTGAAAAAACACAAAAGTCGCGATAACGATTGAACACACTATGTATATATATATATATATATATATATATATACATACATACACGAACGTACCTAGCTATGTGTTCGCTATTTCAATGATAGATTACATATATGTGCTTCTACTTGTTGCTTTCTTAAAGTCGAATTATTTTTTACAGATTGGATTGTCCACCACAAGATTTGTCGTGTCATACATACACACTTCTCAGAGATAAGCCTTCGTTACAGATGGCACTTCCAAGTGCCATCTATAACGAGGCCATCCAAAACATTCTAATAAGCATAAATTATTTTTTAGATCTCGGCAAGAGTCACTTGAAAGTTTATTTCGAATTTTGCTGCCATACCAAAGTGACGGCGCTCTCGGCAAGGTATTTCTAACCATTTTCGTTCTATACCAATTCACTACCATCATGAGTATCTCCTAAGAAGTGGATCGAAGCTCGAACTCTTATTGTACTCTTAAATTAAAAAAATAATCAAATAAAAAAATAAACAAATATATATATATACTTTTTATTTAAATCGGAGAGAGTATGTTGGGACATTCGGAAGTTTGTTGAGCGTTGTTGTTGCGTCTATTGTTCGTGCATCTACTGCTGCTGCTGCTGCGTTTTGTTGCTGTTGTTGGTCTATTGTTAGGACTTCTTACCGGCACGTTCTTTGCTACGAGTGTTCGTGACTTGCATACGTTTTCGAACCAGTCGTCGGGTTACCCTCCTCGATGGGTAGTGTGGGCGCGTCGCGTGCGCGGCAGCAAGTGCTGAACGAGCAATTGTTTTCTACGAAGCAGGAAAAGATAACAAAGTCTCAGCCGCCCGTCCCTACATACACCTGTTGGCCTCCGGCGTGGGTAGAGAGGCACGTCGTAAAGGCGAGCAAGGACAGTCGTATTGAGGATTCATAGCTATCGTCTGCGTCTTGACGCGCTGAACTAAAATAACTGACGCTGATGGCAGGCCCGTTCAGTTGTACGCACAGTTTCTTACGGAGAGTCTATTGAGTAGAATTAAGTCATAAAAAGGTCAGATGAGACAGTAAAGCAAGCGTGAGGCGAGAATTGAAATAACTGTTTGCACACTGTCCCAATTCACGCCTCATGCAGTTGTTTACACCTTTGCGATTTTTTTAACACCTTTTTGGCCGCTTCTAACTTACAGCCGCTCAAAAATAGTTATGCGCAAATTTACTGTTGAGATTAAAGCTTTTATGCGTATTGTTCTTCCGAGGTGACGCTCGTCTAGGCATGTTTAAAGGAGCAAATCTTTACTGAGCTTAGGAGATGTGATTTATTTTACTCGTTCTACAAAGTTGTAGTGTTGACCTGACATTTACGCCATTGATTTTTTTCTATAGGATAAAGCTTCGATAGTGGCGTTAGGTATTGTGCCCCTCTCTTTCTCTCTCTCCCTCTGCAAATCTAGTGTTATGGGCCCGCTGTGCCGAAGAAAGCTTTTGCCCAAGTCAAGATAGGCTGTAACTAGCCATTCGTATAAGATATAGTCCCGGTTGTTTGTAATAAAGAAGACTGTAATAAAATGAAGCAGCCTAAGAAGACATTGGAATCCGTGCATATATGCACTCTCTTTGCGAATGTGATCATAAACCGTGTACCCGGCCACCCGTCAACATCCGTCTGTGAGGCGCGTCAATATCAATATGCACTTTTAGTAACGCATATCCGGGATAATGTGAATGTTCACGCATCGCTGAATCATATACGCATAGGGGTAGAGAAGGAGGAGAGCAGGAGGAAGATATTAGAATTAGGTAGAGAATTTCTTGATTGGTGATGCGCAGTTATGTGTTCTCTTTTTCTATCTTGCTACTTCGCTAAAGCTACATGTGAGGCCTATACCAGTTGCGCGGCATGTTCCATATGGACAACAATCACCACACAAGTGGTGGTGCCCAACAGTCAGCCATGTATTCGGCCGGTAGCCGATAAGAAAAGTAGTGCTCTGTTGGACCGAGGTCGAATCGCGCCGCGCCGTGAAGTCCTGGCTTCTCTGAGGCTCAATTAGCCCCTTGGTGCTTACCCTACACGAACTACCCACTATCCTACGAACTACCACTAGTAGTATTATTATTATATCTACAACTACTACTTTTTTTTTGCTGAGATGGAAAAAATGCTTTTACGCACACCCAAAGCGGGTAGTGTGGTACTCGATGCCGATGTTGTTGGCATAATACCTACTAAAAACCTCTCACCTAAATAGCCTCAGGAAGAGGAAAGGAGCTGAAACCATTTTTAAAACTAATTTTTTTTTGGTTTTGCACTTTACTTTACGCGGTTTTTTGGTGTAGTTGTAGGTCTAATGGTCAGCTCTCTCTCTCTCTCCTTCCGTTTCCTAGTTTCCTAATTCTTTAATACAACTTCAACTACTACTACTACTTCAACTACCCATCTACCCCCGACCTACCGATCTACTTGTGTCCCGCAACGATAGAGGTCATCGATATTATCAGATCCAGATACTGTTTAGTTTCGCATTGTCGTGACACCGCCTGGCTGCCAGCTGCGTGATTCGGCAGCACAGCCACATCTGCTTGTGATCCGCGCTAAGCAGCGCGCGAGATTGCGAAGGAAGTTGCAGCTGAACCGGTCATGGCACGCCTTGCCCCTAGGCTTTTGCTCGGATCCAGGGCAGGCGGCATCTGTCAATGGCTCATTGGGCCTGGCTTGACCACACTCAACAACAGCTTGATGACAATCAACTGACCGGCCGACAAGGTCAGCAAATGAAATGAAAAAGCCTCTCGCTAGTGCTAACTCGGTCACCGCAGCCTACAGCGTACACGATAGCTGTAAGGTTCGTTCCGCACTCGGATTCGTTTTCGAGCAATATATATATATATATATATATATATATATGTATATATATATATATATATATATATGCATATATATATATATGTATTACCTACGTGCGCAAGACGCTACGGCGCCAGTTAGTTAGGGCAGCTGGCGTGGTGGGATTTTGTTTAACAAGATTGGAGATCACAACAGGCGGCGTAAATTAGGCTGCTGGACGCAACAACCCGGTGCGAGGAGGCTAGGTGACGGTCACCCCAGACAGGTCAGCTCAAGCGGACGGGCAGCGGCCACTCTGTAAACATTATTATTGGCTTTCCATTCTCGTTCGAGCATTAACGAGAAGGCTACCGTCTGCTGCTGCTGCTGTTGCTACAGCCGCCGCTGAGCTGCTGGGCGGTTCGTTAGAGAGCACCGAACAGGTTACCTACACAATTGGCTGCTGGCCCGACTATCCGAACAACGGTCAGATAATGTTGTCTCAATTAACTAACGCTAACTTCCTATTCACAAGCACACACATATACACGCAGACGCACGTCTCTCCCTCTTTCTCTCTTCCTCTTTCTGACTTTTGCGTTTTCCTCTCAATTTTTCGACATAAACACACACACGCTCCCTCTCACGCTCTCTACCTTGCATTGTATTGTCTAGTTTAGAGTGAAAACCAACATTTTTTTTATACTTTTCTGTTTCAGAATGTTTCGGAAATGCATGCTACAATATACATGTATCACTAGCAGCCTGCCTGTGACTAGCGTTGGGCTCACAAACCAACTAAGCACGGATTCCTCATCTAGTACATAACACGTACTTTCTCAAGTACATAGTATACGTTATTTTTGTCTCGCGCTCTCGCTCTTTCCTTCTCTCTCTCTCTCTCTCTGCTCTTCCATAGCTCTACCCTTTGTTTTTTGTGTGTTTGTTAGGGTATGTTGAGCTGTTCCTCTCTGATTAATGTCAGTTCGTGCGCTAAACGTAAAGAGAGAATCGCACCTGGTCGCAATGCGCTTGCGGTGAAGGAGTAGTAGATTCGCTTAGAGTGGTGATTGTCATGATAATAATGATAATGTTAATCGTAATGGCGGTCAAAAATTTGCTAACCCGTTTGTCCTTTGCAATGAGTGCACACATTTATCTTTAGTAATGACTATATACGAGTATATATATATATATATATTCGATCGAAATATAATGTTTGCTGATTGGAATTTTGCTTCACCATTGTTTAGGTTAAATAGGCTAGTCAGGTTGATCAATTTCGTTTAACCTAAAAGTTCAGTGTACTGTCATACTATGATAAGCTAGACAACCTGCTATGGAAAGAACCAAAAATATTTTTTGGCGGCTTTCGTAATTTTGCTACTGCTATGCCAATTACTACTATTATTACAATCACTGTTAGTGTTCATTATGATTGTCCACTTCTAGGCGTATTTTTGTACTTAAATAAACAATCTCATCTGAGCGGAGACGGTATCAAGATGGTCAGCGTCGCCATAACCCATCGCGTCCATACCACGCCATCGAACACTTGCGGCATGCGTAAAAACAGTACCACCACCTCTAACCATTCAAAGGGATGCCAAGCTTTAACTACTGTTCTCTCAGAAGACAAATTGAAAGCGTGCAAGAGGGCATATGTTCACGCACCTGTCACGTATCCCTGAACGCCGTCGGGGGGTCGTTATATGCCAGATGGTTGCAGTGCCGCAGGGCACACGTAGCTGCGACACTGACATAACGCTGGCCAATAGGTACGCAATATTGACACTCTGGTGGGGGGGTCGAGTCAAGGGGGATGAGGATGCATGAGTGACCTTTGATACATTCGTGTTATTTGAGCGTTCGCCATCCGCTCGCCAGGTGGCAGATGAGAAGATGGACGACTTGACTGCAAGAAACTTGCCTAGGACGTGGAAAGCGCGCCCTGATCGCTAGGCCAAGGCGCAAAGGCTACCGGGATCAGGGACATGCTGGTCTCGGTTTGCCGGACGGTCAAATTTACCACCCCCATCTACGCAGAAACAAGGCACGCCATCGTGCGAATTATTGGTGAAACGATGATATAGGGACCTCAAGACTGGCTTGCATAAAAGCCAACTGCGGTCCGCGTGCAGCCGGAGCTGGATAGCACGACAACACAAGAACGGGGAGGACGAGAATAGTATGATAGCTCAACCGGACAGACGCCCCTCAGGCGCAATACCAGGGCGCCCACGGCAGACCACGAAACCAAATGAGAGCAGAAAAGGTGCCCACGGCGGCAGTTTAGATGGACATCTGTATTGGGTGGTTATGAGCAAAATCCGTTCTCCCCTGGCTCCCTTCCGACATGGCGAACAGGACTTTTATCGGCCCGTATCCCCACTAACCGGAAAAAGTGCCCCTGGAAGAGCAACACGCGAATCCGACACGACCCAGGAGGAGGTGTAACAGGCTGGGCAACGGCCAGAACCCGGCTAGCGTTCGGCTGCTGGTAAAACGGCAATAGCTCAGCACCTGGCGACAACAATAATTTGCAGAAAATAATTATTTTCTTCTTCGTGGAAAACAGCCTCCTAGTATTTATCCCCAAGCCTGAGTGCAGGAAAGGGCCAGCTGTCTATCCCCTGATCTGTCTGCTTGGATACAGATACGATGGACAAGCTGATGTAAACCATTATAGACCAGCGCCTAAATATAGGAGCTTGAGGAACATGATGTACTATCGGACCACCACTATGGCATATGACCCTAATTTTCACAGCTCTAAGAAAGAAGACGCTCAGGAAGGCGGCTAATGTAGCACACAAAAGTAACGAGATAAACAATCACATGCCTTGGCCCCCTGTTTTTAGCTCTTACTGCACTACCTCGATAGAGGCGCTGCTTGTACTGGCCCGTACGATGTCCTGGGACTTCTTAGCCGAAGATAGAGGCGCGAGGCTTCGGAATGATAAGAGTGATTATTCGACGCAAAGGGTCGCAGCTCCAGCAGGAAAAATGGTCACGACATGGCCACTGGTCCCGTTCCCTCATTCCCGAAATGCAACACTACATAATACAGATGCACCCACTGCAAGCTTTAGTTTAAACTAAAAGTAGGTTAAACTAAAAACAAATAAAGTCCCAGGTCCCTGCTAGGTACGAGTAGTTCGATATACGCGGAACAGCGCAAGAACAGAGGAACAGACTGAGACGCGGTTGCAGGAGCCAATGGCCGCCCTTCACCACAGGTCGTTGTATAGATGATCGCCTCTATACAGGGACGGAGGGAAGGCCAGGCCATGATAGACTCCGTTATATCCCAAAGTAGCGCACTATTAAGAACGCCCACATAGGACGAGTCGAGATGGGAAGCCGGGGAGGGGAAGGGTGAGGAAGCAACACTCACACTCATCTTGACGCACCCCCCAGGCTGGAAGCGAACAAGCCGGGCGCACAGCGCGCTAGAGAGCGAGATACACTCACTCAATGGATATCAAAGTAAGATCACGTAATTATGTGTCTGTGGGGTGGAAAAGAATCCTGGCTTAGTGGCTTTATGAGTTCCACGTTAACCGCTGCTATCTGCCGGAAACGCATGTGATCCATGGATCCCCGAAACCTCCCATGCCCAAATACGAAAAACGAAAACTCGCAGTGCCATATGGAAGCTCGCAGCGTGTTTGATGTTGCTCTCTGTTTTCCGATGATTTAAGTAGCCAAAAGCAGCCTTGTGCAGTGCTCGATGTCGAGGTGCGCGGTCTTTGCCTGTCCCTTAGGTTTCCACGTTCTCGTTTTGTAAAGGATTCCGCGTAAACGTTTGCGTACATAGATGTTATATGGCATGCGCCTACAAAGACACTCATATAGGCAAGGCCTAGATCTACAAAGAAGAGATAAACAGACAGATGTCAACCACTTATCTAGTCGCACCCAATTGTTTTAATGACAGAGCTAGGGCTAAGAGGTTAGATTTCACAAAACAAGTGCTGGGCTTCTAATTGGCAGTAAACGTAACTTCCGTATGAGTAGAGCCGTTAGGGTGCATATCGTAATTTCACTTTGACATATTTCTGTCTAGGTCTGTCTGTATCTGGTGTATGATGGCCCGTCATGTGGACTCTATGCGCGTCCTCGATGGTAAAGATCCGAACTTTGAGGCTCTGGTGGTTATAGCAACAACAGCTGCAGTAGCAGCAACAGCAGCGGCAGGAACCTACTGGAGGCGCTGGACGTTAATTAGTATCTGGAGAGGATAATCGGATTTTCTCGACTTTCAACACCTCTCTGGTCTCTGCACGTGGGACTGGGGAGGGGGCTGGAGGGAGGACTGACAGAGCCTATCGATTGCACTGCTGAAACTGAACCTTAAGTGTAGTTATTTCGCCTGTTCTGCGTATACGTGCACAACTGGCCGCAAGCAGCACACGCTTGACGAGCTTACGCATATATATATATATATATATATATATTATAACACCTGTCACATCTTTGCATTAATTTGACGTAAATTATGATAGTGTCAACATATAATGATATATATATATATATATATATACAGAAAATCGGCAGAGCTTCGAAAACTATTTTTGTTAAATGAATCGTTAGATACAGGCGTCTGCAATGAAAACCAAAAAACTCCAGGTAAAAAATATTTTTAACTGATGTCCAGTCATACGCCTTAATCCCTTTCACTATTAACTTAATGGCGAGTAATCTTAGAGTTTCAGAATGGTTATTCGCGGCTTGAATCTGCATCTATGGTCGAGCGCTTCACACTCGAGCTAAATTAAGTTGGTTTGCGGAGCTTGCCCTCAGCCTCAGGCCTCAGTCTTGCAGTCAGCGGGCGCCCCTCAAATGCTATGCAATTGCCATTTTCCCGAGGCAGTACATCAAAGTGCTCGATCTCAGGTTCCCACATAGAAGCGCACACAGAAGCACAACATTGCCAAACAATGTCGGAGAAGTTGCACATAATAGCTTACATTTGGTAAAACCAGTCTACCCTGAAACAGCGGAGAAATAGCGGAGTGGAAAAAGCAAAGAGTTGTATACAGGACAAATTGTAGGAAAAAAACTCTTCTCTAGCTTTTTACCTAAGATGCAGTTCCGAGGTTCACACAAACACGCGTCCACACGCACACACACATGAGGGTCCGACCGTGGTTGGTAGGACAGAATTTAATTAAATTGTTCACATATGCCAAACTAACGAATAACAGCTAAACTGGCACTGCATTGCCCTCTTGCGGTAATCTTCGAGTAACCACGGCAACAAGGACGACAATGAGGTGACCACCATGTGATTAATAGTATGAGTAATTAGCCCCTGTGTTAACGTTTGTTAACAAGAACAACTACTATACGAACCAGCGACGACGTCGCCACAAGTCGACGTTAGAAGGGCAACTAACAAATATATCTACGCTCTACCTTACGCATCAGCAATAACCGATATATGCGATCCGTTATTGGAACATTGCGGACAATAGAAGGAGTAGGTTCTGTAGCAACAATAGGTGTAACAGTAATTGTGGTAGTTAAACAAGATCAGTTGATGTAGTTTTAAAGAATGGCTCCAGCTCCTCGCCTCTTCCTGAGGCCATTTAGGTGAGAGGTTTTTAGTGGGTATTATGCCAACAACATCGGCATCGAGTCCCGCTTTGGGTGTGCGTAAAAGCATTTTTCCCTCTCAGCAAAAAAAGGTTGAACTAGATCTACAATTTTTTAACACCAATATGTTTAATAGTTGAACTAGCACCAGTGGGGATGACATGAGTGGCCTGAGTAGCTGTAGGAGTTCCCTCACGCTGTGCGGCTGAATGTAAGCTTTGCTTTGCGGATAACCGGCTGTGAAAATGTGGTGAAACCTCAGGTACTAAACAGGCAAAGTAAGCACAAACGAAGCACTGGGTTATGTACTGCATTAGTGAACACTTCCAGCGCGCACTTTGGCGACCCGGCTGTGGTCCGGCTTGCTACTTGTTAGGCGCAATGCGCACTTTTCTGCCTTGTGGAGTGCTTCTTGATCGTAAGTCCGGACCCGAGTGTGAAGCTCTGGTTTTATTTGTTAAGGACGTGCCAGGAGTATATATATATATATATATACATATATATATATATATATATATATATATATATATATATATAGTGAAGCATGTGCGGACAAGGCCTGAGCCCAACTTCCACAACAGAGCAAACAGACCGAATCAACCATGAAACAAATCGTACTAAAAAATATAAATAGGCAAAATCAGACAAAAATATTCTTCCTGGCCCTCTAAGGCGCTCATCTTAATGCAATTTCGGAAAAATGAGGGGTGATTCACACACATAAATCGAGGAGGGTCCCATTGTGGTTGCTGTAAAATTATTCTAGAGGTACTATTAGGAAAGTAAAAAATAGTAAATGTGTGCAATATTTGTAAAAACTGTTGACTTTGTTTGGCCTTTCAATGCAATTAATCTAGGCGCCCGCACCCTAAAGCTATGGCAACCGATGTCCCGGCAGCTCATAGTGCTACTCCTAATCGAGGCAGAGGGGTGGAGTCACATAACGAAACCAACTTCATCGACGCCCATTGTAATTCGGTGCCCGCGAAGATCGTGCCTGATTATGCTGTCTCTTCATGGCGCTGACCATGGAGTGACCACGAGGTCGACAATGTCAGTGTCTTTTTCGTTTCTGACGATTGACGTTCGTTTGTCGCTGTATGTACTGCGCCTTGTCGACTTGCACGTTTTAGAAAGCTACAGAAATATTTGTATTGCCTTTCTGTGGCATTGCTTTATCTATTGCCACAAAATGTGCCAAAGTTACCTGTTGCACATGTGGCATTGGCCAAAAAAACAAATAAAGAGTCCCCGGTTGTCTATTGAACCACCATGATGACCGCCCCCGGTCGTACGCACAAATCAATTCAATTTCATATTTGAGGTTTATTCACGAAACCGCAATTTCGTAATGCGTAAGTTCTCGTGGATAAAAATAATAACAATGTATAATGCACATGCGTTTGGAAAGAAAGACAAAGATCGTGATTAGATATATTTTCGCAACAATCTGTTAGCCTGTCAGATGCAACACTTTGTCGATGCGAATAAGGATAAATAATACCGACTAATACGTTGCGTGAACAACCGTCGTGTCGGCAAAGCGAAGCGTGCAGCCTGCACACTAAACGGTATCCGCAATGCGACCAGACAGAAAAATACAGACGCAATCCCCGCTATCCACGACCCCCGCTGGTTCTCTATGTTTCGATTTATTTATATGGAAAATTTACGCAATCCATTTCTTGCAAAGCCACCACCACACAGCGAATTTGGCGAGATTTCCATTGGTCGTTTGTCTGTTCTAGCTAAATTGGATTAGAGCACTCGTATAAGTCAGCTTTAGTAACAAATGGGCTTACGAACAACGACCTTGAAACAGATCTCTATTCGAGAACTTAATCAACAATTCAATGGTGGGATTTCTGCGTAGGCAACTTCTTAGTAGAGAAACATATGTCCATTGTGAAATAGAGGAGGTAAATACGGTGTCCATTTATCCAAGAGTTAGCCTATCAATAATAGCACTTCGCAATCTTCTCAATCACGCAAAGTGTCAACGCTCTCATTTCCGGTCGGTAACAATGCAGCATGCATGTTTTTTAAATGCAGTTTATAAATTAACCTCGTGTGATCCTCTTGATATCGCCTTTCGGGGTGTATACACGTGTGTTCCGAAGAATGTAGTCTTTGTTTTAATAGTTATGTGCGCCACTTGAGGCTTCGCCTTGCTTCTTTGATGACTTGGTTGACCATTAGAACAAACCATTTGGGTATCCTTAGGCGGCCTTCGAAAGCTGCATTATTTCTATTGCTCACGATTACCACTGGGAATTGTAGACAAAGACGTAATTGCTTGCAACTCTCACTTACTTGTAAGTAAGTGAGAGTTGCAAGAAATTGATGAAGATTTACCCCATCGCGTTTATTTCGACAATAATATAGACAAGGTGTATTGTGCATGTATTTCTGTCGCGCGAACTGATCGATGTAATAAGCTTCACTTCTTTTATCTTTTGATATTGGCGTGGTTCAAGGTATTTTCAAATCATCGACAGATTCTTATGAAACAAGACAATAGGCATCTCTCTCTACTTTACGCCAGCTTCGTTCAGGGTTCTAACAAATATATTCGTGAATTATTTCTACAAAGGACATCGGTTAAAATTCAACGCGGAAACACTGCGTCGATAATTGGTTCATTACAATTACAATTATATTTATTTCACTCAAATTAGTTATAATTGGACAATAATTGGTAATTGATTCATTGCCCACGGGCAAGGGACTTCCCTTTCTGCCGTAGCCGAAACGAGGTTATGTCAAAATATCTTTAGTTGATGGCATTGCCCGCTGGTGTGTGGACAACGGTCTACTACCATATACGTTCAAGTGTGTTTTAAGTATTGATCTTTTGTCTTTAATTTTAACTGCACAATGCAATGAATCAATAGTCTTAACGCGTGACCTACAAGGACACATGACAATTTACCTCAACTGTAGTTATATATATATATATATATATATATATATATATATATAAATACCCGACAGGCAAAACTTTATGCCGATCTTTAAGCGCAAGACTTTGCTGCTAGATTAGAACTATGTACATGTTTTTTTTTAATGTATGTGCTACTTCTTAGTCTAGGCGAAATAAATACAAACAACTAGTTGAGGATGTACGCGCCGTATCTCAAAAATGGTTGCGTTGCTTCGACGTTGCACTTGCATGTTATCATTGTTGACGTAGCTCCTGATGATGATTTTAAATTGTGTTCTTGCCATCTTGATTATTTCTAGCATAATTACTCATACTGGTTTACTTAGAGGTTAAGAAGTGGTAGCAATAATGTGTGCCACAATCCCGGAGTAGTCACTTGAGGCTAGACATAAACGTAGCAAAAGGTTGCAATTATTAGCGCAAAGGAAAATTCTGGTAAGACGTTGGCACCCGACCTTCTGGCCGCAACATATGCCAGAATAACGTTGGGATCCGACGTACGCCAGGTAACCTTCAGCCTTCTTCTCGGCGGTCAACAGCAACTCAGTGAATTCCCAGACATCTGCATGCACCAGCCCGCCTCTAAGTGCGGCTTCCAATTAGGCGATTTAATGAATTCTCCACGCGGCTAGCCAACGATAAGTCGGCATTGTTTACCCGCAAATGTAGTATGTATAGGCGTGTGTGTTGTTTCCGCCCCCCCCCCCTTTTGCCATATAACGTTCAAAGTAATTTTAAAACCCGTACGGCGTAGCAGCAATATATTGGCTAAAGCCTTGCGACAGAAATTAGGCAAAAGACGGCAGTATTATGCCTCGTATTAGGACTAGCCATCTTTACGTAGGTTCAAAAGAAAACATCAAAGACTATTGGGCTTTGGAACGTATCTGCGCGCGAATTGGCTCGCAAAAGGCCGTTAAATTGAGCACGCACCGTTGACACCCCGTTTCACAACATTCAACATCCGACGGAGGATTTCAGGGTTGCGCGGTTGTTGATATTCCGACGCTGGCAGGTGCTGACGTCTCTGTATGTGCCTGGCCAGAGGCGTGTCCGCGTCGGCAGCCGACAAGTCATTTGTCTAGGCAGCTTGATCTGTGTGTACTATCGTGCGAATTAAGGCTGCTAAGATTAACTTCTGCTAACGTTGAACAGAGCAGTCGTGCTTTGGAGGCGGCCTCTGTCAAGGCGTCTGTAGTTAGAAGAAGTACAGGCAAATGCAGGCGCGGCCGTAGTCTACACAAGCCTGCTACCTAAAACGCCGACAAGTTTTGAGGCTCCTGCGTCAATCACGGGCTCTACACCCCGATCCCTGAATAGTTACTGATCGTAAACCGCCCTGTGGCAGACAGAGAGGGCACAGCCTACAGGAAATTGCTTGTGGAGAATAGGCGCCCGTAGAATGAGAGTGAGGTGAAATGAGAGCGCGGTGACAGCACTTTACTGCCATTCTACTCGATGCAAACGGCTCCGCACCAGCCCTCGTTATTGAGCAGCCGCTCACTTTGGAGCAACACCATATAAATTTATCGTTTACGGTGAAAGAGGTTGTACAGATCTTACGCGGCGGGCAAGCAAGAATAAGAGTAGTGGTCCTAATGGGATCTATTACGAACGCTGGGTTGAGTCGCAGGAGAGCTGTGTAATCTGTTTAACCAGGTCTCAGCAGGGGACTCGTATGTACTTCAGGTCTGGCACGAGGCCAACCCCACGCGGCTATTCGAAAGACCTCTCAAGGGGACCCTCTTAGCTGCCTCGCTTTTTCCTTACTCATCACAGACCTAGCCTGCCATGTGCGGGAAGCGTTTAGAAACGCCATCGTCACCTATGCGGATGACAAGTAGTGGCCCACCGGAACTGCGGTACCAAGTGTCGAATTTTCGAAGACGTAGAAACGTACCTTCACCGTAAGAGCCTGCAGATAACTTCGCGGGAGACGAAGGCCATTAAGTTTCGCCGTAGAGATCAATTGGCTGCAGCAGACGTAATACGGTGTTGTGACCAACAGCTAAAACTCTTCCCCGGATTTCTCTGGGTCTCTGAGTGCGTCTTTTTGAGCTTAACATTGTACTAATGTTGAACTATAGCCCTGGGCAAGGTGTGGGACCATCTTTCTTTGCGCAGCTGAAGAATTGCTTCCCAACATATATGAAGCATGTTTTTTGGTTGCCGTGGACGACAAAAAGCCGTTGAGGTACAGCGCGGCAACGTAACGTCGATCATAGGTTCATTGCCAACAGGCAAGGGACTCACTTTTTTGCCGTAGCCAAAGCGGCGTCAGAATTTCATATGTGACCAAATAATAATAAAACTCGAATCTTTGTAAATAATAACAAAAGCGGCTTTGTATACCTGCGAGTGGGTTGCGGACCGGCAGTGCTCAGGCTTAGATTACCTGTTATGTAAGGCCATGTCAAAGTGGCAGGAAGAGTGACCGAGGCCTCCGCAGAAGTACCGCAGTCAAATGTGTATCTCGCCAGGGAGCTTTGGAATAGAATGGGCATGCACTTGGCGGCACGTGCACACAAGCTTCATTGTGCATCGATACTATTATTTAGTGTATTCGATCGAAATATTTGGCGAACAATGCGGTTGCCGGTTCTGCTCACGGACCTGCGCTAAATGTCACGTGACCTTACGATCAAAATGTACCTAAAAACTTTTTCGAGCTGACTGTTAGCTAACATTGAACCTTTCACGGGTTTACTTGCGCATTGGTTCGTAAGACGGATAATCTCATAAATGCAACGGTGTGCAACGGTGAAGATCCAACCCGTGCATCACCTATGTGCTTCCTCATGGGGTGGGCATGCGCACACGTGCCACGCCACCAGACTCGACAAGCAAAATACACCTCTAATGTAGATGAACATAATTAAAAGTGTATATTAAATATTTTTGCGATAGGCTGCAGTCAAACGCCGTGACGAGGCTGTGGTTACGGCCTTTGCGTTATTATGCCCTTTGCGTTATGTTAAATTCACTTGAAAAGCTTGGTGGGTACTATGACAGACAGCAAACACGGCCCTGAAACCGACTTAGCCCGCATCAAATTTACATTCGTGCGTTGCCCACTCGAGAAGGAGTTTAGTCTCTGAACCTTATTTACTATGTGCTGGTAGCTTTTTTTGTGGTACGGAGCCCAAACGGGAGATGCGTACATCAACATCTGCACAACGTACGCCTCAAATAGCTTACTATACATATAGATATAGACACGCCAACATACGTGTATGTCCATCCTGCATGCGTTCTCCTTACAGCCTTAGACAGCTGTAAGTCGATCGATGTCACTCTATAGACGTATTCAAGTTGCGAGGAGTAAAGCTATCTACAAAACTATCATTACAATATCAATGGATACACTAACCATACAAGCAGCAGCAGCAGCAATAGTGGCATGAAGCAATAAAACTGTAGGATAACAACAGCAACAACGACAACAACAACAATAACGACAACAACAATTGAAACTACAACAACAACGACAACAACAATTGAAACTACAACAACAACGACAACAAAAATTGAAACTACAACAACTACAATCAACACGAGATATGTCGTACGCCGCCACAGAGCAAACGGTACAGGAGGTACATGACGGTCTGTTAGTTGTCCTCTATTATAGCCACCTGATCGATACCAAACCCGCACAATCGGAACGTACGTTCAGCATCCGGACTAGGTGTCTGCCCAGGCCTCTTGAAGCCTTCAGTCTGCCTATGATAAGCACAGTGCGCGTATATATATATATATATATATATATATATATATATATATATATATATATATATATATATATATATATATATATATAATATAATATATATGGATCATTCGGCAATAAAGTTAAATAAGCACTGAAACTTGGTTTTACTTGGTGACGCCGTCTTCTTGAAGCTCTGCAGACTTAGTCCGGCAGTGCTCCAATTTGTTGATACCTTTGAATGTGTAGAAAGGGTTGCAAAAATGCAAGCGACTAATTTTGCAGTTGCGGCGGCGGCAAGGCCAGCGGCAGGAGGTTCCTTAACACAGCTGTGTTGACTCCCGGTGTAACCCAAAACACAACAGATAATAGCCCAAAGCGGAACACAATGAGAAACGCTATCCTAGATTATCTATTGTACGGCAGCAAGACTTGGCACATTATAACAGATGATAGTAAATCATGATACAGGGATCAGACAATCATGCACCAATCCTAGGACTTAGGCTATCGATGAGCAACCAAGGATACAGAATGACTCAGCGACAGCTCCAGAAAGTTTAGAAGAAGCTCAAAAATGTGAGGCCCACAGAAGTAAATAAACACCTGTCATAAGCCGCCACTAAGCTTTTTAGTGCGAGAACGAAACAGGAAATAAGGATGACTCCTTGAATAGCCCGAAGTTGAAATTACATCACTAAAAATGAAAAATCTTTTAGGGACTTTATTCAGCAAAACCACAATAGGTTAAGGTACGATACCGGCATTAAAGCCAATTCAACTGAGATTGATTGAATAGTTTGCAGCTGCTTGATGCTATCAATCAGTCGCTTATTAGCATGCTCGTTCTACAATATATACCAATACAATATATATTAAGGCCCTATTAATTTAAAATACCGATCATGTATTTTTCAGATTATCATGTGATAATTCTTTGCATTAAGATGGTGCAAAACGGGTTTAAAGATAATAGCAACGAGGAAGGTAACCTTTTAGCGCTGACGTTAATTATTATCACTTTTGTTTGCTATACACAACTGCGCAAACTGAAGGTGTTACTGCTAGACTCGCAAAAACTACACTGTTCAGTAACAATAGTTTGTTAAATAGGCAAATTTTAATACGGCAGAACTGCTATTTGCCGACGAGCTTGTCATCGCTAGGCACGTCTACGAGAGCGTCGAAACCCTAGAATAGATCACCATCCGCATAAACACCCGAGCAAAAGCCGCAGTACATTTTGTTCTCGTAACACAGCGTACGTCGATCGATACCTGTATATCTAAGGGAAAACTGTAGCGCCGTATATCATATAAGTCCCTTGCAATTGTCTTAAATCACGGCCTGAAGTACATGTCAAAGTGAAAAAGGGCGGACAGACAAAACAGTGCAATACTCTGTGACAACTGTACGTGCCATATCTATGGGTATAATTTAGAATAGGAGAGATAAAGAATACAATCGACGCATCCTTATGCCGGTGTATACAACCCGTAGTGGTAGTACGCACAACAGAATAATAAACAACAATATATATATATATATATATATATATATATATATATGCATAGGTGCGCATTCTAGAGCGCAAAAACATCGTCCAGCAAGGTAGATGAACTGCGCCGAAAGTAGCGCCGCCTCTTTTTAGAGCATTTACACACCGTGGAAGTGCATATGGAAAAGGGCATGCGAGAAGGTATACAAAAATGAAGAGATCGCACACAAAGAAGGACAACGAGGGTGAAAAGCAGCACAGCGAGTGAGATAGCTAAATCAGCAAAGAATACTGAAAAAGGAGAAAGATAGAGAAATATAAAGAGGGGAAAGAAGAGAGAGAGAAAGGCTGGGGAGCAAAAGCTATTGACAAACTTCGAAATTCCTCTTCCTGTTTGTAAGAGGAACACCTAGACCCGAATCCTCGGGTCTAGATCAACAATGAGAGCACCTCGGCGGCCATGGCCGCCACCTACCATGTCGACCGTCCATAGTCGATGGTGGCTCACTTACGTTGAAGTAATTTTTCTCCAATAGACCGGAGACCACTTTAGGTCATCGCTAACGTTGGCCTTTCATCGCGAAGCAAAGCAGGTTCTGAATGACGAACGGACAGGGCGATAGGCCGGCAGGCCATGGCAAGGCCGCGGAGGAAATCGAGGGGGGAAGAGTGAGGAATCGAGGAGGTTCGACGGCCGCCCCGTTGGAGACGTGAGACGATGAAAAGCGAATCCAGGATCGACTGGCCGGCGACAACCGATCCTCGGTCGACCGAATTGACCCGAGTTGCTGAAACAGGTGCCTCAGCAAAGTGAAGTTGGCCGTCGTTACCAACGCTGCTGCTGCTGTCGTTGTCGTCGGCGTTGCTGTGGTGAAAGGAAGACGAGAACATGGAAACGACGAAGAGTCCACTGCCACACAAGCTTCGGCCAAGCGAATAATGAAGCAAATTGTACGGGACGCGGATCAGGAACAAACTTCGCCAACCGACCGGCCAACCAGGATGGGGTATTATCATCGCCTGCCCTGGTAGGCTCGGCGTTCCGAAAACCAGCGATCGAAGAGCTGCTGGCGAAAACGAAAACGTGGTGACGTCGGACGGTGATCGGCCAAACAACAACTACTCTTACTACTACAGCAGTAACTAGTACTATTACTACTTTCTTTTTAAAAGGCTAACTGGAAAATGCGTTGCACACACAGACACCAGAAGGCAGAGAAGCTTCCTGCAATCGCAGACTGGTAGTGTGGTATTCCAACCCAGTCATGCCCCCAAGTCAACGGGAGGCGCGAGCGAATTCAGAAGGGGGCCTTTGTAGGCCTTCACCTATAGACTATTCTTAAAAGCTTGTGACGCTTCGTGTACACAGTAATATACTGAATCCGTAATTTTTGTGATGTTATTACGTAGGTTAAAAGTTGCCATGCTTCTAAGTAGACCCAGTTAGTGTCATTAAATGAATGTCTGTTAGAAAGAGCCGCTTTGTTGCCGCCGAATATTATCTCTCCGTGGGAATGCGGGCTACCCTTGCGGGCTACACTACGATTGATTTCGATTGATTCGGCAATCACGGCTGGCAATTACAAAAACAAGTTTAAATCTATTTAAATAAAAGCATGCAACGCTACAGAAATGTGTTCCACGCCTGGCAATACTCTCACACAATTACGGCTTTAAAATTATGTACTTTAGAATTAGTATTGCTGCGTTGAGCGCGCATAAAATTACTCTAGAGCCGTCAATAGGTTAATGTATATACTGAATGACGCCAAACATATTTATGAATTGCGTACGTGCCCGGTTTACTGTTAGATCGATCGTTAGGTTGGCTGCGATAGGACGTGGCTCGCGTACGAGAATATACGCGGAAAAACTCTGTTCGGAAAGCATCAACAGCCTTTCCTCCACCAGCACAGCAAGTCACATGTATGGAAGTTTATACCGAGTTATTGGCCCTATGCGCGCCTTACAATTTAGGCTGTACATTATTAAGCATCTACTACCTTTCAGACCATTATGTATCTACTACCTTTTAGACCATTCCGTACTATGATTAACTTGAATTGCTCAAATACACCTTAGTTGAGCAAGCCGACATGTTATTAGAGGTGAATGATTATTAGATGTTACCGCTACACGATAACGCATATCATATGCATTGGTTTTCAGTAATAAAGGCTATTACAAAATACATAAATGGTGCAAAGTGATCGCTAAAAGCCAAGATAATCATGGCTTTCATGTGCGTCTCCCCACGCAAGTATAATTTCAGCGGCGACCTTTGGCTAGCTAGCGTTTAAAACGTAGAAAAATTATTATGCAGCTTGCGCCTTAAACGCAGGTATAAGGCTAAAGGTGCACGAGCTATTCTTCTAAATTGTGCTGTACATGAATACTGAATAGCTCCTAATGCGAAAGGATAAACGCAGCCAGCATCTTCTGTGTTCTAGAGGACGGCGAGAGTCTACATGCTTGCAATTCCTACAAGCCAAAACGCTTTACCACAAGCGCGGAGCATGTCGCGCATGCCGAGAGCTGACCACCATACAGTAAAATGCTTGCGCTTGGATCCTGTGAGCAGCGACAAATTAGAATTTCCGAGAATCGCACGATATCGCGCAGCTATAGCGCCATAGCGTAGCTACAATTCGCCATGTAGAGTTTGTTTTCTGTTGTTCGTTCATAGCCACCAGGCTGCCAATCGAGGAGCGAAACCTTATCACGTGTTTCCAATTTCTGCCAGAGAGATGCGCGAGCAGCACTCGTGGTCTCGTGTGCGGTTCTTGTTACCAGAGTTAATAGCCAACGCTGCTGCTATTTGGCCGCGGTCATGACCGACTGCATAGGGACGACCTGGGTGCACCTGCCTTGCCTTTCGCGCGGGCACGTAGAAGAAGACGTTGCACGACCACAGGACCCAGATCGGCCGGTAGCCGATGACCTTCAGACGAAGGATCATCAAGCCGAAAAGTGGAATAGAGTCGCAGAGGAGGCGCACGTGACTGCAGCTCAGCCCTCGGCCGACGACCGAAGGCCGA
Source organism: Dermanyssus gallinae (assembly GCA_003439945.1). Taxonomy (NCBI): domain Eukaryota; kingdom Metazoa; phylum Arthropoda; class Arachnida; order Mesostigmata; family Dermanyssidae; genus Dermanyssus; species Dermanyssus gallinae. Next base: position 44,929 of record QVRM01000668.1, on the reverse strand, counting down.
AGGCTGAGCCCATAAAGATCTCGAACAAACACGCGCAAGCCCCAGATATGTGTTGGGCGGGTCATAGAGGTGCTGCTGTTGTACCCTTTACTCGGCGTCGAACGGAGCCCCTTCATTCGCGTTAGTGAGAAAAAATAAAAAGATACGATAGACCGGGCGGCGAAACTCGAAAGGTTAGAAGACATGCAAATCGAATACGAATACAGTACAGGGAGGTCTACAACGAGGTGGCGTCGCTGCACGTTTTCAACATGATGAAGCCAGTCACGTTTGTCTTGACCGAGGCCGACACTTGTGCGGCATAGGTGTGTGCGACGTCAGCAGCGTTCCTACATAAAACGCGATACTACGCCGCGAGCGGAGAGTCTACGCGCGCCAGCAAAGTAATACGCATGGGCGATGAGAGCGGCGACGACAAGCGTCGTCCGTGTTACTGTTGCTCTGCTTCTGCTGCTGCTGTTTCGGCCGCTACAATTCCAGAGTTATGCTTTTAAAATTGAAGCTGAATTTCGTTCTCTTATGCTTTCATCTGGGGCCTTGTGTTGTCGTATTTGTGGTAGTGCGGCGTGAAGAAGGGCTTTCTATTCTACCAGGGGCGTTCAGCTGAATGACAACAGCAACCGCAATAACCACAACAACAACGACGACGACGATAATCTACCAACAGCAACAACAGCGCAGCAGCAACAACAATAACAACAACAGTCACAACAGCAATAACAACCACAACACAAACAACAGCAGCAACATCAGCAACAACAACGGCCTCAAAATCGTTGCTCTCGCTGCCTCATTCTATAGTCGACAGAGCTCGAGGTCCACTTGTGACGGATTATCCACTTGGCTGTTTCGGTGCAAAGGTTCTTCTGTCGCTGTGTTTCCTCTTGCCTCTGCCGCCAGAGAGCCGGCTCAAAGCGGTCACTCAAAGTCTCATCATGGCTAAAGTTGGGACGTAGAGAGAGTCCGTTTTTTGGAGAGCGTTTCGTGCAAAGCTTCTCTGTGTTGAACGCAACGATTGTTCATACACTTACCAGATCTCTCCGCTCCTTGTACTGCTCTAGCCTCTAAGCGTGTAAATTTCCGTTATTCCCTAAATCGCTTTATAACCATATAACATAAATTAGCTTAGATAAAGCACCGCAATTATATATCTATATATATATATATATATATATATAATTTTTTTTTTTTTTTTTTTTTTTATGAGGTTGTCTTCTTTAGACTGCAAATTTATTTAAGTTTAATAATTCTTTATCGAGCATGAAATTTCCATTATTACCTAAATTCAAACAATTATAACAATTCACGTAATTTTGCAGAAAATGCTATCGTCCGTGTCTGCCCGCTTTTGTGAGTGTGCCAACATCCTTCATAATACATAACGGCGTTTAGTAGAGTTTTTTTATTTATGTTTTAAATGTGTTGAAAGACTCATCCAAATACACATGATTTAATATATCCAGCAATATATATATATATATATATATATATATATATAGGGCTCAAGGGAAGAAGTATGAAACGATTCTATGGAAATTCCGGTTCCCCGAATTCCTGCGGCTGTGACACGAGCCCATCGTTCCCTATGTTCTTTCGTTCATCGTCTGAGTTGAAGCGAGCACAGTTCTTCCCACCATTCTAACGATGGCCGCTATAATCGCACTGCCACAAATCTGTATTGTGACACGACGGTCACTTGTTACCAGGTCGTTTACGCTGCCTAGGTTGTCTCGGCCGTGTTTGCAGCGTTTGCCTGTCCTAGTCTCGGGCTAGCACTTAAACACTTCCGGCCTTTACGAAAGCGAGCACTCCACTCTCTCAGTGACTTGTCTGACACACAGACTTCCCCGTATACGGCCACCACCATCATTGGCAATCAATATCGGCCGCTTAAACACCTTTCGCAGTTAGAACACCTTCGTCCATCTGATAACACCTCGCTGCTCCTTAATCGTCGAATTTCGCTGTGGGACCGCCATGGGCGTCCTCACACGCACTGTCGCGTCAATTGGACAAAAAACACAAATGTCTGCTTGTCTATGTGCACAACTAGGCCGGGTGGCACTCGACGCTCGTGTCCATAGATGTCTCACTACGTTATTATCCCAAAGCGGCATGTTCAAATTTCAACGGGTTAGATTACGATACGACGTTTCGTACCTTTCCATTAACCCCACCTTTCAGACACATACAGACACATTTCGCATAGGGGAAAAATATCCACATTTAGCTTAACTACCGTGTGCCGAAGCATAACATATATAGCGGCCGCATGCCAGAATACGATGCGATGTGTTTATATTGACATCCTACCTCGCTTATTAGCTGATTAGACCTTATCTAGGCATTCTCGCGCTTGCTCGGCAGAGGATTGCATCACCGGCATCACTACTAATTTAGCCGGTTGCCACCTCATCATTCATGTATGCACTTAAACCTTATTTCATCAGTATTTGGCAGTAAAATTACGGAGAGGTTAGTTACAGAGACTTGTGTCGGTCCAGGTGTGTGGTTGTGGCGGCGTGGTCTAGGGGACTAGTGCGCTAGTCATGGTTGTCATCTACCGGGGTGTCGCCGGTTCGATCCCTGTTGTTGATCGTATTTTCTTTGAGCGATGCTCATTGAGAATAGATAATAAACCATACCGCTGAGAGTCAGCGGCCATGCTGCCACAAGGACTGTTGGGGAAACCCTAGGTATCTTAACATGTCCGGCCCTCGGTGCATTGAAGATATACCTCAGGTTAAGTTCCAACCCCGTAGGGGACGGAGGATAGTCTAGAATTAAAAACAACCTCCTTAAAAAATGTTTTTAATTCTAGGTGTGTGGTGATCGACCGCATCAGAACCAGAGCATACAGGGCAGTGACATCAGTGAACAGTTCCATCATCATTCAACTGTCACCATAAGACGTCCATTTAATTTCTTTTTTGTTTCTCGACATAGGTTTCTTTCACAATGTTTCTTGTGTGCAGTGCGTACTGGTGGACTGAAAAGCTGATCCGCTAACTCTCGAAGTCGTCGTTGTCGTCGCCTTCGTCTCCGTCGTACGGCCAGCAAACCTCCCACTTCTCCCCCGAGCAGCCTCGTTTCTGTTGGCCCCTCGTCCCACGTAATATGTAATTACACTGTAATGAACGCGGCGCTGCGTATATAAACACATTTCATTCGGCAACTGTCCATGCTACTGCCACTGTTGCTGATGCTGCTGTTGTCCAGAAAGCGGAAGACGACATTTAATTTCACTTCCCAGACGCTCCCTGTCTCGTGTGTGCGTTTGCCCGTATAGGCGGCAGGTTGGGTCTCGACTACCCTCCGGCGAGGTCTGTGGCGGCCGTCTGCGAGACCGTGAAAGAACTACGATTTTCGAACGTCGTCTGACATTCTCTAGGAGTCTCGTTCGCTAGCGGAGCGCCATTCTAACTGTCGACTATTTGTAGCAGCGCCGCAAGCAGTGACTTGTCCGGCTATTGCCCCACCATTCGAAACGAGCCCCCCCCCCCCCCCCCCACCACCATGGCAACCGCAGGTGAACCGCAGACCGATTATCGCCTGTCTGATATCGCCCGGCTTTGCGGGGGTGGTTTCTGTTAAGCTCGGTTACACAGTGCCCTGCTGCTACACGGCTCTGCCGGAGAAAGCCTATACACGTCAAGAATTTGTTATTCATCAACTTATATTACTATCTTAGGGGTAGGTGAACGTGTTCATTTTCAGTCTAGAACAGCTCTGGTCTGCACCAAGTTTGGCAAGATCTCAATTCCGAGAATTGAGATCGCGTTGGACCCCGCTGGACGTCAATAGAAGATCTCTGGCGTAAGAATTGTGCGGCTTTCTTGTCGCCAGTAGTTATCTTTAAATATGCGCCTAATTTAGTAAGTAATCTCTCGGTCAGGGTCCTAAGGGGGTCAGGGTATCGAAGCCCACTGGGCGGAAGTTATGGGCTCTTGTCAGCTCGGCGTATTTGTTCACCTCACTGTTTTCAGCTATGGTCGCAGTAAAAGAGCTTGCTCAAGTTCCTTACATGCGTGCGTACACGAGTGTATAACAAACTATACGCGATGACGATCGGTGCATTTACACGCTACCGCGGGGCCACGGTCAGCTAGGTCTATAACGAGTGAGTCATAAATGTGGTTCTCGATGCGTTGAAACGAATGCAGAGTATGCCGCTGCGAGTTCGATTCGAGTCGTCTGCCGGGGCGTCTGTCAAGATAAGACTCGTTAGGGCAAGAAATCTATTGTTTCGTACACCTGGGTCTTGCGGAAAACGTTGGACAGCGATAGACTATGGATGGTCTGACTTGCGCAAACGGAAACGGTTGAACTACATTAAAACAAATATAAATATATATATATATATATATATATAGAAAATGTTGTGATGATTTATTAATCATTTACAATACGTTTGCACACTCGGCAGTGCTCGCCTTTATATTAACACATTTCTATCGGAGTAACAAACGGGCACCAAAAACATTAACAGTTACTGCAATAAATGCTCAATACGAACATGTGTGAACATTTTTTCGCGAATCGTTTTTGCTGCGTATATACATATGAATACAACTGTAGTGGCACGCATTTAGTGACTGGTAACACAAACAATGAGGAGAATAACAACAGCGAACACAACAAAAGCCGCATCATCATCAGCCGCAGCCAGCAACAACAACAACAACAATGGCAGCTATAGCAAAGATAGCAACCAATTACACAAAAGCACAGAAACAGTAATAATAGCAAGATCAATTGCATCACGATAATTTGTTACAAAAACGAAATTATTCTCCGCAAACAACAACAACGACGACGATAATCAAAGCATCCATACGTACAATTCACCCTGCATACGTCGTAGCTGAACGTTCATCTCTGGCGAGCTCCATGCATGCGTGAATGTCTCTAATCATAATAACAATCACAACAACAATGAAAAAATTACAATATCAGCATATGACAAATCCGCTATTGAGGATATGATAACACATGCGTATGAATCGCGTTCAACCTTTTCGGGGTCTATATTGATCGGCATCGTAGGAAACGGTGCATCTGTAAAATAGAAAAATGTTTGTATATATATATATATATATATATATATATATATATATATATATATATATATATATATATATATATATATAATTATTTTATGTAAATAAGTTTGTTACCAGATATACCGTCTAGTGTACGATCTCAATCAATATCGCCGCCGAGTGGCTAAAGTTATTCATACGTATGTGCTATAATATTCTTAATAGCGCATTTGTCATATTCTGGTATTGTTAAATTATATATATATATATATATATATATATATATGAATGCATGCGTTTATCGGCCTTTTTGTGTGTCAGATAGCGATCAAATCGCCGCTCGCAGTATTATGCACGGTCACACCATTGCGATCTTAATTAAATGCAGGACCACAACAACAATAACAGCACAAACGTACAACAGATCCATAAAAGATTGCAGCAATTACATTACCACCACCACCAGCATCAGCAGCAGCGGCAGGATTAGTAAAAGCAGCAACAATAACAGCAGCAGCAGCAACGTTTCTGTTCGTGCACAAATCATTCGTAATAATCCATGCTCGCTGTTAGGGGTCGGTCCCTTGGCAGGGCAACATGACGACGCAGACGTCGTATTTCGACGGCAGTTGGAAGCTGTTGCCATCTCGTCTCATCAGGCCACCACGCCTGTCGACCCAATCGGGCGATGCAATTTCACGCGCCCATTGCCGCCATTTGTTGTTCTTGTTGTTGTTCACTTGTTGTTGTTGTGTTTGTTATTTTGTTGCTGATGTTATCGTTGTTGTTGCTGCTGCTGATGCTATCTTTATTGCTGCTGATGTTATTCTTGTTGTTGCTGATAAAATCGTTGTTGTTGTTGTTGTTGCTGATGTTGTTGTTGGTTTTGCTAACATTGTTTTTGTCGTTGTGGTTGCTGCTGATGTACAATTGTTGTTGTTGTTGCCGCTGCCGCTGCTGCCACTGCTGATGCTATGCTCGTTTTGCGTCAGACACAGGACCGGAGCCAATACGCCGGTACGCCACCCCTCACAGTCGAATCGAGTAAGCGACATATTGGACGAAACCGCCAAACATTGGGCTGACGTCAGAAACGCTATCTGAGCTAAATGAGATGCCCGAGGACGTGCCAACAAGAAAAGATCAAGATGAAGAAAACGAAGATGAAAAAGAATCAAGACAATCAAGGGGGGGCAGGGGGGAATAATAATCCAAGTGGTGTTCATCGGATAGAAACAATTCATCCGCTTAACGACGACGATCGATAGACAACAAATTGTCAACGAGACGGTGCTTATTTATGCGCCGTTTCAGCCCACCTATGCACTTGTGCTCACGTATTCTACTTACTCGCAACGACAACTTTGTGATCCGCAGGGTTGCGTGGACAGCGTTTAACCGGCCTGCCGGGTTCGGGGGCGTGCTTCGATCGTGTCATCGTTTCCCTGTAGTAGAGCCACTTCCGATAATGACTGCCAGCTCCGCAATTCGTTCCTGTAAATTGGTGTGTAAATCGATTGTTGCATATTGTGTTGCTGCATCAATTGTTGTCGTTGTTGTTGTTCTTGTTGTTACGGCCGCTGCTAGTTCGTATTGGTAGTAAGAACTGTAATTATTGTCGCCACTATTTTTTGTTTGTGCTGTTGCTATTGCTGTTTTTATTGTTAGTACGGTCTTTATGACGAGCCTGGTTGTCGCTAGCGCTCTGTTTTCAATTAGTAGAAACATAAATCTCTTCTTCGGTGTGCCCAATGCATTTTAAGTCGTCGGTATATGACATATGAATATTGATGAGATCTTAAAAAAAACAGTAAACGCTATATATATATATATATATATATATATATATATATATATATATATATATTAACGTTTACGTACGTCTTTTAAAGAATTTGTGTAAAACTCTAGAACGCCGAACACCCACTGTTAGGGAATTGGTCGAGCCCTCCTTGAACAGGACTTTTTATTAGCTCACCAATACGAAAGCGTTCAAAAGTGGCAGCTCATCTTTGGCGACTTAGGCCCAGGTGGGGGCAAGCAATCAAAGTGGGATAACACTTCTCTGACACAAGCCAAGTCCGCTCCGAATGCTTCTTAGCCGCAAATGGCTGAAGGACTCGGCACACATTTTCGCACACAAATCAAGACCGGAGAGCGATCTGACCGTACAGGCACGCCACATCACAAATAATGTGCTCGTTAGAACTTTCAGGCAGGCGGGTTTTGCCGTACACGTGGAGAATATATAATACATCTTTCTCATCGATCATCGACACATCTTCTTTGGAGAAGGTCTTGGAAATGCGTCATACATCTGCTTCACCGGCAGCTAGCGATGACTAGGGAGACTCGGCAAACCCACTAAAACCGATATCCTTCCTACCCTTCCCCTCAGACTCAGAATTGCGTGGCAGTACGTTGACAAGAGCCGGTACGTATTTGTGAATATGGAAGCACTAGCTTTGAGGGCATGACTCTGGGCCCTGGACCATGGGATAACTGTTGATCTGGGACGTGTCGATTCAAAATACTTATGCGGCAAGCTATACACTCAAAGCGCAGACAAACAATTCACAGCGTTCCTGAGGCAGCGCATTGCCTTGGAGGTTCAGCGCTGCAACGCGAGTATGATTCTTGATATGCTCCCGAAAGAAAGAGACCTGGAGGAACTGATGTATGTTATTATTAGTATTACCATTAGGCCGCCGCGGGTGGCTAATGCTTGTAGTATTTAAGGATATCAAATCTGCCTTTGATACTTGATCGGCAGCTGGCCATATATGATGCGCAATCACGCTTTCTTAAGCAATTAGCTACTGTTGACGAGGATAATTATGTGATACTGAACGACGGTGTTGCCGAACATCCCACTTTTGAACAAGCAACGAGTGTTACACACAGGACGATAACTTTAGTGCAGTTCTGTTTTTTGTAACCGCCAGTGAGCTGCCAGCGATTATGAAGTAGAAGCATCCATTAGTGCAACTTATTTAGTATATTAATGATATTGTGCGCTATTCTGAAGTCGCTTCCATATTCAGCAAGCCTTCGCCGCGTTGGCCACTTGGGCAAAGTTTGCAACAGATACTTTGCTGGAGGTATTTAGTTTTAACGCAAAAGCAATACAATTTCGTCGTGGAGAACGCCTTGCAACAGCTAATAACGGCAAACTCCACGGCCAACCTATAGAATGTATCAACAATTTTTCATCTTTGGGCTTGGAACTTACTTAGCCCAGCGACACCGTGTTCTCAAGACATATAGAGGAAAGGATGCCTAAAGCGCTCGTCACCATCTTCTCCATTATTCATCCGCGGCTTCTTTTACTGCGGACGACTTTTAAATGGTTTGGCCCCTATAGCAAACTATGAGATTTAGATCGTCTGGACACTTCTCAAAGTCCCAAGCTTCGACTAACTCGACCGCCTGACCACAATGTATGTCAACGAGTTATGGAGGGTTGTTCACCAAAGCAGCCGCTCAGTGTTCCTGTCTGCGGGCACTCCACTGTTTAAAAAAGCCTCTAGCGCCGCTTTACTCTGCAGTTAGCTCGTGTTTACCAAGAGCATCAATTAAAGCGGGGCGCTACGATGCGTTAAGTAGACATGGACTTCTGTAGGACGCATGTAGCGACGAGCCGCTCATGGACACATGCCCACCACAATGATTCATATTTGACTTGAATAACATACACTCGATCTAAGTAACAATTTATTATTATTATTATTATTATTATTATTATATTATTATTATTATTATTATTATTATTATTATTATTATTATTATTATTATTATTATTATTATTATTATTATTATTATTATTTATTTTTCTACCTGTTTAATAAACTCTTTTCGTCTAACTTTACTAGTTTTATTTTACTAGAGTTTCTATCTGAGGGCCAAGATTCTTTTTGTAATTTATGTGATGCCTTCTAGGACTTCTTCAGCTAAATGTTTGAAAAGTATTAAAAGTGGAGTCAATGTTTAGACTTTGACGTAATTTCCCAAGTTTCTACCTCCACCTAAGTGGCTTCAAGCACACCAATTTGCGTGTATTGTAACATCTCCTTAATATGTGATACTTACATAATAAACGTACAACAAACAGCAAACTCGAAGTCTTCGATAAACTAAGCATTCTAAGGCTAGCTACGTCTAGCACAGACGAGGAGCATGTAGATGTCAACTTGGGTTTCGTATTTATGGTATTAAGCTCCCTCATCTCGGATTACAGCTGGAATAGGTGGTTACTACGCTTCGTCGTATAGAGTGAACGTCCTACTATGCAATTCGTTAATGTTGCTCTGTCCAGCGCCAGTGTTCTTACTTGGTTGGCCATTGCTAGGCCATATAGCGACCATGCTGCCACAAGTTGTCACTGTTAAGGAAACCCTAGATTTCTCAACACGCCCGTTTATAGCTGCTGTCGCTCTGAGCAGCCCTGACATGACACAAGTGTGACATGTGTATTTAGAATACTAATAACATTACGCTCTCACGCCAAGCATCCATTCAACTCTCCATAACTCTTTCCAGCCAATCTTGGTATTGGTCGAACATTCGATGTTCACACCGACGCCTCACCGACCTGTACACCACCGAAGCGCCAATGGAAAAACAACAGTGATCAACTTTCGTGTTCAGAAGTTTCTCTCTTTCGCACAATTCACAGAGCAAAATACGGTCTGCTACCTACGCAAGAATGCGCACGTCAGAAGACGATTAATGTCGTCTTGCGTATGGTTGTGGCACTCGCGCAGTAATGGCTAATGTAATGCTGTCGTAGTAAACGTCACTGAACAACTAACGGTGATTTAGTTGTATTTCGCTAGTAAACAACTAGTAAACAAAATGACGGCAAGCGCAGACATATACAGAACATAATTCGTGTCAATGTGTTGTTGTTGTCGTTTCATTTTTCACTGGAAAACAGCGTGATAGAACGTGGAAAGGGTCTGAAAGGTAATATATATATATATATATATATATATATAAGACCCTCAATGGGCACTACTATCGAACAAGTGTTCTATCAAGAGTGCAATAATTTCGGCAGCATGCGGGTCGCTCCACTTCCGAGTGTCGTAGATCATCTCGTTGCCACCTTTGCGACCGATGAGTACCTCAGACAGCCCTAGATCGCACGAATGCTCGACTATAACCAAGCGGACTTTATTTTTCTCCCCCCTCCCCACGTTTTGGAATTGTGTTGAACAACACTTTGAGACCATGAAAGGGAAGCCTCGGGCTCTACCGACTCATGGTTGCCAAACCTGGAGAGGTGCGTCGCGATCCTCTACCTGAGGGCTGGACGGCATTGGCCCCTTGCGGTGCACCCTCGACTTTACTGTCCTCGTCTCGGCCTGGCGTGTGCAAGACGGTTTCGGCGGAGATCTTCTAGGCGAACCTTCTCCCTTATGGTGCCGTCGAGGTAGTCTAATCCGTGCGTCCATGAAGCAGGATTGCGTAGCAGCTGGTAGTCGACCAGACGCCATCGCGTGGTTGACCAGGGCGGAGCCTGTAGACGCACCTGTTACAACGAGTGCCGTGCAGACCGAGGCCGTGTGTTTGGCGTCGTCGACAGGTCCAGAAGTGCACAGCACGCACATATTAGTGCCAAGACGGAGCATGAAATATCCATGCCCCGTAAACACCTGCGTGGCGTAATAGGTGAGGGGCTCTGTGGCGTCCAACAAAGGTCAGGGATAGGAATACGGGTCAAGGATGCCGGGGAAGCGTCTGAGCGTGGATGTGATCCATTCCCGCGCCCATGCATCAAAGGTCATAGCGGACTACGAAAGCATTATTGTTAGCCGCCTCTGCTCGAACTGGAGGCAAGTGTTCTCAGCATGTTATTGACTCGAAGACAAGTATCAAGGGTATCTTGGCTATCAGCAATGCTTTATCGATCAGCACGTCCTTAGTCAAGAGTCTAGCAGCACGAGGCGCTATGAACTCATAAATACAAAGAGTGCAGGAGAAGCTAGGCGACGTTCTTCTGGGGAGTCAGTCTATTAATGTTCAACGGGATCTCAAACGAGCCAGGCATCGTCAATGAATTCCTGTAGAAGCTGACGTTGTATAGAGTGACGGCGGCACAGAGCACAGTGACGGCTGAAAATGAAAGATGACCTAGCTATCCTAGAAATTTCAAATGGCAACACCTTTGCGGGTGATCGGAAGAAGTGTGAAGTTCTGCGAGATCTTTTAACCAAGACCTATACGCAGAGGCCCATCTTTCCAATCGTTTCCAAGCGTCTTCCGAATAAGAAAAGTCAGACCCACGAAGGAACCTGCACTTTTCTTCAAAATGGCGGCCACTGGGCTAGCAGAGCCGCTCAGTCTGAATTAGTAACACTGCATGAATGATCCCGTTTTAACGGAAATTTACCTGGCGGAAAAACGTATTCTGTAGATAAACGCCCAGTATAGCTGACTACGGTATCGAGCGGAGTACTGGGGAGCATAATTGCGGATACGATCTACTACAACGCTTACAAGGACCCATCACGGACCAGCAGCTTACCTACACACCCAGGCGTCCAACAACTCGGTGCGTGTTAGTGTACCTGAATGACACTGCTCTATACGTGAACCAAAACATACTAACCGACATTTGTTTCGACATAAAGAACGCCGTTGAAAACGTTGATTATGACATGTTTATCGCATTTGTGCCATCAACAAAAGTTAGACCTCGCTTTCGACTCGTCCGACCTACTTAGAGCACACAATTTTGTCGTGAAAAACGGCGAATATGCTGACGGCCTTAAGATAGATGCGCCTGTTAAAAACGCAGAATAACACAACATTTTTCAAGATGCTGCTACAGATGGTCGGCAGATCGAATGGATGGCGGAAACGGAAATAATCATATCTCTTCGCAAATGTTGCGTTTACCACCTGGGACCCTAAATGTACCTATTACGTTGGAGGAGTGCAACTTGTTGCGAAGACTAAGATAAAGGATTTCGGCGTGTGTATCTTGTCCTTCGAAAAATGCAAATGTACGATACATAGTGTAATGTCCTAACTAATTTGTAGCGGCGGTGGCTTAGGCGGCTAACGCATCGTCGAAACGGGGCGTTGCCATGGCAACCACGGTTAGCAAAACATCGCCAGTTCGAGCCCTGGCCGTGCTGGTAGAATTTGTTGGACGTGGTTGTCATTGCCTTGCTGCTGCTACATACCTCTGCTGGAGAAAGCCTATATAATTCCAGTACGCAAACGCGATGACGATAGACGATGCATTTAGACGCTATCGTGCCACAGGCAACTTAGCCTATTACGAGCGTCTAAAAATGTAGTTGTCAGAGCGTTAAAAAATACGAGGTGTGTTCAAAAAGTATCGCGACTTTTGTGTTTTTTCAAAAATTATTCATTTATTCATGAATATCTATTTTGTCCCCTTCAAAGTAATCCCCATGAGATATTATACACTTGTGCCAACGGTTTTTCCAATCTTCGAAGCACTTCAAAAAACCATTTTTTTTATCTTGTTCAGCTCCTCCTTTGATGCCGTCTTTATCTCGTCAAGCGTAGCGTAACGTCGTCCTTTCATGGGCCTCTTCAGTTTAGGGAACAAGAAAAAGTCACAGGGGGCCAGATCTGGGGAATACGGTGGCTGCGGCATCATTAGTGTGTTGTTTTTGGCCAAAAACTCGCGCACAAGCAACGATGTGTGAGCAGGGGCGTTATCGTGGTGCAAAAGCCAATTTTTGTTCTTCCACAAATCCGGGCGTTTCTGGCGGATTGCTTCGCGCAAATTGCGCATAACTTGCAGGTAATATTCCTTATTGACCGTTCTACCCTGTGGCAAGAACTCATGATGCACCACGCCCCTGCAATCGAAGAAAACTGTCAGCAAAACTTTCACATTCGACCGAACTTGGCGCGCTGTTTTCGGTCTTGGTTCGTGCGGCAGCTTCCATTGAGATGATTGAGCTTTGGTTTCCACGTCATAACCATAAACCCACGATTCGTCACCAGTTGTGACCCTCTGGAGCAAATTTGGGTCGTCGCGGACAGAGTCCAACATCTCATTAGCAATGTTCATGCGATGCTGTTTTTGGTCGCAATTGAGCAATTTTGGTACGAATTTCGCGGCGACCCGTCTCATGCCCAAATCATTGATAAAAAGCGAATGGCACGAGCCAATCGATATGTTTAGGTCCTCAGCAACTTCTCTAACGGTGATTCGACGATTGGCCAATACCATTTTTTCCACTTCATTAATTTTTTCGTCTGTTGTTGAAGTGCTCGGGCGTCCGGCACGCTCTTCGTCGTTCACATCTTCTCGGCCTTCTGAGAACATTTTGTACCACCGATAAACGTTGCTTCGGTCCAAGGTAGCTTCTCCGTATGCCACAGTCAACATTCGGAATGCATCCGCGCACTTAATTTCGTTTTTCACACAAAATTTGATACAGGTTCTTTGATCCATTTTTTTGAATAGGTAAAAATCGAAGACGATCCAAAACACGTGCAAGCAAAGCAGCTGTCGACAATTAAGTGAACATTCAAAATGGCCGAGCTTGTCGGCATAAGTGAGAGACATGAGTACCAACATAACGCCACAAAAAATCGAAATTCGAATATACGTAACCCGCGAAAATTCAAAAGTCGCGATACTTTTTGAACACACCTCGTATATATATGGTTCAATACCACAAGTGTACAAATAAGCTGGTCGTCAGTCATGATGGACACATATGCTCTTATGGGCAGTTTGGCACCTCTTGCATGTCGAACTAAGGCACATGGACGAACAGTATGTGTACGAGTATGGGCTCATGTTGGCTCCTTTAGCGGGAAAACTGAATACACGCATTTTTAATTTATCCCAACAATGTAGCAATTATTATGGGCACTTTTGCTGGACAAGGGGAACTTGCGCTACTATCTTCTAATAATTGAGCAAGATGATTCCAACATAGTATCAGACCGGTCGAGGGCATTGGACGGACGCAATTAATATATATATATATATATATATATGCGTAGGCCGACCTTGAGCTCACCGTGCTTACTACTTTGTAGTACTTTGTAGACAAGGATGATTGCATCTACCGTAAACTAATTTGCAGGTGCTTTCATTACCCCTCTTTGGACGGGGAGTATTCATTGAACGAACAACAACAACAACGATTAAATTAACAGCTACAACACCGCAATTATCGTCGTTCTTTTAGAACAACATGCATGTGATTGTTTTTGTTTCCTGCTGTTGCTTATTTTGTTCCCTACACAAACAAAAGCCCTGTATCGCTGACAAAGTAACAACACAGACAGCGGTTGCCAGCCAAGATATGTCAGCATGTAGCAGCTTATAGCCTGTTATGTAGGCCGCATGTATTGTATTCTTTAGCAAACTCCACATGGCTAGACAACCGCCTCGCTCGGGTACTATTATTGTTATTATATGATAGTTTGATGCTTTCATCCTGCAGGTAGGCCAGAGAATGACAATGTCAACGATAACGAAGACGCTGACGGTGAGAGCAGCTTAGCTGCGACTAACCAAAAATGATAGCGCAAAACAGCACGCAAAAGAGCGAAGCAAAAAGATCGAAGGTGACCGATTATGGGAGAAAATCCTCTATATTGCGCTGGGCGTAATAACCCTAGCTGCCGGCCAAGCTCTACTTACTGCGTCTGCTCAGCGAATTGTAGCGGAACTGCGGTGATGAGAAAAAATGCCCATCGTCGTCAAGGCCAGGCACGAATGTCCCGTCCCGTCATGGTAATTTCGTTGGCGTCACAGACCGCGTGGCAGCCGGATTGGGGCTCAGGACGGGCTTATGGTAGACGTCTTAGCTAAACGATGTTCTCTCTCTCTCTCGCGCGCGCGCGTGCTCTCTCTCTTTCTCGTTCTCTCTGGGTCTCTGATGTACTATATCTTCTGTAATTTATCGTCGCCTGCCCTCAATCCCTCAATATGTCTCATCAGCGCCATTAAAATGGCTCGTACTGTACTGCGTAGGGTAGTCGTATCTGCAGTACACGCAGTGAAGCAGTACACGTGCCCATGTGAAAAGAAGTTCTGTTGTATTGAGCCAGGCAATATCAGAAGCGAATGCTGGAAAGTTTTCGAAAACATTTTGCGACCACGATCGTCATTGTCACGATCTACATTTCACGACATTCTTCTTACGAAAACGTCAGCTGTATTGTCCCTTAACTAATAAGGACGAGTAACCAGAAGTCGTAGCTAGAAAACCTAGTCATGTTGCACGTCAACGTGACATGTGACAGCGAATCTACGAACAGTTGAGCATAGGCACATATACAGATCAAACTGTTATATATAAATATATATATATATATATATATATACATACATACAAGGTGTTTCTAAATGAAGTACGCTAATTTTAAGTTAGTAGATCTTGCTCAATACATCATTTTTAAATTCATGTTATGGGCGCGGAAGTGTCTTGTTTAGGAGTGAACGTGAGTTTACGTTAATCTGTTATACTAAGGGAGATGGGGGTACTGGATACCACACTCGGAACGTGAACACTGGCCGGGGATTCGCTTTTTCTACAGTAAAGATAATTTGGATTGTGGGCACGCCAACGATCGCTCCTGCGATTGATTTTTGAATCTACGGTAAATACTTTTTTGTCAGAAGAAAGCCTACTGCTTAGTGCTTGAGAGATGTGACAAAAGGCAAATAGCGACTAGCAAGTCTATTGTCTCTCGCTGCCTTTTTGGCAGAATTGGGTCTGACGTCCCCGTGAACAAGCCTGCGCATCGTTGTTATGACCGTGTTAAATTCACGCACAACGTTGATGATCAAAAGAAAGGGATTCTCGGAAGTTCATAGTTGGACTATGTGGATCACTCTTCGAGACTATGCACTCGCTCTACTGTATAGGAACCTGTTTCTTTTGCAACTGTGTAATCGGCTTTGATGTGCTAAACTGTACGTTGACTGATACCAAGAACATTGGCAATCTGAGCACGGGTCTGTCCGGGTGGAGTGCACGGATAATAGCTGCACTTTGGTCATATTCTAAAGTTAGCGCTTCAATTCTTGCCATGGTTAACACTTGTTCATGTTCTACTGTACGTGAGCTTTCGTCTGCAGCCGTTCAACCGGATGAGTCGATTCCTGGTACGACGAAGGTTTGAACAAAAATACAAATTTAATGAAAAAATAATGTCGTATTTTGGTTCGAACCCTCTGATATATATATATATATATATATATATATATATATATATATATATATATTAATTCCGTTCCGAACAATTAATATATTCGGAAACGGAAAAAGTATCTCTCCAGAAAGAGATATTAGAGCAACAATGATGTGATATGTGTTGTAGGGGAGCATTTTTGGGTATAAAGGTTATGCATATATATATATATATATATATATATATATATATATATATATTGTAATAGTAATGATCTAGTCCAACTCTCCTCAATAGCCTTTATGCCAAAAGCAACATATGCATAACCTTTATACCCAAAAATGCTCTCCTACGACACATATCACATCATTGTTGCTCAAATATCTCTTTCTGGAGAGATACTTTTTCGGTTTCCGAACAATTAATCATCGGCAGTTCCGGATAATATGGAGGATGATGGACATAAGGATTTCGAAGCTTAGGTTGTGTAATTTGGCTATGGCGAAAGGAGACGCGTGGGCTGGCACATTGTGACGGTGAAACCAGTACTGTCCTCCTCTACATCGCTGTCCGTAGTGCCATAACGTGTTTCTTCAGCTGGCCCAAGAGTATTGCCTAGTACTCCCCAGACCGTTTGTTGAGAGAAAAACCCTGTAGCAAGATATTCAATTAATAGAATGCCTTTAACAACCCGGTCAACAAAACGGACACCAAAACTGTTCCGATCGAGATGTGCCTCTTTACCCTGGGGGGAGAGTTTTAGTCGCGTACGATTCACTTCCTGATGACGTCTTCCCGTTCTGAAGTAAATAAATGAATCCAGGCTTTGTCGGTACTCAAAAATCCTGCGAATTGCGTCTTAAATGTTCCAAATTGTTCTCCGAAATTGATGTACTGCGCCATAGCTAATGCCCATCTCATCCGCTATTTCGCGCAGCCTTAATAGACGGTCAGTCATGACAGGTGTGTAGACTTCTCTGGCACAGATTTCTCATACGAAGACAGCTTTGGCCGTTTAGAACATAGTGCATTTTCTATGCTGCTTTTTTAAATACGGCAATATATTTGGCAAATATTTGTCACCAAGAGGTCTGACCTATATTTTAAGTTTTGAAGAGCGTCGAAATTGTAGGCAGGCGGTGCTATGAACTTTCTAATACATATAAAACTTTTTCGTTGTACCAGAATATACGCAAACAGACGAATCCCCACAGGGGTTAATTAGTCAAGGGGTCACAAATACGGCGAGCACGGTGGTGGCAGCTCTTCAGATGTTATAAACCACAATGCGTAAGCTCCGAGCCAAGCCTGAGTTCATTGAGCCTTATGAGAAAGCGCGGAATCCTGCTGAAACGTAAGCTGTCGGTCTCTAAAATGCTCTCTAGGGTCCGACATCAGATGACCCTCTAAATGAGCTGGGTGGTACCTGGCCTGGTAAGTTTTGACCCCACGAGATGTAAAAACGAGTGACGTGCCCCTTTTGGGTATCCCAGCCCACATCATCACTGAGGCTGGTGCTCGCACACTCGTAGCTTGCAAATGTTGTTGCACATCGTTAATCCCCTGCAGCCATATCCGATCGTGTTATGGCTAACCGCAGCTTCCACAACAGAGAAAACTTTCTCATCAGAGAAGACGATGTTTGGAATCCTGCCTCAAGCGTGACAGATGAGAAAGGCGTTAACTTCCTTGCAAAGAACCTATTTTTTGCTCATCCTCGTAAAATCATGAAGTTGTCGTATTTTCTATGCCTTAACATTGAGATGATTCCTTCATCACGTCATGAGCAACATTTGCAACGCTTTGCTTCGAAGTCCTCTTTAATCAGGCTTCTAACCGAGCACTAATTGCCGGTATGCTGGCAGAAATACTTTTGAGGTATCTTCTGAGCTTGCTGCAGTAGGGGTTGGTGTGCCGATGTGCCGTGCTGCCAGCGAGCATCTATCTTTGTATCGTTTATTAGAGCGCATCACAAAATTGTTGCAGATTTTTGGTTCGCCTAATTTGTTCACAATGTTTCAACACACATGCATGCCAAATGGAGCGCAACTAGTGGAGTTGGCAGAAGGCGGCTCCACTGAGCGAGGAACAGGGTTCACTGATTCGATTGGCGCGCTCAATAAAAACATTTATTTATGTCTTTATTTTCGCCAGCGCAGCAAGCCTCTAAAAATAGGGCGCACCTAGTCTAGTTAACCTTGTTTATGTGTATATCTTAACACGTATACATTAGTCTGTATATATTCTGAGTTGATTAGATCGTTTCGTTGGTTTGTGAGCTCCACATTGTGCAGCGGGTACTGGTGGAAGCCTGGATGCATCTTGCAACGAATCGTCGTCTGCTTTTTCTAAAGTCTGTTGTTTAGCCATTCAATTTTACCGAAGGTAAATCGTTTATACGGCGCCATAATGTTTGTGAACAAATTGCAATTTGGTGACTTGTTTGACTTTAGTCAAATAATGCCTTTCTATAACCACGATCGACTATATGCGACCTACTTGGTTGCAAAAATGTGTGTTGTCGGGTTGTTACGGGTCTACAACTGTGATCGTATCGCTATGCGGTGATTTAATCGCTTTTGCAATGGATATTTGTATCCTACAGATCGACGATGGACGGGTCGGCTTTCCATCGTAAACACGCATGAACTATTCCACCGCTGACCACATGAGTCAGTTTATTCGCATCTAACCAGCTCTGACTACGTAAAACATACCAATGTCGGTGCAACTTACATTGCGACTCCCCACAAACGGTATGACAAAATATCAAAGTACCGCATTTTTTTTCTTGAAAAGGACAAAAAGCATTTTTCTGAGAAACTTCCTTCCAAGGAATAGCATATAGATCATCTACAACAGTCTAACTCGCATAAAGTAAAACGTTACGGAATAATCTAATATATCGGGCAGTGGGAGGTAAAGCGAAATTATAGGCATCAGGTAAAACATTTGCCATAAAAATAGACGTCTCATATATAATACTGGCATAACTGACATCGCATGCAAAAAATCATGCATTTTTGGTTTTGCTTTTCCGACTAGACTTTCTAAATATATATATATATATATATATATATATATATATAATTGTTTGAATCTAACATGGTTAAGCGGTTGTAAATAACGGCGTCGGTCTTTGTTTGTTCATATATGTATATATATACACACGGTTCTATACATGATTGTTGGGAGTTTCCCTTGTAAGTCCATAACAAAGGGGTGTGGCAGCCTTAAAGGACAGGATCTTGTTCGCTGGTGCCGTGGTCATCTAGTCAGCGAAACTGTGGGAACTGCAGCTCTGCAAACGTTCAAACTTTACGTTATCCACTCAAGAAAGGCAAGCTCATAGCCACGCTTGCGCACTTCAATGTAATTAGCTCGAACGTGGTCTGCGTTGATTTTCCGTACAGAGGACACATCCGGTCCGAGGGCAGCCACCCAAGCGATGCGCTTGCTGCCACAGGCAAGCCTTAACCTCAAAGGCCACGATCCAGATCTCCTCCACGAGATCAAATGCTTACTAACTAGGCTCTTCTTCTCTACATATCTCTCTCTCTCTCTCTCTATATATATATATATATATATATATATATAGATACAAAAATTCTTCGTGGAAACGCAGAAGGTTTCTATGTCAGTTATCCCACTGAGAGATGTATAACTGTATCCACCACTTAAGGCAACTTTTTGTTCTAAGGCTATTGGAATTAAAATTATTATTATATTATTGAAAACAACCGTAGCCGCGCACAATTAATGCTGATATCAAACTTTGAGTTTAGTCGTCGATTTGATACCACTTCAAAACACCCGATGTATGTAAAATAATTTTAAACTAATTATTATAAATTTTTACAGCAAATTCTCACTCAAGACCATTTTTTTGCAGCACACCTTGGACTTTTAAATAGCTAAAACAGAAATATCTATTGGGTTTGAGGTTTGGCGAGTATGGCGGCCATTGTCCCGAAGCGATGTACGTTGGCATGCTGTTGGAAAGCAACCGTCGAGTATGCTTTGCTCTGCGGTGTGGAGCCGCTGTTGGAAAGTTTGTTGTCGTAATCGTTGCCGCAACGAGCTCGCTCCGAATTCGTTGAACAACTTTCCGAGTCAACCGGTAAGAAGGAGAGGCATTCAGCTTTGTTCGATGGGGGTAGGTACAAGTAGAATTCGACTTGAAGCAGTTATCTTGGTCCAAACCATAACAGACTTTGCCTCCTGGGTTCGGGTGGCTTGTAACTGGTCGGCGTTAAGATCCTGATTAAATACGAGCCAAACCGAGATCATTCTCTCACTTTCAACGTTTGTTCGATGGGAAAGAAGATCCTATCGTTAAGAATGATTATAATGGGTAGTTCACCACCATCGAACACAGAAGGAACGATTTTTCTATGAGATTGGGTACTTCCTTCAAATTACAACATTCACCGAATGCCTCTGTCTGTAATTGGCAATCCGTCAAGGTTGGTACTGCAACAGAGTACACTTTCTTCAAGTTCGCCGTTGAAATTGCAGTCAATTTTGTGGAATGCCCACGGCGTGTAGAAATGCTACTTGTCTATCTGCACCTCTTTGAATAAATAAAAAAAATAAACTGCTTTGTAGCTATCGCGTTTGCAAAGCCAAGTATACCTCAAAAGCTCCGACCCGGCAATGCCCCGCTCTGTTTCCTCTCACCTCAAGCAGCTCATCTTCATGTGCAATTCAAGACATTTACCATCTGTGGCTTTGAGTTTGTTACGGTAGTGGTGCAATCACGCAACAACAACAACTCAACCACAAAAATAGTAACACCAAAAGCACAAGCAAGCATAATGTAACGACAATAACAATAAAACGAATACGACGACAATCAAACTCATAACAACAACTTGCCACAGGCAAAGATACCTGAAGGCGTGCTCATAGAGGAACCTGATGGTAGAGCGAACCCGTAGTTATTTAAGAATTCCAACAAAGCTGTCCTCGAATTGAGGGAATAAGCCCGAAAGAGGTTCTAAATTTCTCTCGTAAGCGGCGCTCTTAGCAGAAATATGCCCGGGGGGGCCTACAAACAGAAGACGCTCACTTATCTGCAAGAGTTTGTCAGTGAGTCCCCAGAGACTCGTTTATATACCATCTGAAAACGTACCTCTGAAAGCTCTAATTCGCGTTCGGTTACTTGCTGCAAATAGCCAGGAAGAAGGGAGCATACTACCGCTTTTACTATTTATACTTTTCCGCTTTCCTGTCCGGGCTGGTATGGGTACTTCACTTTTTCGGGGATTCAGATGATAACCGTTTACGATGCCAAAGACGCGGCAATCATTCTCTGTAGCCGTTTCTAGGACTCCTGCAAGCAGGCAGTCTTTTAAGTACCCGACGTTTAAGTCGGAGATCGGAGGGAGTCGACAAAAATGCACACTTCTAAATAGAAATTATATCTGGACCCAATAAGTTGCCCAGCCGGATGACTGTAGCCGAGTTGGTGGTTTTGTCGTTGAATAATCGCTTTGAAAGGTCTCCGTAGGACATGGTTAAACATATCCTGGGCCGGTCTCCAATAACTTTAAGAACATGGTTCGCCAGAGAGTATTAATTTTATTGCAAATGCCAAACAAGCCATGTAAAATGTTCACATAACTGCCGTCGTACGTTGATATATATATATATATATATATATATATAATTATGTACATTGCTAGTTCCTGCATTTTGCATTTTACGATTTGAATGGTCTTAGATCACTTACTTCCACGCCAAGCCGCCAACAATAAAAGCTGCTGTATCCCTATCAACGGGCGTAAGTGTAACTTGACATCAAAGCTGTACATCAGCGCCGCAATTAGTGACACCAGCCAGTATTGGCTATACGTGATTGATTCTTAGTTATTGGCGATTAGCACATGTTTGATCGGTGCATACCATCCCGATGCTAACCGATGCACGCTATGAAATGTGGATCGTTTTACAGGTAGCGTCGGTAGCAGCGCTAGCTACTGCTGCTGCAGCAGCAGCAGAAGCACCTCTGCACATAAGGCCACCAGCGTATGGGACAGCGGTTGTAGCCGAGGAGTTTCGCGGCGACGTCGGAGAGTGCGCAGTTCCGGACCGCCTCGTTTCGGCGATGTATCATCGACGTTCCTCATATCACTCAACCTCGTACGTATAGCAAAACCATTCTTCTAGTTATATATATATATATGTATATATATATATATGTAAGCATATATATATATATATATATATATATATATATTTATATGTATATATATATATATACATATATATATATATATATATATATATATATATATATACAGGGTGTTGCAGAAATTTTTCATAATAGAATATACAAAATGTAGAGCTCGTTAAAGCAAATATTTTCTCCAATGGAACATGGTCTCTGAGAAGTCTTGTTTCGGAGTGAGAGCGAAATTACTACAATTTGTGACACTAGTGTTTTTGCCCGACATAGGAGCATAAAATGTGCTGTTGCGAGACAACCAGTCCTCCTATACAGAAACTAAACACACTGTCGGGTTCGTGAGAAAATTCTGCTTCTTCCGAAGAATATACAAGACCGGTCAGAAGATGCGACACGGTCGTTTAGAAGAGAATTCGTCAAAAATGAAGTTTTTTATTAGCTTTCACGCCAAATACTTCAGAATCATAACCCTACGACCACCCACGTGTTCAAAGCTAACATATTCAGCAAATGCATTTCATATGTTAGCTTTGAACACGTGGGTGGTCGTAGGGTTATGATTCTGAAGTATTTGGCGTGAAAGCTAATAAAAAACTTCATTTTTGACGAATTCTCTTCTAAACGACCGTGTCGCATCTTCTGACCGGTCTTGTATATTCTTCGGAAGAAGCAGAATTTTCTCACGAGCCCGACAGTGTGTTAGTTTCTGTATAGGAGGACTGGTTGTCTCGCAACAGCACATTTTATGCTCCTATGTCGGGCAAAAACACTAGTGTCACAAATTGTAGTAATTTCGCTCTCACTCCGAAACAAGACTTCTCAGAGACCATGTTCCATTGGAGAAAATATTTGCTTTAACGAGCTCTACATTTTGTATATTCTATTATGAAAAATTTCTGCAACACCCTGTATATATATATATATATATATATATATATATATATATATATATTGAATTCAGCACTTATTTCACCACAAAATTGATAGACAGTTGATTCAATTTTCACAGGGTGTCACAATGTGTACTTTTTGGTCTTACAATATGTATTCAACTTTGGATGATAAGGACGCTCCGCAAATTTCTGGGCTCACAAGTATATGATAGCGTCCAATATCAAAATCTCCGCAAAAGCTACAAACACATTGTTCAATATTAAAACAGCTTGGCTTTATGCATATGTAATGGTGGTACCCGTGACAGGTTATTCGAAACCATTCTGATCGAGCGAAACCATTCTGACCACTGAAGCAAATTGTGTCGCCCGGCCTCCAGTCTCACATCGTGTTGCTATGAGCGTGTGCTTCAGCGCTCACGCGAGTTTAAGACTATACGCAAAGGTTCACTAAACAGTAGTTCTCTCTATAGACTATACGCAACGGTTCACTAAACAGTAGCTCTCTCTCTCTCTTATTATTTTGTTTAGATGCGATATCATGTCGTCAGCATGGCGTCTACACTTGCAGTATAAATTTTTGTGAGTCTTGTCTCTGTCGAGTGAGTCCATTACAGGTGTTTTGTTTGTTGCTCATAGGGAAGGTCATACCTCTTTCACGCCGGTGTGTGACGTCACTGTAGTGTGGGACAAACTCACAAACCCACTCAACCCGGGGTTCTTCGCACTTCGTCCCAAAGTAGTGGTATCTCCTCAATACTACCGGCCTGCGATACTCTCGGCCACCTGATTGAGAATCGAGTATTGAATGGCGGCTAGCAGCCATTACCATGCAGGCTAACTCACATAGGCCAGAAAACGGTTGCTATGAAATCCTGACGATGAGCAACTAACAACGGATCCCTACGGCCGCATCAAAGCAAACGTTTTCCTATGTCGCGGGCTGCCGAAGACAACGGTCACGGTTGTCCTCTCACACAAAAAGCATAGCGTTGAAATATAGATCATGAGGCGAGCCACCACGTTGATGATGCCGCAAAGTGGAACTATTTTGTTTTTCTCATCTGCTGACACCAGGAAAAGATTCAGCCGAAGCCATCTATTATTTACGCACCCTATTGGCAACACGTACATACAAACAATATATATACGTATGTGTTCGTAAAGTGGGGAAATGGAAGGAGAGAAGGAAGAATGTGTCCATATCTGGCTTCTCTTAGAAGGATACAATAGAGACATCGTGGGCCACAAATTATCTGCAAAGTAGACGAGATACTGGTCTCAAGCACGCACCATAAACCAAAAAGTATGCACAATATATATATGTATATGTATATATATATATATATATATATATATATATATATATATATATATATATATATATATATATATATATACATATATATGGCATGTAAATACACAGGGGCGCTTAGAGCGGCAGCATAATATATATATATATATATATAAACAGGAAGTGTCCTCCCATATAAAAAAGACCACTTTGCCTTTTGCTCAATCGTTTGGGAATTCTAGAAACATTTCTTCGTGTATTTTCAGAACCACGAGCAGATTCAGCAGATTTTAGGCTCGTTTGCATGGCAGGCCAGAGCAGTTCGGTTTCGTCGGGATTTCTTGCGACAAGCAGGTTCTAAACCAAAGAGAGAGATACAAAGTACGCCTCTCTTGTATAACACACTTATGTGGCCACCCAATGTATTGCGTACGCGATGTTAATTACTTAAGGGTATCCGATACATTTTTTGATAGCGTATGCTTTCCGGTCTCTCCCAGATCTCCTCGATTAACGAGAGCAGTAACAGCTGAGGATCTGCATGTTCGTTCTATATAGCTTATAGGTGGCATTAACGGCCGGACAAATTCAACGAAAGTTTACACACATAATACACGCAGCTGTCGTAGATGCACTCTGATTGAACCGATGAAATAAAAACATTCAAAACGTTTGCGATATATATATATATACGTATATATTTTTTTTAATCTGCCTTCCTATATATTTATAGAAGGGCAGATCGATTATGAAAAATTAATATTTATTTAATATTCCAAAGTGTTTTAACTTCTCAACCTTTCAAAATAGCTGCTGCTCGCAGCAATGCACTTGTAACAGCTTCTTTCAGGAACTAGAGGAATCGAATTTTTCATCAAATAATCCAAAATCAGTAACGCTGTGTGCACCGGTGATGAAGGATCCAAGAAGTGTTTGCTTAAGGTATATGCCTCTTGCGTCAGACGTTCTTGCGAGATAGTCTTCTTAACACCTTCTTAACATTTTGAAATAGTATCCCCTACTGACTATAGTACCAGGTGACAGAGATTAATGGAAGATGATATTCTGCACTCAAAAAGAAGGACAGTCAAAAGCACCTCGAAATTAGATCTGCTCTGTCTGAATTTTATCGATCGACTCTCTAATTGGAAGAATTCCTGGGCGGTGTGGGGTGTGGTCTCGATGTCGTTACGATACGACTATTTAGCCCAAGTTAGCTGGAAATTCAACATTTTTGGAATGAACACTTCCGGCTCATATTAATGTCGGTAAAAAAAACGGTTACAACTGATTCTCTCACCTCAGCTACCTCTCGAATAGTAATAATTCGGCGACTGTTGAGTATAATATCACAAAAATGTTCAACGTTTACTTCTGTGATTGACGTCGAACGACGCAAAAAACTGCTCGATCATCATTTTCGGCTCGGTGAAAATTGCCCAACCTCGTTTTCTACATTTTTTTAACTAAAGTGAAACCTTAATCGCCGCCGATTGGCACGCAATTTGGCCCTTCTAAGCAAATTAAAGCGGAATCTCTTAGTGATTTCGGTCTGACTTCATATATATATATATATATATATATATATATATATATATATATATATATATATATATATATATATACATACATATATATACTTAACGTTAAGCCGCAATGTAATTTTAAAAAATTGGCGAAAATGATTGAAGACGTAATTATTAATCGACACCAAATAAAAAAAAAAAAACGTTGAATGCTCTACATCAAAACTGTGGCAAAAAATCAGACTCCTACTTCAAATAGCGTTCTTCAGGCTCAGCATTGCGATCCAACAATCAAGGGTGATGCGCGTGGTTCCCCGAGCGGTGAGGCCTTTGGTTGCCGAGCTCCTTTGCGACGTCCTCGACCTTGTGGCGGCCAACAACGACCTCTCCTCGTGGGAGTCGCTCCTGTCATTCGCTTATGTGGTACTTCAACTGCCACTTCGCACCTTGTCGTCAATCTCTTTGGCAGCGACTGTCCGATCGAACCTCCGTGCCTTTCGCGATGGCTGGCGTTTTGAGTATCGCGTAGGAGGTATTAGAAGAGCCAGAACGGACCCGTGCGACTCGCCTGAGGACTCGGCACGCCGCGTTTCGAGCAAGCTATCTGAGGGAGACGTTTCCGGGGCGGCCCGACTATTATGCTCTACCGACTCATTTGCCTCGGGGGACGGAGTCCTAGCTTCGCTTGCCACCAAGCACCCACCTGCTCCGCCGCACTTGGCTTTTCCTGCCCCTCCTGACTCGATGTCGCAGCATCAAACCTCAGTCGATGACGTCTTGGGAGCTGTAGCCGGCTTTCCGGCCAGTTCGTCCGCTGGTCCTGACGGTCTCCGCCCGCGCCATCTAAAAGATCTCCTTTCCCCCGGGATCGGAAAGGTGGCCGGGAGACTGGCCGCATCACTCGCCAGAGTGATGAACGTCCTGAGATGGGGCCGACTGCCGGCTGAGGTCAGGGCGATCGTGTTCGGCGCCAACCTATTCGCACTGCGCAAAAAAGACGCATCAATTCGCCCCATTGCCTGCTCTCTTACGTTACGGAGGATCGCAGCAAAGATAGCCTGCCGCGAGGCCAAAGAACTTATTATGGAACAACTTGGCCCGCACCAACTGGGATTTGGCATGGCGGGCGGAACGGAGACTGTCGTACATGCAGCAAGAGCCTTTATGCAATCAAGTCCCCCCGGTACGGCACTCCTGAAGTTGGATTTTTGCAATGCATTCAACACCATCCGTAGGGATCACCTCCTTCGTGCGGTTCGGGATACAGTCCCGGAACTCTTCACCTTAGTAGAACACGCGTACAAAGAGCCATCCGTCCTGTTGTTTGGCGCCGAGACGTTATTTTCGGCATCGGGCATACAGCAGGGGGACCCCTTGGGACCGGCCCTATTCAGCCTGGGGATACGTGAGCTGGTTAACTCCGTTCAAGTGCCATTCAACGCTTGGTACCTAGACGATGGCACACTTGGTGGACCGATGGTGGACTTGCTCGATGAGGTGCGCAGAGTCCTTGCTTTCGAGGCAGTCAGTGGTCTGGTGCTGAACACGGCCAAATGCGAGGTGTTCGCTCCGGGGACAGACCCAGACGATCCCTCATTGAGGGCCTTGCTCGAGCTGCTACCGGGGTGTAGAGTCGTGGCTGACCACGAAATAAACCTTCTTGGCACACTGGTTCTGCCCTCTGCGCTGCCGGGACAACTCGACCCCTTGATGAACAGATTGTGGGCGATGCAGGAACGTCTACCGCTTGTTGGAGCCCACCAGGGACTCTACCTGCTTCGCTCGTCGTTCTCCGCGTGCCGCATCGTACATATTTTACGGTCCATAGACTGCTCAGGCGATTTGAACTATCTTCTCCAACCATTCGACGACCAGGTGGTGGAGGCCCTACAGACAGTGCTGAGTCTAAACTTACGACCACGAGAGGTGCGCCAGGCGGCCCTCCCCACGTCCATGGGCGGCCTTGGTCTCCCCTCAGCTCGATCCTTGGCGGGCCCGGCCGTGGCTGCCTCGATGCATGCTACGTCGGATAATGTCCAGCGCCTGCTCCCGCCGGCGGCTCAGGCAGTGTTCGAGGCGGCTCGTGACGATATAGCGACTGGACTTCAAGCTTCATCGCCTGGTCCCGATAGACTAGCCTGCCAGAGGGCCTGGGCCGAGAAGGCTCACGAAGCTTCGCTTAGTTCGCTGCTTGAAGAATGCAGGGATGACCAGGACAAGGCACGCCTTTTAGCTGTCGCTCGCCCAGGAGCAAGCGACTG
Organism: Dermanyssus gallinae; assembly: GCA_003439945.1. NCBI lineage: Eukaryota > Metazoa > Arthropoda > Arachnida > Mesostigmata > Dermanyssidae > Dermanyssus > Dermanyssus gallinae. The sequence continues at coordinate 16,575 of QVRM01000668.1, read as the reverse complement.
GTTGCATGCACTACCCGCTGACTCACTGGGTACCCGCCTTGATGACCAATTCACCCGGATATGCGTTGGCCTTAGATTGGGGGCTGATTTGGTTGAGCCACACAGATGCTTTTGTGGCGAGCCCGTTGAGCGACTCGCCAGACACGGCCTGTCTTGCGCTCACGCAGCGGGCCGGCGCCTAAGACACACTGCCCTCAATGAAATGCTTGCAAGATCGCTGCGGAGGGCGGGGATTCCGTGCGTCCTGGAACCACCTGGGCTTTCAAGAGACGACGGTAAGCGCCCCGACGGTATGACTTTGATACCCTTCTATAAGGGTCGTTCCCTGGTGTGGGATGCGACGGTGACCGACTCTCTGACCCCTTCCCTTGTCGGTCCCGGCGCGTCCCGCCCGGGGACTGCCGTTACGCGAGCTGAGACCTCAAAGATGAGAAAGTATGCGGACCTAAGTCGGGCGCACCACTTTTCGCCATTCGCGTTCGAGACGATGGGTGGCCCTGGGCCCCTCACGGTAACAGTGATCTCTCGGGTTGGCGACGCATTACGGCAGGCGACAATGGACAAGAGGGCGCACGCCTTCTTCTCCCAGCGACTGTCCCTGGAGATCCAAAGAGGTAACGCGACCTCAGTGCTCGGAACTATGAGAGACTGGATGGACCCGGATCTTCGTGCCAGGGGGCGGGCAGGACTTCCTCACGGGCATGAGCGATAGAGCGACTACGGCGCGCAGAAGGAGCAACTAGGTCGACGAGCAGCAACGCCGTGAAGCATTTTATATATTCTTCTAAATTATAATGAAATAAATAAATACGAATGTCCAGAAAAAAAAAATAGCGTTCTTTGTATCATATTTCACATTATTCTGTGCGTACTTTATTTATTATTTGTAGCTGTGCACCGGTTGTTGAGATTATTCGATTGGGGTTAAAAACGCCGTACACAGTATCACTCGAGAGCTTTGTCTCGGAATGGCAAAATAAAGTTGAACAAGTCCGACGAACGGTTAGAGATTTAGTGCCTATTTTAAGTGGCTCTCACGTCCAGTTTCGTCTTGCATGTGCAGATCGCCACGTCTATACCAGATTCAGATGGCTCACGGTTATCAGTGCACATTATTTATATATTTTTTTTAGGTGTTATTTTATATATTTTTAGGTGCACGCTCAGTACACAGAGCGTGCACCTAAAAATAATGTGAAGTATATGATAGTGATAGTGATGATGATTGTGAACATATTTGCTATTTGTCCATAGCCATATTCTAGTGTTTGTGCTGTTATGTGTGTATGTAACAGCGCACGTGTGTTACGTTATGAGGCGGTTGCCTCTGCAGCAGTCGTTTCCTAAAAATATTGTTATCAATGTATTATGATGGTGCTGTGTTCGGATGTGCAGGCGCTGTTGACGTTCAGGGCGTGTCTAGCAGACCGGGCGCCGCCAGGAAACATGACATCGTCAGGACTATGCCGCCTCGAAACCGGCCACTATCTCCCTCCAGATGAGTTCATCAAGACTACGGCGGCAAGGTGTTACCGATATATGCACGGAAAGTCGTTCATTCCCGGCACTCGACTAACGTAAGTGTTAAAAAAAACATATATATATATATATATATATATATATATATATATATATATATATATATATATATATATAAGTAGTTTTATTAACCAATGATTGGTTTACGAATATATATACAGCAGAATTGCTCTTTCACAACGCTGAAGGTGATATCGATCACACGGGCAGCCACAAAGTTTACATATACACTCCGGCGAGACCTCATGAAACTTCTCGCGCGTATATATATATATATATATATAAGCAATTCTTTATTGCAGTTCAGTTCAAATCAGTACATTGTACCTTGTATGTGTATGAGGCAGCAATTGTTTTATATATATATATATATATATATATATATATATTAATATATATAAAAAAATAAATAAATAAATATGCGTAAACCATTTTGTACTGCTAGAGCAAAGTAATCCAAGAAAAACTTGTTTGAGCTCACAGAGACTGCACTCAATTGCCCTGCCAATGCAACGTGGATATAAGCGTGCTTTAACGAGGTGGTTCAGGGATGAAGAGCTTGTCTAACGACGAAGTCGCTGGCGTAGAGCTTTTGCGCCAGCGAGAGTGCTCAGAGACTTCATCATTTTGGCTAAGCCCTGTTCGCTCGTTTGGAGAGCGTGAAGAGTGATTGTGATTAGCTACGTTTTCTCCCCCCCCTCTCTCTCCCTCCCTCTATCACGACTTCAGTGCTCTAGAGCAGTTAGTCGTTTTTTTATGGCAACATCATGCAGTGTTAGCGTATTCGATGATGGAGGTTCGTCTTTGTGCTGGCTGTTACTGATCATAATAACGGCAGAAAGAACACGGCTCGCCCAAAGATATACATTTGCGCATGCATACGCATGCTTGTGCTATGTAGAAGCCTCCCTACGTGTGGTGGGTATATTTCTTGACTACTAGTTGCAGGATCTCGTCGTCGTGCATAATGCGAGGAAGAAACCACCGAAAAAATAAAACTATATATACATATATACACACATGTATGCGAGTATCATCTCAGATTTGTAAATGTGACACATGCGTTTCTAAATACAAAATCGATGCAACTCAGCAAACACGCGTCAAAGCCAGCAACGGCAAATAGGTGGCACCTGCAAAGGCAAAACAAGAGATGATAACTAGACCTTGGAGTGCTGCAGGCATTTATATAATAACTACACCCCCGAACGTGCAAAAGTGTCTAGCAGTACCGCAACAGAGCTAGATCCGATACCGCCCATGATCAGAACGTGGCTGGACCCATCAAGCGGAGTTGCTAAATGTAACTCAGAAGACACCAAACATATTCCTGGACATTGAACCGCTGAAAACTAACAGTGTGGGAGCAAGGAAAATACAGTAGAGGTAACCACCATTTACCGACCTACTAACGTATCTATGTCCTCAGGGCGCTATCGACGTACCTCCTCAGGACGAAGAAGCATCGACAAGGCGCTTGGGGTTCTAGAATAGGAGACTCCCCCCGTGGATGTCGAATATTGCCATGCAATTTTGCCTGAGGGGGGTGGGAAGAATATCGGGTTCAGTGTGTTTGCCAAATTCCACAAGAGCCACGGCTGATGTAATGTACGAGCTGCTCACAAATGTGGTATTTCTAGACCAGAGGCATCGATGGGTGCAAATAAGCTAATTGCGGAACGAGCTCAGATATGAAAGCAAATAGCACAATGAGCTCGGATAAGTGTATGAAGAATATTATCTTTATTGTGACAACAATGTGAGAGATGGCGCTCGGCAAGTGGACCTGAGTCGGTATAACGTTACTCTAGAATGCTCTCGGCCATCACGGTATACTTGGAGATGGAGTAACCTGATCAGTCGGCTCAACGTCGAGACGACGGAAAAAGTGTCTCAAAAGCAGCAGCGATTAGCCAGACCTCTCATGGAAGTCCCGCCTGATGATTAGCAGAACGCCCCTGAGACTGCCTCAGTATACCTCGGTGGTTGCAGGCCCAGCTGCTTCCTAAGAGACCTCCGCGAGTTCCTCAAATTGCTGGGGTTTCCGGATATTCGTTGCTGGCAGCTGAGGGTATATTGGGAAGAGCAATTATCCTGCTCCTTTAAAATCCAGATCCATGGTGCTGACTTTCGACGAATGCAATTTCATGATTACTAGAGAGAGGAGATATCCCGTCTTGTAAGCTGGAGCCGCTTGACGTTATACCAGCTTTGCAGGCCTACATCAGAACGAAAGGTCCTCCGTTCCGGGATAAGGTTGTACGAACTCATGACCCTCATGGAGTCGCAATCAGTTGTGTTGGCTCAAAGCCATAAATGGTGGGAAATAGTCACAGCTGCGGAGGACGGGAAATGTGTCTCGGCGCAATCTTTGACGCAGCGGAAAACTCCAATTGCTCTTTTCGACGTTTATACTTTTCAAGGTGCTGCGACAAATGGGGTGCGCACCAGTTGTAGCCGCCTGGTCTAAACCGTATCTAGGTGGACGTAGGCAGTTTGTGTGGGTGGGGGCTGGCGCTTTACTCTGAGATTGCTATTTTATCATCTAAATCTACACCAATTTCGTCCCGTGGGGCATTGAACAAGTAGTTGACCAGTGATATATGCATATGATACAACATGAAATGGGATCGTCACGTTCGGTCAAGCGTCAGTGGCTGCTCTGCTATCGTGGCATCGCTGGCCCGATTTAAAAGGGCTAAATTATCCCGCCTTGTCCTGGTTCTTGTATACAGGTCGCGTCTGGTATCGATCTTCATTCACGGATTAACTATATAGAGCGCAAGCTATTCGGGAGCCCTACACTAGTCACGGGCGATTCAGAACAATGCTGTGCGAGCCATTTTTGGCCTGTCTCGTAGGGACGATTTGTCGCCGTGATACGAAAGATTACTCATACTTAATAAGATGGCTCGCTTAAATTTAGTCGTGCTCGCCCATATGGTGGTTAAACGCACGCAAACTACCTCCAGATTGCGAATTCAAATTCCTATTGACCCTTTCTGGTCTCAGCTATATGAGAACTAACTGCAGGAGATTAACTAGGCAGAGAGATTAACTGGCGGCCAGACGGGCTGACACTATAACTCTTCAAGAACAACCCCTAACTTCCTATCCTGGAGGAGCCGGAGCGAGCCGTTGACGACCGGGCTGGGATTCACACCCCTGGGCCATCTGACCGAGATTGGCGATAAGTGGGGCTGTAGGACACGTTTAGTTGAAGCCAATCGTCTGATTGTAATAGCTGCAATAACAAAAAGTCTAGAGAGGCGTCAAAGCGATGAGCTATATGGGCGATGAGGATATCAATCAGCCTATCGAGTGAAGTCACATCGCGGGAGTAACTATGCACATTCCTCACAGCACCCTTGGAGCACCTATACTTCCTATAAGTACATTTACTAGGTCCATCGACCACGGGAGGCAAGGCATACGATATAGATTATGTAGCCACAAAATCATATTGTTAATTTATCGTGGTCCATTTGAGGACTGTCAAGGCTAGCAACGGTACGGATAGATGACTGCGACCGATTCCGGACCGACTGGTCAATGCCCCGGGCCTAGTCAACCAGGGATACTGGTGGGGATGCCTACTTCCTTGGCTTAATAGGCGTAATGACAAGAGAGTATTGTTTTTATGATGATTATATATACTATTTTTTAGTTTTTTAGAGGTATTGCGATACAAGTCCAGCTGAACTATAGTACATGGATACTCAAATAAAAATACACGAATACGAAGGGAAGTCATTATTAACAATGTTCAAGATAGCTATTTTTTGGCAGAATTGCCATGCGGCATTTTTGGAGAGGGGCTAGGACGGCAGGTAGGGATCCGTGCGTTTCTTGAAAGTGCCCGGGTCACTAAATTTGCAAAGAGCACCAGATTAAGTCAATATAGTTGTGTCCGGTTTAATATTATGGGAACCTGCGTAATCTGGTCTTATGAGACTTTTTGTAAACCTCAGAAAAATCGCCCGGGATATAATATTCGCCATTCTCGCTATTCTTCAAGGAAATACAATGTTAACAAGGTTAAGGATAGCGACTTCGGAAGGCTGAATTCCCACACGGTCGTACGAGGAGTTTGGCCGAAAAAGTGTAACCCATGAGTTCCTTAAGAGTGCATGGGTGACTGTCTAAGCAAAGAACTCCGCTTGAAGTCAATACGAGTGTATTCGGTATAATATTATAGTTTCTCTCAACTGTACGGACTCCGGTAGTTTTACATATTGTTCAGATAAACACGAACGTGCTTCGGAGTATCGGTTTTATTGTCACAATTAGGAGCTAGTTACGCATATAAAACGCAGAATCCTGTAATATAATTATGCAAATTTCCGATTAGAAATTAGTGACTCTATTTAGTAAGATGTGTTGCATATGCTTTTAAAAGCTGCATTGAATTTAAAGTCCTTGTATATATATATATATATATATATATATATATATATATATATTGTATTTAATATTCTTGCATGCACTCATTTACTACTGAACCGTATAGCATTCATGTATAGTAAAGTACGAAGGATAAAGGAGAAGACGGTACAAAGTTAACCAGCAACAGCACGACAAAATACCGGATTCGCATATCTAAAATAAAATGCGCCTATGCAGAGAGAAGACGTGCTAGCACAGCGAATTATTAAAAAAAAAAAAAATATATATATATATATATATATATATATATAAATATATACATTTTTCAATTATCGCATTCGGGTCAACTAAAACACTATATACATATATTCTTTTCTTCAATACTTTTGTATGGCAACTCTCATTTTGTCTGCATGAGTGCACTAATTACTGGAGCGTATGGCGTCCCTATGAATAAAAGGTACAAAACAAAAATTAAAAAGGCCGCAAAAGTTTAACAATAACCGTTGCGACACAATACAAGATCCGGCCAATGTCAAATTCAATGCGTTTTGCAACATCACCAAGCTCTAGTAGCAGAAGTAGTAGTAGCAGTCGGCAGCTCTAAGCTAGCGAAGCGCACAAAAGCGCCTTCCCTTTTATATCATTCTTGAGTTGTGCTGATACCAGAACTAGCCAGAAAGTCCCCCCCCGCGCTGCTGAACGACGGTGCGGTATTTTTAAGACCCAAATAAGCGCTTCAGATCTGAAGCGGATAGCAAGCAGCTTGAGTCCGTGCAGTGCGTGCCGTACACTATGCAACTCTTGACCGTTTAGATAGGCTGTGGCGCGCCTCGAATTGCAGACTCGTTGTTACGCCGCTCATGGGCCATTAAAGATCATCTTGCCGACGCTTCGCCAGCCATATCCGTCGCTGGATCTTCTATCTATTCCACTCGGGTCTTAGCCGAATGCCGATGGTCACAGCCGGCGCTGGCTGTCTTGATGTCGGTTAGCGACAACCACTAACAGAAAGACGCCGTACGTCCAGAACGCCTGGACAGACCAAAGTTCACACAAAGAACCTTTGTGTCGCCGAAATAACTAACCGGCGCCGCTTTGCGAGCGAGTCATTCGAGTCTGTCCGCTTTCACTTTGAAAGGCAATTGCAGCGGGCGTCGGGGTGCATACGTATTACCCTCGGTCGGCTAAGATTAAGTTTTCCAGTCAAAAGCGAACAACTAGATAGCAGTTAATCGTGGCTCGTAAAAGAGATCGTACTCGCGTCAAACGATTTGCGTGAACGTAGTATATAGGTTTCCGTACGCCCCCGATATCTGTATCCTGAGATCCGAGAGGAGCGTGATGAGTCATTTTATACTCTTCAGTAGCCTTACAAAGCCTACCGAAGGATAAATACGATTATAGGAAATAGGATTATGCACAGTGTATATGATCAGTTTTATTACCTCTTTATTATTATTATTACAGCTGTGACATAATTTCCTCCCAGCAGACACTTCAACAATTACTACTAAATGGAGGCTTGACAGGTAATTATAAGTAATTCATGACCATTGACACAAACCGTATCCCACAAATAATAAGCCCCACAAATAATTTCTAATATTCTAGATTCCAGTTTAATAGAACGGTGGGTCACAATAGTGTGACAGTTCATCGAGGGCCGTATTGTCCAATCAAGTTGTTTATGTATAAAATACAATTAAACTTGTTCAGTAGCTCTCAGCATCCAGATCTTTGCCTAAATCCTTGACATAGACAGAACGTCAGACACTTGATATGTTGTTTCTACTATTTTTGCTAAGGGTGCAACTATACTACTAACTAACCGAAGATTATTCTTATTACATACAAAGTTTGATAAGTTCAATGCAACTCGTTGAGTGGGCGCATACATAACGTTTGTGTATATCGGTTACAGGATTGTGGAGCGTATAAAGACATCCGTTCTGCATTAATTTCTCATTTTTTTGTCCAGCATTACACTGGCATGAGTCAAAAAAATATTTTTATTGATTTGCCTTTTAGGAAGTCATTCTTGAAACGCAAATAACAAAAGAAACGAACGTGATGTGTTTCGTGTGAGTGTTACTTTCTACACTCAACGATTATACACCTAAACGGGTCGAGCTTTTACGAGAAAAGTCAGTGAAAGAGTTGTGTGCATTCGCATTTGTGAGCACACCAAGTGAATTTGAAGTCGACGCAAGAAATTGACGCGGCAACTATTTTTTTTACTTATCCACACAGTACGCACAAAGCGTTAACCGTTGTCTGATTTATTTAGCAGTGCGCTTTACCGGACTGAGAGAAAAGGAAACGTTGAGATAATATTTGACAGCCGCCCAGTAAAATCAGTAAAATTGCATTCCTTCCCTACTTGGGCCGCATTACGAAGTACATTTTAAGGTACGTCGCGAAGTACGCCTTGTGAAGTGATATACCAAGCCATGCGAGCCAGGGGTTTAAGCCATTCACGACAGCCGGGTAAAGCCTATTGGAGTTCGCTTATATATAAGGATACTCGCTTGTAAATCTGTTTTGCAATCGCAAGATATGAATTCGTTACCTCACATGGATAATATGGTGAAGTAAGCCGTCATCGTCGTGATCACGCACTATAACAAGCCAGGTCACAAGTGTTAAGGCTGAATAAGCATAAGGGCGTATACGTTCCTTCACAAGACAGCTTACCAATCGATCTTCTTCACGTTTCTCCCAGAGCGCCATGTGGCGTTTAGTCGTTTTGGCTAGGCAACAAAGAGGAGTATGCCGATAAAAGCCATAAGCACCTGTCGAGGTTTCCCCTGCTTGCCTTTTTTCGTTCAATTATTACACTTGAGTGGGTCGGGTTTTCACGAACGAAACGTCGGTAAAAGATTGGTGTCCTCAGCAATAGCACTGCATTCATATATAAGCTCTATCAAGTCAGTTCGAAGTGCAAAAATCGAGAAATCGACGTAGCAAGCGTGTTTTTCTTTTCTTACCTGCACGGTTCGCACAAAACCTAGTGTAATCTGACTGTTTATTCGTTGCCTGATTTGCTTAACAGTGCGCTTTGCAGAAAACGTTGATATAATAATTGAAATGCGTCCTATATTATTAGCACTATGGCATACGTGCCCTAATCTGGCCAAAATTTCAAAGTACGTCATAATAGCTACAAAGGTGATACACAAAGCCATACGCGGGAGTTGGCCTCATACACGATCGCCGACTAAAGCCTATCGGAGTTTGATCTCTCCTGCCAAATCATAGATAACTGCCTAAGGAAAATAAAAGTATGGGAAGGATACACGTTTATCTTTGTATAGCGCAGCAATCGTAATGCACACGTCAAGAAGACGTAGGATAAAGATAGCGTGTCTATAATCGCAAATCTGTTTCGCAATCTCAAAGTATGAATCCGTTTACTTACAAGAATAAGACGGTAGACTAAGTCGTTTTCGTGATGATGCGCGATAACAAGCCAGGTAACAACTGTGGAGGCAAAGGCAAAAGCATAAGGTTGAGTTCGTTTTCCCACAAGACAGCTTATCTATCAATCTTCTTCACGTTTTTCCCAGAACGCTTAGTGGCGTTTAGTCTTTTTGGCCAGGGGAAAGAGAAGTATCCTGATAAAAGCCCTAAACACCTGTCGAGGTTTGCCCATTCACGTGAACAACTGAAAATATTTACAATCTACTCGTCAGTCTGCTGTGTTTCCATAATGAACTTCCAATAGGTTCTCATAGGTTACTATTCAATGCATGCGAGTACATATATGTTATGCATTTGAAGGCACGTTTTGCTTGGATGCCGGCAAACAATCCGTGGTACAAATAGTGTAGATAATGACCTTTTGGCCGGCATGCTGTGTGGGTGGTTTTATTATTGTCCGGGATAGACAATTTAGTACTGTACACGATACACAAGTTAGTACTGTATACGATACACAAGTTAGTACTGTACACGTCTAAGAGCACACTATATATTATGCGCCCCTATAATCAAACTGCCTAAGAAGAACCCAATATCGGTAAGCTTGTTAACTTTTAGAGAGCGAACCGGGAAAGCTTTTCTGATGTTCGTTTTTAAACGCTCGGAAGTAAAAGCCATCTTCCCTGTGCCCAGCAGCATCCGAAACGTCACCAGAATGAGAGAGCGATTCCGTCTTTACCTAAACTTAGTGCTCTGATGGAGAACGCAGTCAATGGCTTGCCTCAACCAGACTGCCTCTCGATTCTCTAAGAAGCAAATCTCACTGCTTTGCGAGAAGGGATAGGTCCATACCGTGTGTGGCATATAGGCTAACGTACGGCATAGATGGACGGTCATGCGTAAGAGTCCAAGTCATCCTGAAGGGTTAAAAACTAAGTTTACTGAAGATTTACACTGGCTTAAGAGGTCTAATGCCGGTCTTTACTGCGCAATTCGGTAAACTCGCAATCTGGACCGTGCGACCAGAGCATAGGGCAACGGATAGAGGGCTAAAAATGTACGTGAAGTGTCATTGGCACCGTTACCGACACGAACTTGTTCTGAGCCTGCATTAGCCGAGTGAGTGCACGATTAGCAGACGACGATTTCTTGGAACATTTCGAAAGAAGCAAGGTGTGAATTAAGTTAATAGAGAAACATATTCCGCCGCATTCCGTCTACAAAAATACTGGTAGAAGAACTCATGGCTACGGATATTTGGTCACTGTTTTGCAAAAGAAGGACCATATTATATGCCCCACTGCTATGTGGTAGTGAGGCACATAACGAGGGCGGCACCCCGCACAGTTCGAGTATTCCTAGAGGTCCTCCACCAACGCACGTGACGGTTAAATTGGACCTTGCTAACGCGTTCAAAACAATTCGCCGGGACCTACTTCTGCGGAAGTTGAGTCGAAGGTCCCAAACTAATTACCAGTAGTTGAAAGAGGAATGTCGCCTTGGACTAAGAAGAAGGATAAATCTAACGCCAGTTTGCAGCCGTTCTAAACCACCAGTTCCGCTCTTGGTCGGAATCACTTTTTGAGTGAAAAGAAAAATAACTTTGCTAAAGAATTGTAGAACTCAATACTAATCTTGTTGGCATAATATCCATAAGAACCGCTCACTCAAAAGCCTCATGACGAGGCGAGGGGCTGGTGCCGTTCCTTTTATTATTTCAACGCCCGCTTTTACTTAAGGATTGCGTGACATGAGCGCACATAGCGGTCTGCGCCACGCTTTTCCACAATTTGACGATGATTGCGGCAAAGTCCTTAACAAAATGTTGCTTTTCTTTTGAAACCGTTTGACACCTGTATCGCGCAAATTGGACGGGTATATGAGCATCCCGTCAGCAAGAACTATCCTTAGCAATTTACCATCAGGTGGTTAGAAAGCTGTTCTCGGGCGGCTCGGGCCACGCTGTACGGGCTGTACCGTCTCCACAACTAGGCCCGTGCTGGGTCAAACTACTTCCCACATGGCTGCCGCTATCAGGATAGGCAAGATAACATGTGTGAACGTTTCCCTTGCGGGATGTTGCGGAGATAAAGTTGACAGCCTGCATACGCTTAGCCGCGTGAAAAGCTCTGGTAGGTTTTCAATGCACATACAAGTTAACGAAATCACTTAAATTGAAAGCATAAACGAGCACTATGATCTGCAGTACTGAAGCCCCGAGGCCACATATGAAAAAAGACTAAAGACTTGACGGCGTAACTATTATATCTTTGTGGCCGCGTAGCAAGTGCCTGCCATGAGATGCTACGGCGTCCTGCACTGTGGCTCTTTTTTTATATAAGTTGAATCTCTGTAAGTACGAGGTGGGTAGCGGAGCGCGCTAAGAGAGAGAAAAAAAAACACGTAACTAAGCAGATATTAAGGACAGCTATAATTTCATGCCAATAAGAGACAAGTATTATCAGGAGCTAGACACCTCTCACAGCAGTAATATCAAGCAGTTTACATAGGTAAGGAACCGCCAGACTTACTTACCAGATACAAAATCTGAAGCATATGACTGTTGTAATCCTTCAGTATCCATGGAATTATAGAGCATATATATATACATTTATATATATATATATATATATATATATATATATATATATATATATTGATGAATAGAGGCGCATTATTATTGATGACATTATTTACCAGCGACTCATGATTACCTTTTGGAGTGGGCGGCTTTGATTGGTGTTAATGCAGAAACACGAGTGAATCACGTTCGGCACGTTCACTAGCATTAGTGTAACTACTCACCGGTCTGCTATATGTTTTTTGTGCGGAACACGGTGCTAATCCGGTGAAGCGCAGCCTTGTCGCGAGGAAACGTCGTGGACGAGGACTTGATTGTTTATCAGCTCTTTGATCTAACATGATACGTATGCGGGTAAAAATTTACTAAACACATACGGCGTTCATAAGTGATCAGCGGGCATCTTTCAAAAGTTCCCGCCCTCAGCTCTGTCCTTCTCTCTCTTCGTCGTCAGGGCGGTAGCGCTGCCAAATCCATGATTCATCAACGGAGGAACGCGTAGAGATTGTGGAAATTATCGTGAAGAGATCAACTTTGTACAAGCATGTTTAACGAGCTTTTCATGCAATTTGCGATCGCTGACACTGGTCTTGTGCGAACACGATATGGATCATATGCAAAACTTTCACAGGACAGGTTGGCGCGTGATGTGCCAAGCCGTGGAAAACCGCGAAACCCTTGTTTGGCTAAAAATATCGCTGCTGTGGCCGACAACTCCGTGGAAAAATGTCCGGAAACGTCGGTTCGGCGACGTGCGTCCAACAACTGGGTCTTTCGCGCAAATCAATCTGATGTATTTTGTGGCGGGTCGCGTTGTATCCTCTCAGGACTCAACTGATGCAATAGCTTAATGCCAGGGAGCATCAGGAACGGCTAAACTTCGCCAATTGGCTTCGCCGAGATGGTGCACTATGTAACCGATAATTTGTGAGCAAAATTATTTCTTCCGACGAAAACCATGGAAGTGTGGATAAACAACACTATTAGGTCTAAGCAACCGAGAACCCTAACGTGATTTTCGAACGGCCGTTACATGTGCCATATGTGAGAGTCTGGTGTGGCCTCTGGTCCAAAGGAATCATTGGTTTTTGTTTTTTTTTCACTCTACGGTATGGCGTGATCATTAAGTGCTTTTGGCCTATTTTGGACGGAATCGATGCGAGTAAACATTGGTTCCAATAAGATTGTGTCATAAGAAGCCGCACAGCTGGTGATAGTATTAAGCCTTTAAGGCAACCCCGTCGGGCAAAATGCGTAACGGGATCTTGTGAGTTAACGCCGATATATATATATATATATATATATATATATATATATATATATATATATATATATATGTATATATATGCGAGTAAGTAATACTTGTTTATTATTCAGGCAGACCACAAAAAAGTAGTTTTTCGATTGTTACGAAGTAGATCTTTAGTTAAGTTTACATGAATGGGAAAGTGGTAGCAGCCTTCATACAATGCATTACGGGTCGCTCAAGTGTGGCACGAGACATGCATTGGGTGTGTGAACTAATTGGTTCTGACGATACACATCGTAATGTTATGATGGTGCATATATAAATATATCCATATAGTAGTTATGATATATATATGATGACGGTTTACTTTGGAAAATATTGAGCAAAACAATGTTATTAACTCTTCCAACTAAATAAGCTCGTGTCGAGACGTTCGGACCTTTTGCCGTACGTAAAGGCGATCAACATTGCACGTGCCGCGAAGCAATTCGGCATTCAGCTCCAATGACAAAACACGGCTGCGAATGCGCCCTATCGTCTCGTCTGTGGGTCAGCTCGACTATGGTCGTGAAACCAAAGCGTTTCGAATATCCTGAAGGCCTGAAGTTAGCGGCCTGAAGTTAGTAGAAGTTAGTTACTGGGCTGCCATTGCTTGGATCAAGCCGTAGCGCCGGCAGCAGCGACACCTTCAGCCGCAGAATCCGTAGTTGAAAAGCTGCATCTCTCTAGATGCAGCTTTAGCATTGTTGTTCCTGCTAGCAGCGCTGTTTACTAATAGTAATAGGTTGTTATCGTTGTTCAAGTTTGTATCTCTGTTCGCAAGATGGCAGTTGATTTTCTTTATCGTTGTGACCGGTGTTAGTCGGGTCGATTCTGATCGATGCTGGTCGCCGTTGTGCGCTTCAAATTGAAACCTTCTTATTGTTGTCATCCGTGTGGCCGTCGTTGTTGTCGTCGTTGCCTTGACTGTGACTATTTCGTTACTGTTGTGACTACTGTTCTTGTTGCTAGTATAACTTGTTGATATTATTATTATTATTAGGCATTTGTATTACTATTATCTTGCTAGTGGGTACTTAAATAAGAATATGATAATAATAATAATAAAAATTATTATTATTATATTATTATTATCTTCTAGCTGGTTACTTCATAGTACGGTTTCTGACGTCGTTTCCGATTGCGTGCGATTTCTAGGTTTTGCGGTGATCGGCTGTGTGACGGCCAGTGCAACAGTAACAACACGTACTGCTATGAGCATCGCGGCTTGGAGGCCGTGAAAAGCTCGAACGAGAGCGGACTCGTCTACGTCACGTTCGCTCTTCCCTACAACGCCATCAAGTGGGAGAGCTGTGTGCTCGAGGCGCAGAAGTGCTGCAACGACCAGCTCAACAACAGTATAGCCAACCATCCCTGTAAGTCTCTCGTTCTCTCTCTGTCCACATCTCTCTCTCGCGCGCTCTCTCTCTCTATGTTCTCTCTTCGGTTCAAAGATACGCTGAGACATCATGCAGAGCTCCAAGGAAGCTATACCAAGACCTATATTTGTAATTGGTTTTGTTTGTTATCACTTTTTACTTTACTCACCGGACGTACTGACCTCTGTATGTATGTGTGTATACAGTCATGCTCAGGTCTCTGATGATTACTACTGAAAAACGACTTCGATTATATCCACAGTTTCGTTTAGTACATTTTCACTTTACCAGCCTCATATACACGTATTTAGGTAAATATATACAGTCACTGAAAAAAATATAGGGCTACCCATGTTTGCCACATTTCGCATTTATTATAACCGATTGTGTAAAGATCATAATGATACATGCTCACAGAGTAACAGCGGATACTTTTATCGACATTTGGGGTATCGGGTTACCTTAAAACACAAGATTTCGACATTTGGCACAGCTACGCTGCGAAAAAATTATAAAGTCACCACCAAGATGCATGTCTTAGCGAGTGAATTGAGTGGAATAACAACGTTTGGGCTCATTTCACGGCACCTAACAACTATACTTAATATTTAGTGAACTTCCCATTACGTCGGATAACTTCAAAATGCGGTTTGGTATAGTGTTGAACAAATTTTGGATGACGTCCTGCGAAAACTCGTCCCAAGCCTTCACAATTGCTTTTTTTTAGTTCTATTTAGTTCGAAAATTGTTTTTCGTCGGTGTAAACCTTTCGGGCGAGCCAGCCCCATGCATTCTCGATAATATTAAGATCAGGTGAGACTGCAAGCCAGCGTAGGACCTCAATGTGGCGTTGTTCGAACCAGCTTTCGATCAACTTAGCACTGTGAATCGGGCATTATCGTGTTAAAAAACAAATTCGGGTTCTCCCATCAGCTCAAAATGTGCGGATTGCTTTTCTAGTAGATCCCTATAGCGCGTCGAATTAACACAACCGTCTAAGAACACAATCGGCGACCTTGTATAATACCCGACAGCGGCCCAGATCATCACCGAACCGCCACCTGAGTGCCGTTTTGACAAAAATCGTTCTTCCTTGCGCACATCGTGGAAATAATAGTTAAATCCATCCGGTCCATCACAATTGAACTTTTTTCATCCGAAAAGAGCACTCGGTGCCATTCAGTGGTCCATGACATCGTAACCTGGGCAAAGTCGAGACGAGCTTTCTGATGCTCAGCGGTCAATCGTGGTTTTCTCTTAAGTTTTTTTCTCGTGAGCCAAAGTGTCTTCCTGAGGAGGTTTTGCACATTTCGCACGTTCGTTTGCACACCGGCCGCCGCCGCAATTGCCTTTGCCGAGAGCGCAGAGTTCGAGGCTATCTTCAAAATTGCGCGCTTGTTTCGTTCCGAAATGGCATTTGGACGCCCCGGACTCTTTTTTACGCCGTATTTTTCACCCAAATTCACGAAGTTGTTCACTGCTTGGCGAGAACGCCCCAATCGACGGGAAATTTCCCGATTAGAGAGGCCGACATCCTTATAAGCCTTGATTTGGGTCTTTTCGTCACTCGTGAGACGCCGACCCAAACCATCGTTTCAGCACAGAAAAATTTCTGGTAGGAGGTCTGCTTTCGTTTCCGTCGAGCCGTGAAATGAGCCCAAACGTTGTTATTCCAGTCAATTCACTCGCTAAGACATGCATCTTGGTGGTGACTTTATAATTTTTTCGCAGCGTAGCTGTGCCAAATGTCGAAATCTCGTGTTTTAAGGTAACCCGATACTCCAAATGTCGATAAAAGTATCCGCTGTTACTCTGTGAGCATGTATCATTATGATCTTTACACAATCGGTTATATTAAATGCGTGAAATGTGGCAAACATGGGTGGCCCTATATTTTTTCAGTGACTGTATATATATATATATATATATATATATATATATATACCTAAATAAGTGTATATGAGCTGGTAAAGTGAACG